>BSBM01000526.1:3127500-3727500 GCA_027924585.1 Larix kaempferi
TCTTACTCATTATCATCTTCTTCCTCATCATCATCATTGTCATCATCATCTTCGTCATCATCATCATCATCATCATCATCATCATCTTAATCATCATCATCATCATCATTACCATCATCATCATCATCAACATGATCATCATCATCATCATGAAGACGATGAAGATGATGGTGATGGTGATGGTGATGGTGATGATGTTGATGTTGATGATGAAGATCATGATGAAGATGTTGTTGTTGCTGCTGCTGATGATGATGATGATGAGGGTGGTGACAATGGCGATGATGATAATGATGATGATGATGATGATGATGATGATGATGATGAAGAGGGTGGTGATGATGGCGATGGCGATGATGATGATGATGATGATGATGAAGATGACGAAGATGAGGATGATGATGAGGAGGAGGAGGGTGACAATGATGATGATGACGAAGATGATGATGATGAAGAAGAAGAAGATGACGAAGATGATGATGACGAATATGATGATGATGATGATGATGATGATGGTGATGATGATGAATACCATGATCATCAGTGTCGCCATCATTAGCATCATCTTCATGGTCTTCATCTTCATCATCATCATCTTCATCATCATCATCATATTCGTCATCGTCATCATCATCATCATCATATTCGTCATCGTCATCATCATCATCATCATCATCATCATCATCATCATCATCATCATCGTCATTGTCATTATCATCATCATCCTCATCTTCATCATCATTCTCATCTCCCTCTTCCTCGTCAACCTCTCCATCATCATCATCTTCTTCTTCATCATCATCATCATCTTCATCATCTTCATAATCATCTTTGTCGTCGTCATCACCATCATCTTCATCGTCTTCATCAGCATCATCATCATCATCATCATCATCATCATCATCATCATCATCATCTTCGTCATCTTCATCATCCTCATCATCATCATCATTGTCATCATCATAACCATCTTATCATCATCCATCATCTTCATTATCATCATCATCATCTTCATCATCATCTTCATCATCATCATTGTCATCATCATCGTCATCATCATCAGCATCGTCATCATCGTCATCATCGTCATCATCATCATCATCGTCGTCATCATCATCATCATCATCTCACATTAGTAATGATTCAACAAAATTAGAGAAGCTCCTTATGATGATGAAGATGATGGAGAAGCTCCTTTTTCTCATTTTGGCAGGCTTGTCTTTCACACGTGGAAAATATGAGCCTATGGATAGATATCTAGTTCATCAAGGAACAAGCCTATGCCATCTGATTCATTTTATCAGAACAAGGACACCTCCTTGCAGGCATTTCCAAATGGCCTCTTAGCCATGTGAGTTTGACACTTTTTTTGTCTTTAATATGCAGAACACTTTTTCCTTCACTTTTGGAAGATTGATTTCTTGCTCATGTGATCACCATAAGGAAAAGTACAAGCATGGCTTGATAGCCACTACAATAATGAACAAGACCACGTCAATTGATGAACTTATTGAAACACACACAATATCTGGCGGGCATTTGAAAGTGGTCTTCCAAACTGTTGATTTGACACTTAGAAAAATTATCAAACCCTAGGTTAGTATGATGAGATTTTTCTTTTCATCAATTTTGAAGTGTGAGACAATCAATGTATGGAGGACAACAAGGTGACTCCATATAAATAAATTTCACCCCTTGAAGCCTCTTTCTCTCTCCTCGGTGGGCATTACCAATGATTTTACACTTAGACAATTTTTCCACTTTCCTAGACTTGTTCCAATCTGCCTGAAACATTGTTTTGGCACATCCATAACTTCTTCCTTCAACACTCTAAAGACAAGATGACGACATGGTTAGATAGATAAATCAAAAAACTATAGGATTACCATATGGTGCGTTCATTTTATTCAACCCACAAACTATGGTAGGCATTTCCGTGAGGCCACTTAGGTAGTTTTGCTACTTTGGTGTAAAAGCAACCTAAAACCATGTTTTGGCAGGCTGTTAACTTTGTCATCAAACACCTTCTATGAAAAATAATACCATGAAAAGATAGCCTATTTGACAAGCTAGATCATCATAGTTCCAGATAATTTTTATCATTATCCCATGAGGTACAACGGGCATTTTCCCAAGGCCACCTGGACCAGTTTTCCAACACTTAGCCATTTCCAAGAATTTCTCCAAGGTTTATCTTGAAACCCTATTTTGGCAGACTTATAAGTTTCTCCTCAGACATTCTTATGGGAAAATGAGACCATGGTTAGATAGCCACTTCAACAAGAAATATCCTGATATGATGGTGCATGCATTTTTCTCAAATCATGAATTATGGCAGGAATTTTCCCAAGGCCACCTAGACTAGTTTTCCAACACTTAGCCATTTTCAAGAACCTCTCCAAAGTTTATCCTGAAACCCTATTTTGGAAGACTTATAACTTTCTCCTAAGACATGATTATGGAGAACTGAGACCATGACTAGATAGCCACTTTAACAAGATATAGTCTGATATGATGGTGCATGCATTTTTCTCAAACCATGAATTATGGCGGGCATTTTCCAAAGGCCACCTGGACTAGTTTTCCGACACTTATCCATTTTCAAGAACTTCTCCAAAGTTTATCCTGAAACCCTATTTTGGCAGACTTGTAACTTTCTCCTCAGACATGCTTATGGAGAACTAAGACCATGACTAGATAGACACTTCAACAAGCTATAGCCTGATATGATGGTGTGTGCATTTTTCTCAAACCATGAATTATGGTGGGAATTTTCCCAAGGCCACCTGGACTAGTTTTCCAACACTTAGCCATTTTCAAGAACTTCTCCAAAGTTTATCCTCAAACCCTATTTTGGCAGACTTATAACTTTCTCCTCAAACATGCTTATGGAGAACTGAGACCATGAATAGATAGCCACTTCAACAAGCTATATCCTGATATGATGGTGCGTGCATTTTTATCAAACCATGAATTATGGCGGGCATTTTCCTAGAGAAGTTTTGACTACTTTTTCCATACTTGGTCAATTTCCAAAGTTTCACAAACTTGCCAAACTTTTCAAGAATGATGTCAGATTGCAACAATGACTTAATGATTGCACCAGAACACCATCATGTGTCTTTCCAGCTTCATCACACATGCCACATCATCATACATGCCATGGGATCACTTGTAGGTCCATTTTGGAAACTTGGGTTTTGCTCAATAAGGGAGTGTGCAATTTTTGTACATGGGGCTCAACTTTACAAAATCATTGACCGGGGAATTATGGTTAGCATTCCCAACTGGAACCTTCCTAGACACACTTGCAGGACTCCCCGGAACCTGATTTTGTTGCACGGTTGGAATTCTATAGCCCCGATAGGTATCCAAAAGGTGTCCCTGAAGGCCTTTTGGATGCGATATGGAACGAGCCATAGAATGACGACCGTGGCTCGGATCGAAAAACCGTCATCTCCGTTGGATTCAGGACATTGGGATAGTGCTAGGGTTTCCCCTCTCTTTCGGTACCATGGCCTAGGTGTCATCTTGTAGGTCCATTTTGGAAACTAGGGTTTTACTCAGTAAGGGAGTGTGCAATTTTTGCACATGGGGGTCAACTTTGAAAAATCATCAACCGGGGACTAATGGCTAGCGTTCCCAGCTGGAACCTTCCTAGACACACTTGCAGGATTCCCCGGAACCTTTTTTTTTTGCACGGTTGGAATTCTATGGCCCCGGTAGGTATCCAACAAGTGTCACTGAAGGCCTTTTGGATGTGAGATGGAATGAGCCACAGAATGAAGACTGTGGCTCGGATTGAAAAATTGTCAACTCCGTTGGATTTAGGACATCGAGATAGTGCTAGGTGTTCCCCTCTCCTCCGGTCCCGTGTCCCTGGTTTCATCTTGTAGGTCCATTTTGGAAACTAGGGTTTTACTCAGTAAGGGAGTGTGCAATTTTTGCACATGGGGGTCAACTTTGAAAAATCATCGACCGGGGACTTATGGCTAGTGTTCCTAGCTGGAAACTTCCTAGACACACTTGCAGGAATCCTCAGAACCCGGTTTTGTTGTACAATTGGAATTCTATGGCCCCGGTAGGTATCCAACAGGTGTCCCTGAAGACCTTTTGGATGCGAGATGGAACGAGCCATAGAATGAAAACCATGGATCGGATAGAAATACTGTCAAATCCATTGGATTCGGGACATCAGGATAGTGCTAGGGGTGCCCCTCTCCTCTGGTCCCATGGGCCAGGTGTCATCTTGTAGGTTCATTTTGGAAACTAGGGTTTTACTTAGTAAAGGAGTGTGCAATTTTTGCACATGGGGGTCAACTTTGCAAAATAATCGATCGAGGACTTATGGCTAGTGTTCCTAACTTGAACCCTCCTAGACACACTTGCAAGACTCCCTAGAACCCGGTTTTGTTGCATGGTTGGAATTCTATGGCCCAGTAGGTATCCAACAGGTGTCCCTGAAGGCATTTTGGATGCGAGGTGGAACGAGCCATAGAATGACAGTCGTGGCTCAAATCGACAAACTGTCGACTCCGTTGGATTCGGGACATCGGGATAGTGATAGGGGTGCCCCTCTCCTCCGGTCCCATGGCCCAACTGTCAACGTTTAGTTCAATTTTGGAAACTAGGGTTTTGCTCAGTAAGGGAGTGTGCAATTTTGCACATGGGGGCCAACTTTGAAAAAATAAATTTTGATTCTAGAACTAGACATTCAAAGAGTGGAAATCAAACCTACCACACTACACCCTTGGTAGATTTCTATGTCCTTAGTGTGCCACGTCATCTAACAACTCCTTAGTGTTCCACTATATTTGGATTTTGAGTAATTAATGTCATTTTTAAGAATTCAAAGTTCCAAATAAAAAATGGAGGCAATGTTTCATCGATGATATCCCTCTAATCCTTGCTAGCTTTGTTAGATCAAATTCACCATGAAAATTTCCATCAATTTATGGGGGAATACTTGCCAAATCACAATGAACAACCATTACATTATCGTTTGTATCAATCAAGAACATTCAATTTTAAATACATTTTCATATGAGGATAATCCATCCTTTTTACAAACATAGGACCATCAACATCTTATTTTCCTTCATCAAAACAACATTATCGAGGAATATCATTAAACTAGTTATGTATTTCATTTTCCATGGATTCTGTAATGATTACTTTTGCATTATGACAAGTGGAAAATGGACATATGAAAGAGGTAAAGCACAAACCAGGGTCTTACATACTAGGGTTTAGTAAGGATAGGGTTTATATCTTCAATGATTTTATGAGAGTGAATTCATGACCAACTATTGGTTAGCATATTGGAACAAACTAGGGTATATTTGTTACATATATTTGACCATATGTACATGAAGGACCAATGAATTTTATTACACTTTAGTTATGCATTCCTTTCCATTGTACTTGATACTTTTCCATTGTTTTTAGCATGCTAGAGTAGGCACACTTCAACCGAACTTCATAGATGTTCATGTACGTATTGTTTGATGAAATACAACATCATTGATGAAATGTGTATCATCTATTAGACTTCCTCTTAGTTTGTGAAAATGTCATAGGATTACATTGATGATATGCGTAGCATGTTACTATTATGACAGAGGTTATTCAAACATATTTTGACTTATTTTGTTAACTTTTATTTTTTCCTTGAAACATATTTTCCTTGCAACCATAATCCTGATCAATGGGTATGAACCCTTGCATGCATGTGCTAAGTTCATTGAATTGTTGAAATATATTATTAGTTTTTTCCATTAAGATAATGTTTTCATAACACAATGGTGAGATGTTACTTGATCAATGCAATAAATGTAAGAGAATAAATATTGCTTGAAATGTAATTATATAAATTTCAATAGCATAATTTATCAATTTGTGGAAGAGATAAATCATCACAAGAACAAGTGGAAACTCAAGAGAAAATATGGAATATATTGTATCATGCAATGATAGCTGAATGTTTGTAATACAAAATATGGCAAAGTAGTCGGCCCTCAAATGGCCTGTAAATTTACATGTATCCCTAAGTACAACAATGTGTACATGTATGTCAATGTACATATATCACTATAACGCGCGCGCGTTTTGGAATCCTATCCTACATGTTAATTGACATGGCAATGTCGGAGTCTGCCCATGCCTAGTTCTAAAAAATGCACACACATTTTCAATTTGCTAAATTCTAGCGCATTTTGCGAATGCATGATTGCACCTAAAGGGTCCCTCAACTTCATGCGGGGGCCCAAAATCAATGCGAGATTTCTTGAACTTTCATCTTTTTAGGACAATAATAGATCCATAAGAAATCAACTTATGGCCCATCTCTTTCATCAATATGGATGCTTATTGTGGAATTCAAATTTAATTATATCTTCAATTAGTCTTTTAATGTTGAGTTCAAAATTCTATTTAATGAGGCTAAGTTCAAAACTCCTTATCCCTATTCTAGTTTGGTTTGCAATCTTGGTCTGTTTCCTTGCCTTCATAAGACCAAATCTCAACAAAAATTAGATATTAGTATTACTATTTAATTTATATTTTATTTCTTATATATATATGGGGATTACCCTGTGCCTACCATCTTGGCAAGTTCAAATGCAAAAAAGAACCCCACGTTGTCTCACTGAGTCTACACATAGAGGGGAAATCCATAAGTTCTCGACCCAGATCGACTCCTTTTTCCCAACTCCATGTCCATTCTAGGGTTTTCCCATGACACTTGATAGAGACACTCCTGGTTGAAAGTGTCTCTATCAAGTGTCTATGGAAAAACCCTAGAAACCCAGAGCCTAGCCTAAAAACCCTAGTTTTGAATCCAAATAATTATACACTTATATGCAAAGTTTCTGACATGTATATAGCAAGGGTGCATACAACTAAAAGCAAATCAAGTGAAATCCATATCTGACCCAAAATACATAAATAAAGAGGCCAAATGGCCTAGACTCCAATGAGCTTGATGGCGACAATGGTGACAATGAGTACAATGATGACGATGGTGATAATGGGCATGAGGATAGATATGGTGATGGTGACAATGAGACAAAGTGCATTAGGTTGATGGTGGATGACAGATGATTGATGGGGATGAGGATGGTGGCACCACGAGCAAGAGGATGATGAGGCTTGATGATGATTGTGGTAGTAGGCATGGTGTTGGTGACAATGTTATCATGATAGTGGAGTTCAACATTAAGTCAGTAACTCTAGAGCTTGAAGCCTATCCTAGAAACACGAGAGCCTATCCTAAAAACCCTAGTTGGTAGCGTAAACCCTAGCTTGTATTCTAATCACAATGAAACCCTATTATGTAGCCTAATCCCTTGCCTAAATTATAATACATATAAAAAGTAAATAATTTTCATTGTACATATATATTCATGTGCATACATTTGAATCCAAATCATTATACACATATACAAAAAAAAACTCGAACAAAACTATATATAAATCCATGAGATAAAACCATAGTGGAACAAAACTCGAACAAATATATAAATTTTCAGGAAAATAGTGGAACATGGTTCCCAATGTACATACGATGGCAACTCGTGCCCTATACAAAATATGACAACTCGTGTTGTAGATCCAAAATACATGGCAACTTGTGCCCTATACAAAATCCGACAACTCGTGCTGTAGATCCAAAATACATGGCAACCCGTGCCGTAGATACAAAGTACATGGCAACTGGTGCCCAAAGGTGCCACATGATGGCTAATGTACATAGCATGGTGTGCCAAGCATTGTGACCACCCCGGTCACTCCCAGGCACATCTCCAAAATCGATCTTCCTCTTCTTGGAGCTACTGGTATCTCGGGTCTTCTTCCATCTAGGAGTAGATCGTCTCTCTGTGCTCTGAAACAAATGATATAAGATACCATCATTTTCAAGCATTTGTGACATTTACCACATTTATAAAATGAATGTACAATTCAAATCTTAAATAACTCACCGTTGATGCGAGTGGGAGACGAGAGGAAGGTGTCCTGGATCTGTTGAGCCTCTTAGTAATTCCACCCTACAACATTTATGACAATCATTTCATTGAAAAATAATAATTGCTTAAATTAATTTTTGTTAATGCATCAATTTTTTTTCATAAATTAACTTGATTTTCACCGTGAACACCTCCGAAAATGGACATGGATGGGCTTCTGGTCTAGTAGGTGGAGCAGTTGGCTGGAAAACCTGCTCCGATGCAGTCATGGGGTGGGGGGGGCACAGATGTAGATGCAACAACTATGGGTGAAACCACTGTAGATACATGGGAAAATAATGGAATAGTAGTTTCCACAATAGTGGCGGGAACAGGAGATGATATGGTGGAAGAGGACATGGTGGTAATGGGTGGAGGAGGATGTCGTGGACGATGAACCCCTACCGGCTGTACAATAGGGGGTATCAACCAAAAAGGGCTAGGGGGGATGTTGAGGTATGGTGAATGGGAGGGCGGTCCTGGATAGAGGGAGGAGGATGGATAGAATGGTGGTTTTGGATGAAGGGGGGAAGTTGGATGGAAGGGGGGGCGTGGAAGAATGAGGGAGGATGGATAGACGGGGGGAGTGGATGAATGGGGGAGGATGTATATATGGGGGGTGTGGACAAATGGGGGAGGATGGACGGAGAGGGGAGGGTGGATGGAATGGAGGGGGTGGATGGAGGGAGGGGTCTGGATGGAAGCGAGGGGGGCGACTCATGGGAGAGGGTGGAAACATGGGACTAAAGTGGCCTGTAGCTGTTGGCGGCCCCTACATACAAATTTGTAATATCATAGTTTAGTAAACAAAAATCAAATTAAACCATAGTATGTCGTAAAATTTCAAATTAAAAGCATGCTTTTAACTACACATTGTACCTGTGTATATGGTGATCTGCCGATCCCTGGTGGAGATGGTTGATCATCATAGTCTGTGCATACCTATGGACACCAGAACTCATGCACGTCATAAACATATTAAAAAGTAATTATTCATTCAATCAAAATATTTAAAAATATTGTATGAACTATCATCATGTATGTAATAAATATAAATACATAAAAATAGAAATGCCATAAGTAATAACAATATTGTGTGGGGTATTGAAAATACCTCCATGTGAGGTGCTGCAATTTCAGTTGCAGCTGCCATTGTTGCATCTAGGTTGGGAGATGTTGCATTCTCCCATGACGACGTCTCAGCTCTAAATAGATGTACATTGAAATAATTGTTTAAGTCAAGCAAACATACTTTAAAATTACTTTAAAAATTATCAAGTGATGATTGAAAACACATTAAAAAAGTGCTAACCTGCTCCATATAGTAGCCCTCGATCTAGCCAAGGCAAGTGTGCCCGCAATGGGACAAAGATGTGGCACTGTCCCCGTCGAACTAGAAGGCCCAACATGGCTACCACCGGTGACAGGTCTATCCTGAAGGCCCCACACCTGCGTCTCTATCAGGATCATCCTATCTCTCCACTGTAGTAGCTGCTACAAAGGCAGTGTATCTAAGTAGTCCCCATGCAACACTCCTCATCACGCCCTCAATCTGATCAAGTTTGTGGGGTAACTGAGGACGCTAGCGAGAGGGGTTGGGATCGCGCCTAGGAGCTGGTGGCCCTCTTAGTGGGTTCCTCCTAGCAGCAGGTCGATCTTGGGTAGAGCCACGCCCAACACCCTGGAACTTGGCTATGTCAAAATAGTTGACATGTAAACCGAGCGCAAAATCAGCCCACATTTTTCGAAGGAAGTACAGTGGAACCTCCCTATTATTGCAGGGAGGTTTATCGTAAACCATGAACCACCTATGCATCCAATTGTCCCTCCATGGTTGGAAATGACACCAATCCATGTAGACATGTGGCTTTCTAATCTCCGATGGTTGTTGTGTTCTTGGATTGGTGAACATATTGTACAATTGGGCCTTTATAATATTCAAATCTTTTATTTCCTCCTTGGAAACTCCCTTGGAATAATACTCTTGCATCCTAGCTCTATACACAGTCATGACAGTCAATTGGCGATGTGCATGGATGAGGGATTCAATTGAGCTCTCAATTGAGGTGGCAAGGGACACTCGAGATGGTTCCCCTGTGTTTCTTAGATCTCGAGTGTGCACTCTCATTTCATTTACATAATGGTTCAAGTCATCTTGGTCAAAATTTGGTTGGGGGTTTTGATTTTCTTGGGCATTTGGATTTTGTTGAGGGTTTTCATTGGTTCCAAGATTAGTGTTTTCTTGTGTTCCACTGGACTCCATGTTAACATTTTTTTCATTCATTGTATGGGTTTACACTCTGCAATTGAAAATTTCTCTATTATTTTAATAATTTGGGAATTATTACAAATTTAATAAACAAAAAAAAATGAATAAAATGACAAACAACATGGAATTTACCTATCCAGTGCAATTGGTGGATGGATGACGATGGTTTTTGAGTGGAAATGGTGAACTTGGTTAGTTGTAGCTCCGCGCACGCGATGGTTGATTCAGGCTCGGCCGGAATGGAAACAATGAAAACAAATCTGTTTTTTTTTATTACCTTAGCAGGGGCACGTGCGTGCATTTGTGCACGCACGCACTAGAAACGTGCACATGCAGCAGTGCGCATGCGCCACGGTTCGGTACCAAACCTAATGGCGCATGCGCGCTATCTTAGGTGCGTGCGCTGGTTTTTTTTTTCCCTGCTAGCGCGGTCTTGTTGCAACACTTTTGGAGAGAAACTTTGTGCACTCGCCCCTAACTCAATCCAAGTGATAAGAAGAAACACCCATATTTGTTCACCTAACACATTTTTCAGTGCTCGGAGCAATGAAAGCCTAAAAGGGTTATGGTCTTTGTCACAATACACATTCCAAGAAATTATTTTACCAGTCTTGATTATGTTCCAGAAATAGGTAAACCTTTTCCATCATCACAGTCATTCATTCCGATGCAACAATATTCCACTCTATGACCATAGAGAACTCTTTAATATGGACATGATTGAACTTGAGACTGATTTCAAGTCATTTCCACCCTACAAATGCCTATTGAGGGTTGTTCCACCCTTTTGTTGAACTCTTCAATTCCTCTTCTTTTGTTAGAGCTATTAGTAAGTCTTCTCTTTCTTAGGCTATTCCTTCTTAGGGGAAAATTGATTGCTTTTTCTTATAAATTCTGCTATTTTGTAATGAGAGTATGCTATTTTTAGTCATTTATTCAGGTTAAGCGTGGGTGAGACAACTCACAACAATAGTTAGGGTTTTGAGAGGAATTATATTTTTAATTAATTATTACTATAATCATTTTTTGTATTTATTCCCTAAATTAGCTTTCCCTCCTAGCAAGACTTGCCTTCACTTTTCTTTCGATTCTGCTCATTTGGCATGTTAGAAATAACATAAAAAAAATAGATTTATATACACCATTTTTGTCCATGGAATCCAATGTTCAAATAGTCTAATACAAAATTAGAATAATGTATTTACTCAAAATTAATCAAAATAAAGTGAGGGAGTAACCTTGCGATATTACATTTCCACGCACTCTTAAGGAGGGAATTAGAATAATGTATTTACTCAAAATTAATCAAAATAAAGTTAGGGAGTAACCCTGGGATATTACATTTCCACACTCTCTTAAGGAGGGTTCTGTTGGTGAAATTGCCTTTGTAGTGTTTATGTCATGTGGAGAAAATTTCCTTCCATGAGGTTGGAAAAATCATTTGATCATTGATTTCAGAGAAGGCCTCACGCCAAACTTGGACAATGTAAGGGCACTCAAGAAATAAGTGCTTATGTGATTCTTTAGTGACTTGGAAAAGGGTACACCTTGAGGGTCCGTGTATTCCTCTTTAGATGATATTTTCTGCAATTAGGACTTTGTTGTGAACTAGGGCCCATCATAAAGTATTGACTTTAGGAATTCCATCCCCATGCCAAATATTTTTCCAAATGCTAGATCTCGAGGGAAGAAGAAGAGAGGATATACTTGTAGCATAACCAACCTTCATTGAAAATCCTTGATGATCCCATCCTCTGGAATCGGGGAAGATGCTGATAAGGGTGCACCCAAAAATATTTGAAAGGAAAGGGGTGAGAATAGAATGTAGATGAGAGGATGGATTAAGAGACTTCCACCGAGTCAATCTTTTTTATCCATAGTCCATTGGGAAATATACGTAAGTATTATCAATCCTTGGTATTCCATCCATAATTTGAAAGGGTGAAGATCAGGATTTCTCTCCAAATGTATATTTCCCATAATGTTGTCAGTCCATATTTTTATTGATTTTCCATTATCGGGAACCCAAATCAGTTTTGATTGAATCAAAGGGGCAATAGATTTCAACAATTTCCAAATTGGGGAGCCTCTAACATATGCTAAAGGTTTATAACACAATGTTTGCTTGACCCCTAAACATATTACTTATGAAGAGTTTTCTTCCACTAATATGGTTTTCTAGTGATCAACTGCCATAGGATATTTTCACCAAGTTCCTAGTTCATTATTGAAGGTTATTTTATACCCAGGCCTCCATGATTTTCGGGAAATATGGCAGTATTCCAATTCACAAAATGGAATTTTTCATTGTTGGTCCCACCCCCTCCCACGATAGAGAAAATTCCTATTTTCCTTCAAGATTTGAGGCATTAATCCCTTAGGGGATAGCAAGGCAAAGCATTTATAGATAGGTAATTCCAAGAAGATTGATTTGATAAGAACAATGAACCCCACTCGGTTGAGCCACCATGCTCCCCATTTTTCAAACTTTCCTTTGATTTTTCTAAGAACATCACTCCAAATTTCTAAGCATGGAGAGGAGAAGGAAATAGGAATCCCAATATATTTGAAGCAATCCTAGGAATTAATGAAGGGAAAATGGAGAATTCTGGCTATTGTTTGCAGTGTTGCAGCTATGATATTCCACCCATAAATTTTTATTTTATTGTCATTAATGGCTCCTCTCGAGGCTTCAAGAAAAATGTCCAAAACCTCTATAAATGTAGCTGCAATAATAGTTGAACCACCTCATAATAGAAGCATATCATCGGTGAAGCGTGAGTGATTCAAAGATTTGACTCCCCTTGCCATTGTGATGCCTATGATATTTCCATCTTCTCTCTCAAACTCCATTTTTCCACTTAATGCTTCAGTGCTTCAGCCATAATGATAAATAGGGAGGGAGATAAAGGGAATTCTTGGTGTAGGCCTCTAATGCTTTTGAAAATACTTATAAGCTTGGTGTAGGCCTCTAATTCTTTTTAAAATACTTATGGGCTTGGTGTTGACCAAGGTGAATATCAAGGGTTCACCGACACAAGATTTGACAAGACTAATAAAATTGTTATTAAAACCAAATTTATTCATAACCTCAAAAAAAAAGGAGAGCCTTACTCTATCAAAGGCATTTTCCGTATATATTTGTATAACCATACCTATTTCTTGTTGTCTTTTCTTGAATGGAACACCTCTTGTACTATTATTTCTCATTTTTGCATGAAGCTTCCTTCATTGTCTACGATTATCTTAGGAAAGCTTCTCTTTAGTTTATTTGCTAGAATTTTGGAGAGAATCTTGTAGGAAGACTAGAGTTACATAATGAGATTGGGCGGAATCTCGAGAATAAGGTGGGTTTTGCCTCTTTGGGGATGAGTGCAAGAAACGATGAATTAGTACCTCCTCCAACCTTAAGCTTACTTTGAATATATGCACACATCTTTTTTAAGTTCCATTTCACTATGTACCAACACTCTTTGAAGAAATGGATGGTGAATCCGTTAGGACCTAGAGCTTTGTCCAAAGCTAAATCCCATATTGCTTCAATTATTTCAGACTCTTAATTTTATTATTATTATTTTTATTTTTTTCAAATTTGTATTTTCTACTTTTGAAATGATAGAGGGGATGTTCTCAAGAAGGGTGTTGTGGGAATCAAAATAGGCATATTTATCGTCCAAATACAATTGATGGAAGCGATCTATGGCCACATATTTAATCTCAACAATGGTGGAGATATGTGAGCCATCCTATAGGTAGATTTCTTTGACCTTGCTTCTTTTTTCTCTCTCTTTGGCTTGTTGATGGAAAAATGTTGTGTTTTTGTCTCCAACTTCAAGCCAAAGAATTCGAGACTTTAGTCTCCATTGATCCTCCTCTTCTCTATGATCCTTATAAAGTTGTAACCGTATATCTCTTTCCTCACTTGGAGTTGAGGAATGATTTTAACAATCTCCAATTGAGTCTAGATGGATTCCAAATGGGTTGAGAGCATTTTTATTTTGCAATCTGGTGAAATATATGAGTTGTTTTCCCAAGTCTTAAGAACTACTTTGACTCTCTTTAGATTTTGCTCCCAAACAAAAGAAGGGGAACCATCCACTGGTAAATCCCAAGAGTAGGTAATTAAATCAAAGGTGAGGGGGTTGCTAAGCCATAAGGGGTTGAAGTAGAAAGGGATCGTGCCAAGATTTGAAGGATATTGGAAGGTGAGGAGTACCAGATTATGGTCTGAGACAGTAGAGGGGATTATTTTTGAGATTATGGAGTGATTATCAAGGAAGAGGTTACTATGAAGGAGAAAGTGGTCAAAGTGAGCTACAATGTAACCGGGGATGGTTCTATGGTTGGACCAAGTATACCAACAATTCGTAGGTTTCACATTTATCAAGTCCTAGTCTGTTATCAGATCTTCCAAGTGTTCTCTAAATGGGTCTCTAACAATGTTTCCTCTCCCTTTTTCCTTATTGTTCAACTCAATGTTGAAGTCTCGACAACTATAACATTGTTCTTGACTATTGTGGTATTTGTGAAATTATCCAAAGAAGACCAACCATATTATTTTTCTTTGAACTGCATGGGCATAGAAATGTCAAAAATATTAAATATGATGCTTGATTTTTAATTGATTGGGACAATAAGAAGCCAAAGTTGAGATTGAAGATGACTTTCAAGCTTGTATGCGTGGGAATCCCGAAGAATGCATATGCCACCAAATGCTCCTCAAGAGTTGACTGATTTACCTTTGCATTTGTTCCATTTCCTTTTTGCTAAAACCATCGTGTTTTATGCCTCTAACTTTGTCTCCTAGAGCAGAATAAGGGTTGGTTTTTCCTTTGTTATTATATTTTTTAGGGCTGATTCTTTGATTTTACTTCCCATCCCACAATAGTTTCAGGAGACAATATTCATTATTTAGATTGTGATTATTTATTTCCTCTCCATGATAAGGAACTTTATTAATTAAAAACAACAATTTGATTAGTCTAAAATTGTAATTTTAGCAAAAGAATATATCATTCGATTCTTGTGATTGCAAATCTAATGTATGATTATATTCTCATTATTAAAAAAAAAATTGATTTTTTCTCTGTCACCGTGACCATCGATGATCATAACTTAAAAAAAAAACACTTTTAGCCTCACGAAACTTAAATACGTTTATTCCTCCTACTATGGTTATCTCTCATCACCATTATTATTATTATTATTTAATGGTCAAATGCCATCATTAAACTAGATTCACATGTTCCTTATATGGAAACAATCATCCTCCATCACTAAAGATTTATTATTGGAGTGTCATCGGCCTTCAACAAAAGAACAAAAGAACTGATTATATTCTCGCTATCAAAAATTTCTAAAGATTTATTCTAACGATAGTTAGAACCTCTCAAAAATACTTACATAAGTCGTTGATTACTTGTTAGTGTTGTCTCAAAAGATCCCTTTCATGAAAAGTGATGGTCATAATAATATGTTTTGATGATGATTTGACAACGATATATTAATAGTTGGTAAACCAAATATGTTTGTTATGAAATTAATTTTAATTATTTTCTTTTAATAATGTTTGGCCTCGAAATTGGATGTAATTAAAAATATTAAATCATGTCACAAACATGTTTTCATTGATGCTTTTAAACATCATATTATAGTGATTAGTGATTTGGATATTTGATTTCACCACTGCACTCATTGTTGCATGAATGCCCTTTTCCAATGTGAGTTGGCAACTAGGATACTAAAGAATGGCAACTAGGATACTCCGTTCATGACACGTTCAGAAAAGGTGAATCTGCCGTTTGGTCCTTTTACCGCAATACCACCATACAGGGATATCCCGAGAACTGCGAATGGTAGCCTTCGGTTACTGAATGGATTTCGGTATTCCACTCAGGCTTCCGGAACCATCCTCGCGACTTCAACCCTCCTAGGGGAGAGGCCTTCCGATAAACTGGTTGTGACCGTGCCAAAAAATACTAGGAGTTTTTGGTTCCCTAATGGACAACAACTATGTATCAAATGTAATAACTGAGGGGTGTTATTGGAACACCTATCCCCTCAATTCTACCTAGCTACAAAGTTCTTTTAAGTGCTCCCCAAGTGGGGTTAAAAGTTGGTTGAAGTTAGGGTAAATTTTAAGGCTCAGTTTAAATTATGTGTTTGAGTGGGTGCACGTGTGGTATTTTAAACTGAAATTGAAAATGTAAATGCTTTGCAAAAACTATTCAAAAACAAAAGATCTTTGAAATAGGAAAGCAAATAAGATGAATACTTCAAGAAATAAATGGATTTCTTTTAAAGATTGCTATGGGCAAAATATCAAGGAAGTATACAGTAAAATTTTTATCTAGATAAAATGCAAATAAATCCTTCTTTCAATTTCTAAAATTTTTGAAAAAGACTTTTTTAAAGGTGCATTCTAAATAGTAAAAAGATTTATATGGCTCCAAGCCTTTCATGCCATGGATCTATCTCCTTCGAGTGAGCTGGACCCAACCATAAAATAATATTATAGAAGGGTAATTGGAAGTGTCCTCTCCCTCTCCCCTTGAGAAATAATTGGGTCCGAACACCTTAATACATATTAGTAGGGCGGAATATACTCTAATATGGGAACGTAAAGTATATCAGTGTCATACATGAACTCTTGAACCCGGGAACCAGTAAAAGTTACTCCCCTCCCTATTGATTGGATGCCTGTAATAATGCAGGAATTTTAATACTGTAAAATAGCTAAGTGGGCAGAAAGTATAGTAAGCAATTAATTTTTTAATGAATTGGCCGAATTGAAAAAACTTGCATCGCGGGTTTTGGCAGAACAACCACGATGGACCGCACGGGTTTCTGTCACACAGTCGCGATGGGCAGCGCAGATTTCAGCCGCGATGTGCAGCGCGGGATTTCGTCACACAAGCGCGATGTGCAGCGCGGCAAATGGCCGTGAAGCCGCGATGTGCAGCATGCAAATCGGCCGTGAAGCCACGGCGAGCCGCGCGAAAAAGATCAGCAAAGTCGCGATGAGCCGCGCGACTGTTAGGCAAAAAGCCGCGAGGCGAAAGCTGTACACGGACGCCGAAAAATGAACCCGAAAATGGAGTTTTTAGGCTGTTAATGGCAATAGAATGGGCCAAGATCTAGAACAGCAGTCTAGGATGACAGATCTATGAATTAAACTGACTAATACCAACAAAAACTAAGATCTAAAGCTAAAAATTGAGATCTAAGAATTCTAAGCTAGCGGAGTCGCCAAAAACTATTGGCTTGGTTTTGCAACCAAGCTTAGTGCAATGGGCACCTGCTAACTAGTAGCAGTAGTTTCAATAGAAATAAACAACAAACTACTTTAAACTATATTAATCATGGATCTATGTGAACAAGATAAGCAAATAATGGAAATATTATGGAAAGCAAAAACGATTGACAATATGTAAAAAAGATTTTTGTATTAAGAATAAGGGCAAGCAAGTGCTTGCAATAGTAATACCTCCAAGTGGTGAAGATTATTGAGCAACTTCCAAGGTGAGTAGCTCCAAACTCCAAAGGTCTCTTCTCCAAGATGTCTACAATGGTCAAAAGCTCAAGGGAGATTTTGACAGCATGAGGATAGGAAGATGGATGGATCGAAAGTGAGGAGCCCCTACCACCTTTTTATAGTTTTTGGTGGTGGGGAATACCATTATGGTTTTGAGGAAACCAATGGTATTGACCAACATGGTTTAGGTACCTTTTCCCTCATTTTTCCTTTTTTGAATATTTTAAATATTTTTATTCCCTTTTTAATATTTTTGGGAATTTTGGACCATTTTTTAGGGTTTTTTATGCTTTTTGAGGAAAAATATTCATTTTGAGTGGAAAAAGGGGTGTATTAAGGTCTTTTGGTGACCTTTTGGTGGCTTTAGAGGCTCAAATGGTGAAAAAGTGGACAAATGGGTCATGTGAATAAGGAAATGAGCTAGTGAGCACTTTTTGGGTGTTAACACTTATCATCATCTTCATCATCATCATCGTCATCACCATCATCTTCATCGTATTCATCATCTGCATCATCATCATCATCATCATCATCATCATCATCATCATCATCATCATCGTATTCATCATCATCATCATCATCATCATCGTATCCATCATCATCATCATCTCATGCTAGTAATGATTCAACAAAATTAGAGAAGCTGCTTATATCCAAAATTAGAGAAGCTCCTTATGATGATGAAGACGATGGAGATGATGATGATGAAGACGTTGATGACGAGGAGGGTGATGATGATGAAGATGATGAAGATGAAGATGACGACGATGATGAAGATGACGACGACGACGACGATGATGATGATGATGATGATGATGATGATGATGAGGGTGAGGGTGTTGATGATGAATACGATGAAGATGATGGTGATGCCGATGATGATGATAATGAGGAAGAGGGTGATGATGAAGATGAAGATCATGATGAGGAAGAGGGTGATGACGACGATGATGATGATGATGACGATGAAGATGATGACAATGATGATGATGATGTAATGAAGATGATGGATGATGATGAAGAGGGTGATGATGATGAAGATGTCGATGATGATGATGATGATGATGATGATGAGGGTGACAACGATGACGATGATGATGATGATGATGAATATGATGAAGATGATGATGATGAGGATGAGGATGAGGATGAGGATCATGATCATGATCATGACGAATATGATTATGATGATGAAGATGATGATGATGATGATGATGATGAATACCATGATCATCATTGTCGTCATCATCAACATCATCTTCATGGTCTTCATCATCATCAGCATCATCTTCATCATCATCATCATATTCTTCATCGTCATCATCATCATCATCATCATCATCATCCTCATCCTCATCCTCATCCTCATCATCATCATTGTCATCTCCCCATTCCTCGTCAACATCTCCATCATCATCATATTTTTTGTCATCATCACCATCATCTTAATCATCATCATCATCATCATCATCATCATCATCATCGTCATCTTTGTCATCTTCATCATCATCATCATCATCATCATCATCATCATCATCGTCATCATCACGATCTTACCATCATCCATCAATTCATCATCATCATCATCATCATCATCATCTTCATCATCATCATCGTCATCACCATCTTCCTCTTCATCATCTTCATCATCATCATCTTCCTCATCACCCTCTTACTCATTATCATCTTCTTCCTCATCATCATCATTGTCATCATCATCTTTGTCATGATCATGATCATCATCATCTTAATCATCATCATCTTAATCATCATCATCATCATCATCACCATCATCATCATCATCATCTTCAACATGATCTTCATCATCATCATCATCATCATCATCATCATGAAGACGAAGAAGATGATGGTGATGGTGATGGTGATGGTGATGGTGATGATGCTGATGCTGATGATGAAGATCATGATGAAGATGCTGCTGCTGCTGATGATGATGATGATGAAGAGGGTGGTGAAGCTGGCAATGATGATAATGATGATGATGATGATGATGATGATGATGATGATGAAGAGGGTGGTGATGATGGCGATGATGATGATGATGATGATGAAGATGACGAAGATGAGGATGATGAGGAGGAAGAGGAGGATGACGATGATGATGATGACGACGATGATGATGATGAAGAAGAAGAAGATGGCGAAGATGATGATGACGAATATGATGATGATGATGAAGATGATGGTGATGATGATGAATACCACGATCATCGTTGTCGTCGTCATCGGCATCATATTCATGGTCTTCATCTTCATCATCATCATCATATTCGTCATCGTCGTCGTCATCATCATCATCATCATCATCATCATCATCATCATCATCATCCTCATCTTCATCATCATTCTCATATCCCTCTTCCTCGTCAACCTCTCCATCACCATCATCTTCTTCTTTATCATCATCATCTTCATCATCTTCATCATCATCTTTGTCGTTGTCATCACCATCATCTTCATCGTCTTCATCAATATCATCATCATCATCATCCTCCTCCTCCTCCTCCTCATCATCATCTTCGTCATCTTCATCATCCTCATGATCATCATCATTGTCGTCATCATAACCATCTTATCATCATCCATCATCTTCATTATCATCATCATCATCATCTTCATCATCATCTTCATCATCATCATCGTCATCATCATCATCATCATCATCATCATCATCGTCGTCGTCGTCATCATCATCATCATCATCATCATCTCACATTAGTAATGATTCAACAAAATTAGAGAAGCTCCTTATGATGATGAAGACGATGGAGAAGCTCCTTTTTCTCATTTTGGCAGGCTTGTCTTTCACATGTGGAAAATATGAGCCTATGGATAGATATCCAGTTCATCAAGGAACAAGCCTATGCCATCTGATTCATGTTATCAGAACAAGGACACCTCCTTGAGGGCATTTCCAAATGGCCTCTTAGCCATGTGAGTTTGACACTTTTTTTGTCTTTAATATGCAGAACACTTTTTCCTTCACTTTTGGAAGATTGATTTCTTTCTCATGTGATCACCATAAGGAAAAGTACAAGCATCGATGGATAGCCACTACAACAATGAACAAGACCACGTCAATTGATGAACTTATTGAAACACACACAACATCTAGCGGGCATTTGAAAGTGGTCTTCCAAACTGCTAATTCGACACTTAGCAAAATTATCAAACCCTAGGTTAGTATGATGAGATTTTTCTTTTCATCAATTTTGAAGTGTGAGACAATCAATGTATGGAGGACAACAAGGTGACTCCATATAAATAAATTTCACCCCTTGAAGCCTCTTTCTCTCTCCTCTGTGGGCATTACCAGTGATTTTGCACTTAGACAATTTTTGCACTTTCCTAGACTTGGTCCAATCTGCCTGAAACACTGTTTTGGCACATCCATAACTTCTTCCTCTGACACTCTAAAGACAAGATGAGGATATGGTTAGATAGATAAATCAACAAACTATAGGATTACCATATGGTGCATTCATTTTATTCAACCCACAAACTATGGCGGGCATTTCCATGAGGCCACTTAGGTAGTTTTGCTACTTTGGTGTAAAAGCAACCTAAAACCATGTTTTGGCAGGTTGTTAACTTTGTCATCAAACACCTTCTATGAAAAATAATACCATGAAAAGATAGCCTATTTGACAAGCTAGATCATCATAGTTCCAGATAATTTTTATCATTCTCCCATGAGGTACAACGGGCATTTTCCCAAGGCCACCTGGACCAGTTTTCCAACGCTTAGCCATTTCCAAGAATTTCTCCAAGGTTTATTTTGAAACCCTATTTTGGCAGACTTATAAGTTTCTCCTCAGACATTCTTATGGGAAAATGAGGCCATGGTTAGATAGCCACTTCAACAAGAAATATCCTGATATAATGGTGCGTGCATTTTTCTCAAATCATGAATTATGGAGGGAATTTTCCAAGGCCACCTGGACTAGCTTTCCAACACTTAGCCATTTTCAAGAACCTCTCCAAAGTTTATCCTGAAACCCTATTTTGGAAGACTTATAACTTTCTCCTAAGACATGATTATGGAGAAATGAGACCATGACTAGATAGCCACTTTAACAAGATATAGTATGATATGATGGTGCATGCATTTTTCTCAAACCATGAATTATGGCGGGCATTTTCCCAAGGCCACCTGGACTAGTTTTCCGACACTTATCCATTTTCAAGAACTTCTCCAAAGTTTATCCTGAAACCCTATTTTGGCAGACTTATAACTTTCTCCTCAGACATGCTTATGGAGAACTAAGACCATGACTAGATAGCCACTTCAACAAGCTATAGCTTTATATGATGGTGCATGCATTTTTCTCAAACCATGAATTATGGCAAGAATTTTCCCAAGGCCACCTGGACTAGTTTTCCAACACTTAGCCATTTTCAAGAACTTCTCCAAAGTTTATCCTCAAACCTTATTTTGGCAGACTTATAACTTTCTCCTCAGACATGCTTATGGAGAACTGAGACCATGAATAGATAGCCACTTCAACAAGCTATATCCTGATATGATGGTGTGTGCATTTTTATCAAACCATGAATTATGGCAGGCATTTTCTTAGAGAAGTTTTGACTACTTTTTCCATACTTGGTCAATTTCCAAAGTTTCACAAACTTGCCAAACTTTTCAAGAATGATGTCAGATTGCAACAATGACTTAATGATTGCACCAAAACACCATCATGTGTCTTTCCAGCTTCATCACACATACCACATCATCATACATGCCACGGGATCACTTGTAGGTCCATTTTGGAAACTTGGGTTTTGCTCAATAAGGGAGTGTGCAATTTTTGTACATGGGGGTCAACTTTGTAAAATCATTGACCGGGGAATTATGGCTAGCGTTCCCAACTGGAACCTTCCTAGACACACTTGCAGGACTCCCCGGAACCTGATTTTGTTGCACGGTTGGAATTATATGGCCCCGATAGGTATCCAACAAGTGTCCCTGAAGGCCTTTTGGATGCGATATGGAATGAGCCATAGAATGACGAACATGGCTCGGATCGAAAAACTGTCATCTCCGTTGGATTCAGGACATCGGGATAGTGCTAGGGGTTCCCCTCTCCTCCGGTACCATGGCCCAGGTGTCATCTTGTAGGTCCATTTTGGAAACTAGGGTTTTGCTCAGTAAGGGAGTGTGCAATTTTTGCACATGGGGGTCAACTTTGAAAAATCATCAACCGGGGACTTATGGCTAGCGTTCCCAGCTGGAACCTTCCTAGACACACTTGCAGGACTCTCCGAAACCCAGTTTGTTTGCACGGTTGGAATTCTATGGCCTCGGTAGGTATCCAACAAGTGTCACTGAAGGCCTTTTGGATGTGAGATGGAATGAGCCACAGAATGAAGACTGTGGCTCGGATCGAAAAATCGTCAACTCTGTTGGATTCAGTACATCGAGATAATGCTAGGGGTTCCCCTCTCCTCCGGTCCCATGTCCCAGGTTTCATCTTGTAGGTCCATTTTGGAAACTAGGGTTTTACTCAATAAGGGAGTGTGCAATTTTTGCACATGGGGGTCAACTTTGAAAAATCATTGACCGGGGACTTATGGATAGTGTTCCCAACTGGAAAATTCCTAGACACACTTGCAGGAATCCTCGGAACCCGATTTTGTTGCACAATTGGAATTCTATGGCCTCGGTAGGTATCCAACAGGTGTCCTTGAAGGCCTTTTGGATGCAAGATGGAACGAGCCATAGAATGACAACCATGGCTCGGATAGAAAAATTGTTGACTCCTTTGGATTCGGGACATTGGGATAGTGCTAGGGGTGCCCCTCTCCTCCAGTCCCATGGCCCAAGTGTCATCTTGTAGGTCCATTTTGGAAACTAGGGTTTTACTCAGTAAGGGACTGTGCAATTTTTGCACATGGGGGTCAACTTTGCAAAATAATCGATCGAGGACTTATGGCTAGTGTTCCTAGCTTGAACCCTCCTAGACACACTTGCAGGACTCTCCGGAACCTGGTTTTGTTGCATGGTTGGAATTCTATGGCCTAGTAGGTATCCAACAGGTGTCCATGAAGGCCTTTTGGATGCAAGGTGGAACGAGCCATAGAATGAAGACCGTGGCTCGGATCGACAAACCGTTGAATCAGTTGGATTCAGGACATCGGGATAGTGATAGGGGTGCCCCTCTCCTCCGGTCCCATGGCCCAAGTGTCAACTTTTAGTTCAATTTTGGAAACTAGGGTTTTGCTCAGTAAGGGAGTGTGCAGTTTTGCACATGAGGGCCAACTTTGAAAAAAAAATATTTTGATTCTAGAACTAGACATTCAAAGAGTGGAAATCAAACCTACCACACTGCACCCTTGGTAGATTTCTATGTCCTTAGTGTGCCACGTCATCTAACAACTCCTTAGTGTTCCACTATATTTGGATTTTGAGTAGTTAATGTCATTTTTAAGAATTCAAAGTTCCAAATAAAAAATGGAGGCAATGTTTCATCAATGATATCCCTCTGATCCTTGCTAGCTTTGTTAGATCAAATTCACCATGAAAATTTCCATCAAGTTATGGGGGAATACTTGCCAAATCACAATGAACAACCACTACATTATCGTTTGTATCAATCAAGAACATTCAATTTTAAATACATTTTCATATGAGGATAATCCATCCTTTTTACAAACATAGGACCATGAACATCTTATTTTCCTTCATCAAAACAACATTATCGAGGAATATCATTAAACTAGTTATGTATTTCATTTTCCATGGATTCTATATGATTACTTTTGCATTATGACAAGTGGAAAATGGACATATGAAAGAAGTAAAGCACAAACTAGGGTCTTACATACTAGGGTTTAGTAAGGATAGGGTTTATATCTTCAACGATTTTATAAGAGTGAATTCATGACCAACTATTGGTTAGCATATTGGAACAAACTAGGGTATATTTGTTACATATATTTGACCATATGTACATGAAGGCCTAATGAATTTTATTACACTTTAGTTATGCATTCCTTTCCATTGTACTTGATACTTTTCCATTGTTTTTAGCATGCTAGAGTAGGCACACTTCAACCGAACTTCATAGATGTTCATGTACATATCGTTTGATGAAATACAATATCATTGATGAAATGTGTAGCATCTATAAGACTTCCTCTTAGTTTGTGAAAATGTCATAGGATTACATTGATGATATGTGTAGCATGTTACTATTATGACAGAGGTTATTCAAACATATTTTGACTTATTTTGTTAACTTTTATTTTTTCCTTGCAACATATTTTCCTTGCAACCATAATCCTGATCAATGGGTATGAACCCTTGGAGTTGACAAAAAACACAATTTTAAATTAGATATCAAATTAGCATGCATGTGCTAAGTTCATTGAATTGTTGAAAGATATTATTAGTTTTTTCCATTAAGATAATGTTTTCATAACACAATGGTGAGATGTTACTTGATCAATGCAATAAATGTAAGAGAATAAATATTGCTTAAAATGTAATTATATAAATTTCAATAGCATAATTTATCAATTTGTGGAAGAGATAAATCGTCACAAGAACAAGTGGAAACTCAAGAGAAAATATGGAATATATTGTATCATGCATTGATAGCTAAATGTTTGTAATACAAAATATGGCAAAGTAGTCGGCCCTCAAATGGCCTGTCAATGTACATGTATCCCTAAGTACAACAATGTGTACATGTATGTCAATGTACATATATCACTATAACACGCACGCGTTTTGGAATCATATCCTACATGTTAATTGACATGGCAGGGTCGGAGTCCACCCATGCCTAGTTCTAAAAAATGCGCACACATTTTCAATTTGCTAAATTCTAGCGCGTTTTGCGAATGCATGATTGCACCTAAAGGGTCCTTCAACTTCAAGTGGGGGCCCAAAATCAATGTGAGATTTCTTGAACTTTCATCTTTTTAAGACAATAATAGATCCATAAGAAATCAACTTATGGCCCATCTCTTTCATCAATATGGATGCTTATTGTGGAATTCAAATTTAATTATATCTTCAATTAGTCTTTTAATGTTGAGTTCAAAATTCTATTTAATGAGGCTAAGTTCAAAACTCCTTGTCCCTATTCTAGTTTGGTTTGCAATCTTGGTATGTTTCCTTGCCTTCATAAGACCAAATCTCAACAAAAATTAGATATTAGTATTACTATTTAATTTATATTTTATTTCTTATATATATATGGGGATTACCCTGTGCCTACCATCTTGGCAAGTTCAAATGCAAAAAAGAACCCCACGTTGTCTCACTGAGTCTACACATAGAGGGGAAATCCATAAGTTCTCCACCCAGATCGACTCCTTTTTCCCAACTCCACGTCCATTCTAGGGTTTTCCCATGACACTTGATAGAGACATTCCTGGTTGAAAGTGTCTCTATCAAGTGTCTATGGGAAAACCCTAGAAACCCAAAGCCTAGCCTAAAAACCCTAGTTTTGAATCCAAATAATTATATACTTATATGCAAAGTTTCTGACATGTATATAGCAAGGGTGCATACAACTAAAAACAAATCAAGTGCAATCCATATCTGACCCAAAATACATAAATAAAAAGGCCAAATGGCCTAGACTCCAATGAGCATGATGGCGACAATGGTGACAATGAGTACAATGATGACAATGGTGATAATGGGCATGAGGATAGATATGGTGACGGTGACAATGAGACAAAGTGCATTAGGTTGATGGTGGATGACAGATGAATGATGGGGATGAGGATGGTGGCACCACGAGCAAGAGGATGATGAGGCTTGATGATGATTGTGGTAGTGGGAATGGTGTTGGTGACAATGTTATCATGATAGTGGAGTTCAACATTAAGTCGGTAACTCTAGAGCTTGGAGCCTATCCTAGAAACACGAGAGTCTATCCTAAAAACCCTAGTTGGTAGCGTAAACCCTAGTTTGTATTCTAATCACAATGAAACCCTATTATGTAGCCTAATCCCTTGCCTAAATTATAATACATATAAAAAGTAAATCATTTTCATTGTACATATATATTCATGTGCATACATTTGAATCCAAATCATTATACACATATATAGAAAAAAACTCAAACAAAACTATATATAAATCCATGAGATAAAACCATAGTGGAACAAAACTCGAACAAATATATAAATTTTCAGGAAAATAGTGGAACATGGTTCCCAATTTACATACGATGGCAACTCATGCCCTATACAAAATCCGACAACTCATGTTGTAGATCCAAAATACATGGCAACTTGTGCCCTATACAAAATCTGACAACTCATGTCGTAGATCCAAAATACATGGCAACCCGTGCCGTAGATACAAAGTACATGGAAACTGGTGCCCAAAGGTGCCACATCGTGGCTAATGTACATAACATGGTGTGGCAAGCATTGTGACCACCCCGGTCACTCCCAGGCACATCTCCAAAATCGATCTTCCTCTTCTTGGAGCTACTGGTATCTCGGGTCTTCTTCCGTCTAGGAGTAGACCGTCTCTCTGTGCTCTGAAACAAATGATATAAGATACCATCATTTTCAAGCATTTGTGACATTTACCACATTTATAAAATGAATGTACAATTCAAATCTTAAATAAATCACCGTTGATGCGAGTGGGAGACGAGAGGCAGGTGTCCTGGATCTGCTGAGCCTCTTAGTAATTCCACCCTACAACATTTACGACAATCATTTCATTGAAAAATAATAATTGCTTAAATTAATTTTGGTTAATGCATCAAATTTTTTTCATAAATTAACTTGATTCTCACCGTGAACACCTCCGAAAACGAACATGGATGGGCTTCTGGTCTAGTAGGTGGAGCAGTTGGCTGGACGACCTGCTCTGATGCAGTCATGGGGGGGGGCGCAAATGTAGATGCAGCAACTATGGGTGAAACCACTGTAGATACATAGGTAGATAATGGAATAGTAGTTTCCACAACAGTGGCGGGAACAGGAGATGATATGGTGGAAGAGGACATGGTGGTAATGGGTGGAGGAGGATGTCGTGGACAATGAACCCTTACCGGCTGTACAATAGGGGGTATCAACCCAAAAGGGCTAGGGGGGATGTTGAGGTATGGTGAATGGGAGGGCGGTCCTGGATAGAGGGAGGAGGATGGATAGAATGGTGGTTGTGGATGAAGGGGGGAAGTTGGATGGAAGGGGGGGCGTGGACGAATGAGGGAGGATGGATAGACGGGGGGAGTGGATGAATGGGGGAGGATGTATATATGGGGGGCATAGACGAATGGGGGAGGATGGACAGAGGGGGGAGTATGGACAGAGAGGGGAGGGTGGATGGAATGTAGGGGGTGGACGGAGGGAGGGGTCTGGATGGAAGCGAGGGGGGTGACTCATGGGAGAGGGTGGAAACATGGGACTAAAGTGGCCTGTAGCTGTTGGCACCCCCTGCATACAAATTTGTAATATCATAGTTTAGTAAACATATATCAAATTAAACCATAGTATGTCGTAACATTTCAAATTAAAAGCATGCTTTTAACTACACATTGTACCTGTGTATATGGTGATCTGCCGATCCCTGGTGGAGATGGTTGATCATCGTAGTCTATGCATACCTATGGACACCAAAACTCATGCACATCATAAACATATTAAAAAGTAATTATTCATTCAATCAAAATATTAAAAAATATTGTACGAACTATCATCATGTATGTAATAAATATAAATACATAAAAATAGAAATGCCATAAGTAATAACAATATTGTGTGGGGTACTGAAAATACCTCCGTGTGAGGTGCCGCAATTTCAGTTGCAGCTGCCATTGTTGCATCCAGGTTGGGAGATGTTGCATTCTCCCATGACAACGTCTCAGCTCTAAATAGATGTACATTGAAATAATAGTTTAAGTCAAGGAAAAATACTTTAAAATTACTTTAAAAATTATCAAGTGATGGTTGAAAACACATTAAAAAAGTGCTAACCTTCTCCATATAGTAGCCCTCAATCGGGCCAAGGAAAGTGTGCCCTCCATGGGACAAAGATGTGGCATTGTCCCCGTCGAACTAAAAGGCCCAACATGGCTACCACCGGTGACAAGTCTATCCTGAATCTATCCTGAAGGCCCCACACCTGCATCTCTATCAGGATCATCCTATCTCTCCACTGTAGTAGCTGCTACAAAGGCAGCGTGTCTAAGCAATCCCCATGCAACACTCCTCATCGCGCCCTCAATCTGATCAAGTTTGTGGGGTAACTGAGGAAGTTGGGGAGAGGGGTTGGGATTGCGCCTAGGAGCTGGTGGCCCTCTTAGTGGGTTCCTCCTAGCAGCATGTCGATCTTGGGCAGAGCCACGCCCAACACCCTGGAACTTGGCTATGTCAAAATAGTTGACATGTAAACCGAGCGCAAACTCAGCCCACATTTTTCGAAGGAATTACTGTGGAACCTCCCTGTTATTGCAGGCAAGTTTATCGTAAACCATGAACCACCTATGCATCCAATTGCCCCTCCATGGTTGGAAATGACACCAATCCATGTAGACATGTGGCTTTCTAATCTCTGGTGGTTGTTGTGTTCTTGGATTGGTGAACATATTGTACAATTGGGCCTTTGTAATATTCAAATCTTTTATTTCCTCCTTGGAAACTCCCCTGGAATAATACTCTCACATCCTAGCTCTATATTTAGTCATGCCAGTCAATTGGCGATGTGCATGGATGAGGGATTCAATTGAGCTCTCAATTGAGGTGGCAAGGGACATTCAAGATGGTTCCCCTGTGTTTCTTAGATCTCGAGTGTGCACTCTCATTTCATTTACATAATGGTTCAAGTCATCTTGGTCAAAATTTGGTTGGGGGTTTTGATTTTCTTGGGCATTTGGATTTTGTTGAGGGTTTTCATTGGTTCTAAGATTCGTGTTTTCTTGTGTTCCACTGGACTCCATGTTAACATTTTGTTCATTCATTGTGTGGGTTTACACTCTGCAATTGAAAATTTCTCTATTATTTTAATAATTTGGGAATTATTACAAATTTAATAAACAAAAAAAATGAATAAAATGACAAACAACATGGAATTTACCTATCCAGTGCAATTGGTGGATGGATGACAATGGTTTTTGAGTGGAAATGGTGAACTTGGTTGGTTGTAGCTCCGCGCACGTGATGGTTGATTCAGGCTCGGTCGGAATGGAAACAATGAAAACAAATCTGGTTTTTTTTATTACCTTAACAGGGGCATGTGCGCGCATTTGTGCACGCACGCACTAGGAACGCGCACATGCAGCAGTGCGCACGCGCCATGGTTCGGTACCAAACCTAATGGCGCATGAACGCTACCTTAGGTGCGTGCGCGGGTTTGTTTTTTCCCTGCTAGCGCGGTCTTGTTGCAACATGTTTGGAGAGAAACTTTGTGCGCTCGCCCCTAACTCAATCCAAGTGATAAGAAGAAACACCCATAGTTGTTCACCTAGCACATTTTTCAGTGCTCGAAGCAATGAAAGCCTAAAAGGGGTTATGGTCTTTGTCACAATACACATTCCAAGAAAATATTTTACCAGTCTTGATTATGTTCCAGAAATAGGTAAACCTTTTCCATCATCACAGTCATTCATTCCGATGCAACAATATTCCACTCTATGACCATAGAGAACTCTTTAATATGGATATGATTGAACTTGAGACTGATTTCAAGTCATTTCCACCCTACAAATGCCTATTGAGGGTTGTTCCACCCTTTTGTTGAACTCTTCAATTCCTCTTCTTTTGTTAGAGCTATTAGTAAGCCTTCTCTTTCTTAGGCTATTCCTTCTTAGGGGAAAATTGATTGCTTTTTCTTAGGAATTCTGCTATTTTGTAATGAGAGTATGCTATTTTTAGTCATTTATTTAGCTAAGCGTGGGTGAGACAACTCACAACAATAGTTAGGGTTTTGAGAGGAATTATATTTTTAATTAATTATTACTATAATAATTTTTTGTATTTATTCCCTAAATTAGCTTTCCCTCCTAGCAAGACTTGCCTTCACTTTTCTTTCGGTTCTGCTCATTTGGCATGTTAGAAATAACATAAAAAAATAGATTTATATACACACCATTTTTTGTCCATGGAATCCAATGTTCAAATAGTCTAATACAAAATTAGAATAATGTATTTACTCAAAATTAATCAAAATAAAGTTAGGGAGTAACCTTGGGATATTACATTTCCACGCACTCTTAAGGAGGGAAATAGAATAATGTATTTACTCAAAATTAATCAAAATAAAGTTAGGGAGTAACCCTGGGATATTACATTTCCACACTCTCTTAAGGAGGGTTCTGTTGGTGAAATTTGCCTTTGTAGTATTTATGTCATGTGGAGAAAATTTCCTTCCATGAGGTTGGAAAAATAATTTGATCATTGATTTCAGAGAAGGCCTCATGCCAAACTTGGACAATGTAAGGGCACTCAAGAAATAAGTGCTTATGTGATTCTTCAGTGGTTTGGAAAAGGGTACACCTTGAGGGTCCGTGTATTCCTCTTTAGATGATATTTTTTGCAATTAGGACTTTGTTGTGAACTAGGGCCCATCATAAAGTATTGACTTTAGGAATTCCATCCCCATGCCAAATATTTTTCCAAATGCTAGATCTCGAGGGAAGAAGAAGAGAGGATATACTTGTAGCATAACCAACCTTCATTGAAAATCCTTGATGATCCCATCCTCTAGAATCGGGGGAGATGCTGATAAGGGTGCACCCAAAAATATTTGAAAGGAAAGGGGTGAGAAGAGAATGTAGATGAGAGGATGGATTAAGAGACTTCCACCGAGTCAATCTTTTTTATCCATAGTCCATTGGGAAATATCCGTAAGTATTATCAATCCTTGGTATTCCATCCATAATTTGAAAGGGTGAAGATCAGGATTTCTCTTCAAATGTATATTTCCCAGAATGTTGTCAGTCCATATTTTTATTTATTTTCCATTATCGGGAACCCAAATCAGTTTTGATTGAATCAAAGGGGCAACAGATTTCAACAATTTCCAAATTGGGGAGCCTCTCACATATGCTAAAGGTTTATAACACAATGTTTGCGTGACCCCTAAACATATTACTTATGAAGAGTTTTCTTCCACTAATCTGGTTTTCTAGTGATCAACTACCATAGGATGTTTTCACCAAGTTCTTGGTTCATTATTGAAGGTTATTTTATACCCATACCTCCATGATTTTCGGGAAATATGGCAGTATTCCAATTCACAAAATGGAATTTTTCGTTGTTGGTCCCACCCCCTCCCACACTAGAGAAAATTCCTATTTTCCTTCAAGATTTGAGGCATTAATCCCTTAGGGGATAGCAAGGCAAAGCATTTATAGATAGGTAATTCCAAGAATATTGATTTGATAAGAACAATGAACCCCACTCGGTTGAGCCACCATGCTCCCCATTTTTCAAACTTTCCTTTGATTTTTCTAAGAACATCACTCCAAATTTCTAAGCACGGAGAGGAGAAGGAAATAGGCATCCCAATATATTTGAAGCAATCCTAGGAATTAATGAAGGGAAAATGGAGAATTCTGGCTATTGTTTGCAGTGTTGCAGCTATGATATTCCACCCATAAATTTTTATTTTATTGTCAATAATGGCTCCTCTCGAGGCTTAGAGAAAAATGTCCAAAACCTCTATAAATCTAGCTGCAATAATAGTTGAACCTCCTCCTATTAGAAGCATATCATCGGTGAATCGTGAGTGATTCAAAGATTTGACTCCCCTTTCCATTGTGATGCCTATGATATTTCCATCTTCTCTCTCAAACTCCATTTTCCCACTTAATGCTTCAGTGCTTCAGCCATAATGATATATAGGGAGGGAGATAAAGGGAATTCTTGGTGTAGGCCTCTAATTCTTTTGAAAATACTTATAATCTTGGTGTAGGCCTCTAATTCTTTTGAAAATACTTATGGGCTTCGTGTTGACCAAGGGGAAGATCCAGGGTTCACTGACACAAGATTTGACAAGACTAATAAAATTGTTATTAAAACCAAATTTATTCATAACCTCAAAAAAAAAGGAGAGCCTTACTCTATCAAAGGCATTTTCCGTATATATTTGTATAACCCTACCTATTTCCTTGTTGTCTTTTCTTGAATGGAATACCTCTTGTACTATTATTATGTTGTCTATTATTTCTCATTTTTGCATGAAGCTTCCTTCATTGTCTACGATTATCTTAGGAAAGATTCTCTTTAGTTTATTAGCTAGAATTTTGGAGAGAATCTTGTAGGAAGACTAGAGTTACATAATGAGATTGGGCGGAATCTCGAGAATGAGGTGGGTTTTGCCTCTTTGGGGATGAGTGCAAGAAACGATGAATTAGTACCTCCTCCAACCTTAAGCTTACTTTGAATATATGCACACATATTTTTTAAGTTCCATTTCACTATGTACCAACACTCTTTGAAGAAATGGATGGTGAATCCGTTAGGACCTATAGCTTTGTCCAAAGCTAAATCCCATATTGCTTCAATTATTTCAGACTCTTAATTTTATTATTATTATTTTTTTTATTTTTTTTCAGATTTGTATTTTCTACTTTTGAAATGATAGAGGGGATGTTCTCAAGAAGGGTGTTGTTGGAATCAAAATAGGCATATTTATCATCCAAATACAATTGATGGAAGCGATCTATGGCCACATATTTAATCTCAACAATGGTGGAGATATGTGAGCCATCCTAGAGGTAGATTTCTTTGACCTTGCTTCTTTTTTCTCTCTCTTTGGCTTGTTGATGGAAAAATGTTGTGTTTTTGTCTCCAACTTCAAGCCAAAGAATTTGAGACTTTAGTCTCCATTGATCCTCCTCTTCTCTATGATCCTTATAAAGTTGTAACCTTATATCTCTTTCCTCACTTTGGAGTTGAGGAATGATTTTAGCAATCTCCAATTGAGTCTAGATGGATTCCAAATGGGTTGAGAGCATTTTTATTTTGCAATCTGGTGAAATATATGAGTTGTTTTCCCAAGTCTTAAGAACTACTTTGACTCTCTTTAGATTTTGCTCCCAAACAAAAGAAGGGGAACCATTCACTGGTAAATCCCAAGAGTAGGTAATCAAATCAAAGGTGAGGGGGTTGCTAAGCCATAAGGGGTTGAAGTAGAAAGGGATCGTGCCAATATTTGAAGGATATTGGAAGGTGAGGAGTACCAGATTATGGTCTAAGACAATAGAGGGGATTATTTTTGAGATTATGGAGTGATTCTCAAGGAAGAGGTTACTATGAAGGAGAAAGTGGTCAAAGTGAGCTACAATGTAACCGGGGATGGTTCTATGGTTGGACCAAGTATACCAACAATTCGTAGGTTTCACATTTATCAAGTCCTAGTCTGTTATCAGATCTTCCAAGTGTTCTCTAAATGGGTCTCTAACAATGTTTCCTCTCCCTTTTTCCTTATTGTTCAACTCAATGTTGAAGTCTCGACAACTATAATATTGTTCTTGACTATTGTGGTATTTGTGAAATTATCCAAAGAAGACCAACCATATTCTTTTTCTTTGAACTGCATGGGCATAGAAATGTCAAAAATATTAAATATGATGCTTGATTTTTAATTGATTGAGACAATAAGAAGCCAAAGTTGAGATTGAAGATGACTTTCAAGCTTGTATGCGTGAGAATCTCGAAGAATGCATATGCCACCAAATGCTCCTCAAGAGTTGACTGATTTACCTTTGCATTTGTTCCATTTCCTTTTTGCTAAAACCATCGTGTTTTATGCCTCTAACTTTGTCTCCTAGAGCAGGATAAGGGTTGGTTTTTCCTTTGTTATTATATTTTTTAGGGCTGATTCTTTGATTTTACTTCCCATCCCACAACAGTTTCAGGAGACAATATTCATTATTTAGATTGTGATTATTTATTTCCTCTCCATGATAAGGAACTTTATTAATTAAAAATTAGTCTAAAATTATAATTTTAGCAAAAGAATATATGATTCGATTCTTGTGATTGCAAATCTAATGTATGATTATATTCTCATTATTAAAAAAAAAAAATTGATTTTTTCTCTGTCACTGTGACCATCGATGATCATAACTTATAAAAAAAACACTTTTAGCCTCACGAAACTTAAATACGTTTATTCCTCCTACTATGGTTATCTCTCATCGCCATTATTATTATTATTATTTAATGGTCAAATGCCATCATTAAACTAGATTCACATGTTCCTTATATGGCAACAATCATCCTCCATCACTAAAGATTTATTATTGGAGTGTCATCGGCCTTCAACAAAAGAACTGATTATATTCTCCCTATCAAAAATTTCTAAAGATTTATTCTAACGATAGTTAGAACCTCTCAAAAATACTTACATAAGTCGTTGATTACTTGTTAGTGTTGTCTCAAAAGATCCCTTTTATGAAAAGTGATGGTCATAATAATATGTTTTGATGATGATTTGACAACGATATATTAATAGTTGGTAAACCAAATATTTTTTTATAAAATTTATTTTAATTATTTTCTTTTAATAATGTTTGGCCTCGAAATTGGATGTAATTAAAAATATTAAATCATGTCACAGACATGTTTTCATTGATGCTTTTAAACATCATATTATAGTGATTAGTAATTTGGATATTTGATTTCACCACTGCACTCATTGTTGCATGAATGCCCTTTTCCAATGTGAGTTGGCAACATAAGATCTCTATTTTAGCAACATATACATGTCAATATATCGATGACATTACATCATTTTGATATTATCCTTGTTAATGCCCCCACTATAATAAAGTGTAAGAGTGTCAATTGCCAAGTCGAATACAATACAATTCAAACACAAGTCAAAGAGAATCAATAGTTGCAAATAGAACGCTTCAATACATTCATCTTGTTCAAAATGTGGTTCTTGTATCACAAGTAAAAAGTTACTATTGGAGAGTTAAAGTTTCATGGAGAAGATATTTATTTGTTTAATCCCATGCAAAAAAAAGGATATAGAGTAGAATATCATAAAAGACAATATCATGATCAAACTTCATGGGCATACTCTATAGCATTAAAAATATACACAAATTGTGAAGGGAATATAGGGAAAAGGTATAGAAACCAAACACATTAACCTATTTTATTATAATCCTTATAAATATGGTGTTGTGATTGTTCTACCTATCCAACTAGTTCAAACATCCCCAACAAAGAGGAAGTGGTAAGGTCTCATGGTCATGGTACCCCGGGATCGTAAGCACCCACTTAATTGTATGGAGGGACTAATATAAAGGGATGTGCCAATGGGTAGGATACATTGGGCATTCTTAGATTAGCCAATCGTGATCGTATGTGCTAAGGTACAATTCCATGGGATAACATAGGAGACCCTCACGTGAATGGCCCAAATCCATCAAGAAAGTATATAACTTTTAATCGCATCCGTTCGTGCTAAGGTACATGCACGAGGATTAAAATGGTGGATGCCCGCGTGAATGGCCAAGATCCATCGGGCATATTTGTAACTTTCAATCACATCTGTTTGCGCTAAGTTACTTGCACATGGATTAAAACAGGGGACATCCACATGAATGGCCCAGATTAATTGAGCATGTTTTTAACTTTCAATCAAGTCCATTCACACTAATGCACAAGCATGGGGAATAATAAAGGGACACCTTGTGTCAACGATCAAGATTTAACCTCCCGGATCCATGTCAACACATTTAAGCCATTCACTTTGAAAGTATCAATCCATTGATTGAAGGTGGAGGTTGGAGATTCACCAGAGAAAAACATATCCCATCAGAGATCCCGTTATAATTTTTTTTTTTTAAATACTCCAACAACTGACGAGACCCAATAAATAAAAGACATGCATTTTTAGGAGTATTGAACAATTGTAAGATATATTTCGGACAAGGTGACAACCAGGGTTCAAAATTGAACATGTCACAGCATGTCAAAGGGCTCCCAGCACATCCCAGAAGTGCTATAAAAAAATTGCACGTAAAAAAAAATTATAATTTTGACATTTGGACATTTTATGAAAAAGTGCAATAGTTATATTAAAATTACATATGAAGCCTTAATTTTCAAAGTCATCAAATATTCTTAATTCATTGTTCAATTCCTCATGTGCTGCTAGCATTAAATGTGTCATGAAATATCTCTCTAGGAAGAAGAAGGAAAAATAGTTTGGGAAGAGTAGATTAATGGTGCTCTACTCTTTAATGGATGTGCTCATTTCCTTGAAGACTAAGCTGATCTAGTTTCCTTGTTGAAACAATTTTTATGTTTCCTTGTTTTGAAGGTTTTCATGTATAGCAGATATGTAGGTTGTTCTTTGTTTGACTCCAATCCTTTGTTTATCTGGAGGGTTAGGATTTTTGTCTACATCAGTCTTTTTCGATGAAATGGTTATTTATGGGCATGACTAGAGTGTCTATGTAATATAGAAAAGTACTTTTTGATTTTACATAATAGCAAAAGTACAATTTTTTTCTCCTTGAAAAAAATTCCAGGATGGACGATGGCCATTGGCCATCTCTATTTGCAAGTCTGCCCCTTGAAAAAATAAAAATAAAAACTATTAAATACATTGTTACGAACTTATCTCACACTATTCTCATATCTAATCTCAACAAGTTTTGAGATTTATTTGTTTCTTGATTTCTTTAATAACAAAAGGACAAACTTGATAGGTTAGCGACCCAACGAGCTTAATTTATTTTACTCACCCTCACATCTGAATTTATGAGTCTCCATTACTGAACATATGATAGTGTGACGCAAGGGTGCCTTACCGGAATAAGGTTCTTACTTAACAATACACATGACACATACCACAATGCTTACACGAACAAGGTGTAAAACAGGATGCCAGAAGTGGCTTATATTACTTCTTTGAAATCGGTTACAATGCGGAATAACTGAAAGTAAATAACTAACTACAGTTGGCCTCAGCTGTTACAATTCAGAAGTAACTGTGGTGTGCTCTCTCAGTGTGTCGACCGCACCCTCTCCTGGTTCACTGCAGAACGCTAAGTTATGGCTCGATCTCAACTCTCCCTATCTTCAGGTTGTGTGACTCTTCACCGCCTTTTCTCTTGCTCTTTGACGCTACTCACCAAAGATCCAAGATGAATCCTCCTCTTTAGTTGATCAATCTCCTCCGTCTTCTACCTTGCCGTTGCTGCTCCTGAGACTATTGCAATCCCCGAGACATGCATCCTTCTATCCCCCGATCCTTCCAAATCCTGCAGACTTGCAACTGTCATCTCCTGGCCGTGCTGCACAGCCTCTGTCTGTGACGACATCTGTCATGTCCTTCACCTACTTGCAATAACTGTAATAACTTCCTCAACAACCCTGAACGACTACCAGGTACAATCCTCTTGACTTTCTGCTCGTCCAACCCTGCTACAATAGTCCGTCACATCTCGACCTTTCTGTTGGCTCAATCTCTTGACTTCTATGGTTAGCCAATCCTCCCCTTCCTCTGTGCTTGGCTCTGCCAAACCTTATCAGGTCGTAGTTCGACCACTTATCGAATACCTGACGTCTCGCTTTCATCTGTATTCTGTCGACTCTCGACCCATCACAACATCCGTTGCGCACTGTCTCGGTCGGTCACATACCGACTGCTCCTGCTCGACTTGTTGACTTCGACTAGTCAACCTGTTTCCCGCACCAGTGGTCATCGGCACTCCCACCGATCGGCTCCCCTTATGTCGATCAACTTCGACTGATCTGCCTAGGCCCCGATGCTCCTGCATCAGACTCCCTAGGTGAAAAAGAATTCGACTGCTCTGTCAGTCTCCTGAACTCCTCTTCGAAAATCCATGTCGCCTCCTGCAACTCATCATCCTTCCATCGCACCAAGTATTCCTTCTTCCGCGAGCTACGTGTTCGCCCAACCTCACGTTCTTCAATTACTTCTGCGATCTCTTCTTTGTGTCGATCTAGAATTTGGTTTGTCCAGTCGATGCTAATCACCTCTTCGCTTCCGCTGCTCGACCCTTCTTCAAATTTGTACATGTCTGAGACATTGAACGTTGTTGAAATGTTCAAGTCATCCGGCAACTCCAACACATAAGTGTTGTCTGAAATCTTTTTCAGGATCCTGCATGGTCCAATCTTCTTCAGCTTTAGCTTGTTGTATGTACCTGTCGAAAATCTGTCCTTCTGCAAGTATCCATAGACTATGTCCCCTTCTCTAAACGACTATAGCCTCTTTTTCCTGTCGGCCCTCAACTTGTATGCCGCGTTACTCGTTTCGATGCACTTTCACACATTCTCATGAACTTCATGCATATGTTCTATGAATGATTCTGCATCCACACTTTTCCTGATTTCTGTCGGCAACTCGACCAAATCCACCACTTTGTGTGGGCTTCTCCCTTGAACAATCTGGAATGGACTCAACCCTGTCGACCGATTCACAGAATTGTTATATGAAAACTCCATCTGTGCCAACACATTTTCCCACTGCTTGGGTCTGTCGGCCACTAGACATCTCAGAAGGTTTCCCAAACTTCTATTTACCACCTCGGTCTGTCTGTCTATCTGTGGATGGTGCGCCGAGCTAAACTGCAACTTCGTGTCCAGTTTCGTCCATAGGGTTCTCCAGAAATTCCTCATAAACTTGGTATCTTGATCTGACGTGATACTCTTTGGCAACCCATGTAATTTGACTATCTCCTTGAAGAATAGTACAGCAATCCCTGTGGTGTCACTTGTCTTCTTACATGGAATGAAGTGTGCCATCTTTGAAAACCTGTCGACTACAACAAATATTGAGTCACTTCCCTGTTGTGTCTTTCGTAATCCTAACACAAAATCCATGTTAAGATGCTCCCAAGGGGTGTCTAGTACTGGTAAAGGTGTATACAACCCCATGTTTTAACTTCTCCCTTTTGCCAACTGGAAAAATCGACATTGTCAAACCGACCTCCCGACATCGGTCGTCATCTCTGGCCATAAATACTTTTCTTCGACTAGTGCTTTAGTATTGTCGATGCCAAAATGTCCCGCTAATCTGCTATAATGTAATTCTCGGATTAGGTTCTCTCTCACTGATCCTATGGGAATACACAACTGATTTCCCCTGAACAAATAGCCTTCCCGAATGAAATAACTCAAGTATGGAGTCTTGTCGACACTCCAAGGTTCACAACAAGCCTTCCATGCTTTCGCAAAATCCTTGTCGGTCCCATACTCTTCCTTTATCAACTCTATCCCCGTTGCCTGAACTCTCCTACTCAATGCATTGGCAAATTTGTTTGACTTGCCTGACCTATGCCGCAACATGAATGTATATGTCTGAAGCAGCTCCACCCATTTCATGTGCTACTGATCTAATTTTGCTTGTGTGTTTACATACCTCATCGCTTGGCGATCTGTGTACAACACAAACTCGGGAAACAAATAATGCCTCCATTTCTTCAATGCTTGGATGATAGCATAAAATTCCTAGTCGTAGATTGAATACTTCCGCTTTGCTCCATTCAGCTTTTCACTAAAGAATGCAATTGGTCGGCCTTCCTTGCTCAACACTGCTCCAATTGTCATTCCACTCGCATCACAATCAAATTGGAAAACTTTGTCAAAGTCTAGGAGCGCCAATACTGGGCTCTCAGTGACCTTTTCCTTCAACTCATCAAAAGCTCTCTCGGTCGCGTCCATCCACTTGGACTCACTCTTTCTCATGCATTCAGTTAATGGTGCACAAATCCGACTGAATCCTCAAATGAACTTTTTGTAGAAAATGGAAACTCCTTACTCCAGTCGTACTTGTCGGTTCCGGCCAATCCACTATTGCCTTCACCTTCTTTGGGTCCATCACCAACCCTTTACTCGAGATTACAAACCCCAAGTACACCAACTCCTTCTTCATGAAGAAGCACTTTTGCAGATTCACCATCAGCTTCTCCTCCTGCAATCTCTGCAATACTTGTCGAATGTGACCCAAGTGTTCTGCCTTGGTTCGACTGAAAATATGGATGTCGTCTAAATAGACTATGACAAACATTCCCAAGAATGGTTTCAACACCTCATTCATCTATATCATGAATGTGTTGGGTGCATTAGTCAACCCAAATGGCATGACTAACCACTCGTACAACCCTTATTTTGTTTTGAATGTTATCTTCGATTCATCTCCTTCTCTGACCCGGATCTGGTGATAACCACTCTTCAGGTCTATATTCGTGAAGAAGGTCACTCCACTCAGGAAATCCATCCAGTCGCCCATTCTCGGCAATGGAAACCGATACTTGATTGTGATCTTGTTGATGGCTTTGGAGTCTGTACACATTCTGCATTCTCCACCCTTCTTTGGCGTCAATACCGCTGGTACCCCGCGCACGGGCTCAAACTCTCTTTGATTAACCCTCTGTCCAACAACTCTTGGACTTGTCAGTTGAGTTCCTGTCCCTCTGTCGGACTCGTCCTATATGGTGCTTTGTTTGGCAGACTCGACCCTGGAATCAAGTCGATCTGATGGGATATGCTTCTTGTCGGCGGCAATCCCGTCGGTTTCTCATCAGCCATTATGTCACGAAACTCTTCAAGAAACTCCTTGATTTCGACCGGAATATCCTCCTCTCTGGTCGTTCTTTCGACATATGGTCCTTTTGGAATGATTTCAAAACATCCCGATTGTCTCTCCTATTCCGCGAGGAATTCTTTCGCGGTGCTCATCAACACTCGATTTTCCCAAAGATTGCTCTCGCTGTGCTTTCTATCTGTTTGCTCCTCCAACCTCGGCTTAAGAGTCCTTTCCATGTCATTCTTCCACAGTGTGACTGTGTTGGCTCGACCATCATATATCATTTTTCGATCATATTGCCATGGTCTTCCTAAAAACAGATGGCATGCATCCATTGGGACTACATCGCACAGTACACTGTCTTCAAACCGTTCAACTCGAAAGTTGATCAGGCACTGTCTTGTCACCTTGACATGGTGTCCTTTCTACAACCACAAGATCTTGTAGGGGTGTGGGTGTTCTTGACATTTCAACCCGATCTTGTCGATGACTTCTTTCGACACAAGATTCTCCGTGCTCCCACCATCAACTATGGTTTTGCAACGCCATTCGTCGATCTGCACCTTCGTTAGAAAGATTGCCTTCTGTTGTATCGGGTCGCGTTGATCTTACTGGATCAAGGCTCTCTGAACCGTCAGATTTCAGTTCTTCCTCTTCTCACCTCCACTACTGTCGGATGTTGATTCTTCCTTCTCATCGACTTGCTCATCCTTTCTACGTCTGGGTTTCGACTCCTCTGTAGCATGTATGTTCTCTGGGCACTCATATGCCTTGTGTCCCGCTCCTCGACACTTGTAACAAATTATGACTGGTCTATTAGCTCCCTTTCTATCAGATGGACCACTTCGACTATATGCACCTCGACCGCGGTTCTCACGACCATCGTGTCGGTTTTCTTGCGCTTTCTCCCTTGTCGATGTCCCTTCCGCATGTCGGCTATCTTCGACACTTTCTTTCCTGTACCCGCTACTTTGGCCTTTCATGGAGATAGTTTTTGCGCCCCGACCAGTCATCCTTCCCCTGGTCATTGTAGATTTCCTCAATAGTTTTTCTTCTGCCTTCAGAGCTAACTGGTAGGCTTCGCCAACTGCTCTGAATTTTAACATGCTCAGTTCATCCTAAATAGCATATTTTAAGCCGTTCACATACCTAGTGACAGCTTCTTCCCCCTCATCAGTTTGTTCCGACCGAATCGATAATCGGTAGAACTCTTCTGTTTACTCCTTCATGGTCATCTCTTTCTGTTGAAAGTTTTGCAATTTTTTGAACAAGGAAATCACATAGTCATTCGGAAAGAACTTCCCCTTCAACTTGGTGACCATTCTGTCCCAAGACTTGATTTTCTCCTTGCCTTTCTTGACTTTGTTAGCCTGTACGTTGTCCCACCACAACGAGGCATGACCTTTCAACCTTAGACATGCAGTCTTAACCCATTTAGGGTCCTCGATCTTCTCTATGTCGAAGTATTTCTCCATTTCTCTAAACCAGTCGATCAAATCTTCTGGGTCCAGGCTTCTTGAGTACGTACACACGTATATCTTCGCCTGACCTCTCATATCCATCAGAAGTTTGATTAGTTTTTCTTCTGGTTCTTTGGTGGCCTCTTCCCAGGCTTCCACCTCTTCGACTTCCTCATCACTGTGGTCTAACGCCTCAGGAATACAACCATGCCTCTGTCTTTCTTTGATCGCTGTGACTTCATTTGTCAAATTTCGCATCGTTCTGACGCATTTGTCAAACATTTCACGATCCACCGTGACGGCTGCTGCGCCACGCGCTCTTCATCCTCGGACATTAACACCTCTGTCAGCTATTTTTCAACCTCTGTTGAAACTCCCACGAGTCCAATCGCAACCGGACTTAAAAAATTCATGCACAACTCTACCCAACCGCAACTGGAGCTATTCAACTCACTTGCAGGCTCAATATCACGGACTTCCCTCAAACGCTAAGGATTCTTCCGCGTTGATACCAACTAACACAAGTCAGGTTGGTATAGTCGCCTTTCTCAACCGGACTCACTTCCGAGCTCTGATACCAACTGACGCAAGTCGCCTTACCGGAATAAGGTTCTTGCTTAACAATACACATGACACATACCACAATGCTTACATGAACAAGGTGTAAAACAAGATGTCAGAAGTGGCTTATATTAATTCTTTGAAATCGGTTACAAAGTGGAATAATTGAAAGTAAATAACTGACTATCGTCGGCCTCAACTATTACAATTCAGAAGTAACTGTGGTGTGCTCTCTCAGTGTGTCGACCTCACCCTCTCCTGGTTCACTGTAGAACACTGAGCTATGGCTCGATCTCAACTCTCCCCGTCTTCAGGCTATGTGACTCTTCACCACCTTTTCTCTTGCTCTCTGACGCTACTCACCAAAGATCCAAGATGAATCCTCCTCTTCAGTTGATCAGTCTCCTCCATCTTCTACCCTATTGTTGCTGCTCCCAAGACTACTGCAATCCCTGAGACATGCATCCTTCTATTTGTCGATCCTTCCAAATCCTGCATACCTGCAACTATCATCTCCTGTTCGTGCTGCACAGCCTCTCTCTATGACGACATCTGTCATGTCCTTCACGTACTTGCAATAACTGTAATAACTTCCTCAGCAACCCTGAACGGCTACCAGGTACAGTCCTCTTGACTTTATGCTCTTCCAACCCTACTACAGTAGTCGGTCACATCTCGACCTTTCTATTCGCTCAATCTCTTGAATTTTGTGGTTAGCCAGTCCTCCCATTCCTCTGCGCTTGGCTCTGCCAAACCTTATCAGGTCGTAGTTCGACCACTTATCGACTACCCGATGTCTTGCTTTCATCTGTCTTCTGTCGACCATAACCTGTCAACTCTAGACCCATCACGACATCCGTTGTGCACTGTCTCGGTCGGTCCCATACCGACTGCTCCTGCTCAACTCGTTGACTTCGACTAGTCAACCTGCTTCTCGCACCAGTGGTCATCGGCACTCCCGCTGGTCGGCTCCCCTTATGTCGATCACCTTCGACTGATCTACCTAGGCCCTTATGCTCCTACATCATAGTGATACATGATACAACTGGGTTTCCTTTTGTTCATGTCAAATTGCTTAATTCATGATCTTCATGACAAATTTGAGCATGTAAAAATTTTAGTTTGTCTCGACTCTAGTCAATTCAATAGTTGTACCTACATCCACTACAATTCTTTGTATAAATGGCATGCCCATGAAGAGGATCAAGCGGGATTTGGGTTTGAAAATGATTCATTTGGATGTTTGTTATTTTGTTAGTCTGAATACAAATCTTCTTCAGTTGTATTTATATCTACCTGAGTTAATTTCTATTGATCATACCATAGAACGAGTTATTTTCTCTCTATTAATTTCTGAACATGTAATGTATCGATGAAGGGCGTCGTATCACTTCAAGGAAATTCCTCAAGGCATCATGTCTTGTCAAGACTCAATGCTCTGCTCACCCATTAAGATTAGTCTCTATCCCATCCACCATTACAAGAAAAGAATTGTTGCGTCGCGTCGTAATTTCCTTTATCAACCACAAAATTACTCATCGGGGTAGATTTTCATGACTTACTATACACGCATTCATTTAACAAACCGGTTGTTCTTCAATTACTCGTTTCATTTTCGTAGCAGGTGTTTCTTATAGGGAATAGCCCCTGCTTCTCACTAATGCTAATAAGAACTCTTTCCCCACTTCTATAAATATGTTTCAGCAACAGTAAATCATCCCACCAAAAAACAATAAATCCAAATGTCACAAATTAAAAATTTGAAAATGGGTAAATGTTATATAAAAATGAATATCTTTTCCTTAGAAGGAATGTGCAGCCAGATTCAAGATTACGGAGAGGGAGCTTAGACAGAGCCATGTGTAATAAAAAAGGAGATTTTGAATAAAATATCAGGTTGCAGAGTTTGGGACAAGGTACAATCATCCAAATATTATTAAAACAATGCTTTTTTGTAGATGTGATAATTATGCATTTATTGATTTATTTAGTGACATAAATTTGATTGAAAATATAATATTCTATTTAGCACTTTTTTTATGAAGTGTGCAATTAATTTATTATTTTCATATGAAATGTGAATTTTTTTTAATCTTTTCATCCTAGAAGTGTGACACCAATATATACCCTTCAAACTGAAATTAAGACCCACCCTTCAAATTTGAACCCTGGTGACAACGACACCCTACATCGCCATGAATTCAACATCAATGTCAGGTATACATAATTAAATGAGGGTCTTCCACTTGAATAATACCATGAATTCTCTACTCAATGAAATTTTACTTCACAATTTCGAAGCTCCCGCCGTTGTTAATTGCCTCCAATAGCACATACTCAAAGCGCTACTATTTCCACACCAACTAAAGGAGAACAATGTTCAACCTCTATAATCCACCACATGTCTATCATCTTGCGTTTGAACTGGGTAAGTATTTGAAATCCCCTTCCCATTTGCAGCAAGTCTTACTGAAATTGTTTTCCTCCCGCATCGTCTATGTCTAAAGTCAACCAACCATGCCTAGGAAGAGGAACAATGCCTCCAGAATTTTATCCTCTCTATCCATGTCGATCGTGTTCGATACCAGCGATGTATCCTCCTCACATGGTCCTCCTTTTGTAGATGAATTGGCCCAATTGTTACCCCCCAAAAAATGAAATATTCTCCTAAGAAACTCATTGGAACTGCTTATCAGTAAATCCTTGTTGTTGCAATCGAGGGGTAAATTATGGTCCTCTTGCTTGGATCAACACTTGGTCCTCGATACTTTCCCCTTCCTTTAATTTTTCCATCCCTGTTCCAAAACTTACAATCCTGCCATGACCGTTGTCACCACAAAAGACGATCGAATTGTTCAATTTCATGTTAATGCATTCTCCATTTCTCAAATGTTAAACACCACATTGGAAACCGCCGCACTCTCGCACATTGAGGCATAGGAAGGAAGATACAAAGATATGAACTAGACTCAATGATCCAGGTTGTTCGCCAGGCTCCAGTATAACCTAGGAAAAGAATAGATACCTCCTACCCCTTGGAAATTGAAGAATTTCTCTCCCTGGGCCCAAAAATATTTCACTGCTTTCATGTTGATTTTTGGCCTGAGAAACTAACAAAGAAGTTGACAAAGGGATGGTATCCCTTGTGTATGCATACAATGCACAAGGAACTCCCAACTTCGGGTATGCCAAAGCTATAGCCATTGAAATGAGGATTTATTTTTTCACCCTTCCTACGAAAGGGGTATTTAGGTATCCCTCTTATTTGGTCTATCTCTTAATTTTACACCCATCCCATCACTTTGAAGCTTTAGGGCTCCATAATACCAAAGATGGTAGTCAAAATAGGGTGTATGACTAGGTACCCGGGGTTAAAATAGGAGAATAGGGTACCACTTGGTTCATATGTGTTGATGGTTTCATGTATGTAGGATTAATCTGGAATATTGGGAAGGCCATAAAGGATTTCAACTGAAATCAGGCCTTACCTTTAGATGGGAGAAGCAGTAAAGAGAGGATACTGGTACTTGGGACCCTACTATAATTTAATCATGTTATATGGTACTAAGGCAACACCCCACAAGTTTCTTAGGTTGCTGACACACAAACTGTTTGTATTAGAGTACTTAAGGAAAATGATGGAGGTTGATGAGCTCCACTTTGTGAAATGAAGAAAGAAAGGTAGGACTACCTTACCCATACCTATGGGGGGGTAGATTATTAATGATAAGAAGGGCATTAAAGAGGCTATGGAAATACTCAAGCGATTGGACCTACCCTTATACCAACCATGGAAATATGACCCCCTTCTCATAATTAGGCAAGAGAAGGAGAGGAAGCTCCCAAATCCCCAAGACCATGAGCCCGGGATAGATATTGAAAGATTGGACAACAAGGGGACTTAACAGGAAGTGGAGCATATCATAAAAGGAGAAGCTTATCCTACCAAAGTATCCAACCAAGTTTTCCTTGCACCTACTCCAAAGCACCATAAAATCCACTATAATATTATTTTTATAAGCCAAAGGGTGCAATAGTGACCAGGGAAGATATGGCCTTTGAGGCCCCTAGTCAGGAAAGATATAATGAACTGGTCCAAGATAACTTTGGAAAACATCAAATCGGAGAATGGTGGAAAATGAGAAATATATTGTGAAGAAAGATGTCTCCTATCTTGGCATCCCAGAAGATGCAAAATTCAACAAAATTTGTGATGATTTACACGAGGAGGAGGGAGTGGACTAGGAATGATGAGCTCGGTTCCAAAGGAAGGAATAGGGAAAGTCACCCCCTTGTCAAAAGTAAACGATGTTGGGAAGGGGAGTGGGGAGAGGATACCATAGATAATTATTCCCCCACCTCCCAAGTAAGTAGTTTCCTATGTGAAGGATATTTCCATCATGCAGTCATTGGGATTCTCGCAAGAGAAAGGGTTAGGAAAATATCATCAAGGCATTACTCAACCCATACAACTTGAAAAGAGACCTGTGAGGTTAGGTTTGGGCACTTATGTAAATGCATGGGTTGAATAAAAGTGGCTTCAGGAAACTTTCCAACCACCAGCACACATGACACAACAAGAGAAACCTATCATTGAATCAAGCACACCATCAGAACCTACTATGGAGGACCAACCCATTATAGAGTTTCCCCCTGGCCTTGAGCAGGATAAAGTTGTTGAACTATAGTTGGATGAAACAGGAGAAAGGGTGGAAGCAGAGACTCTGCTCATAGTTGAAAAGGTATCAGACCAATTGGTCCTCATAGAAGAAAGTAAGGAAATTCAACCACCTTTGGAACCAGTAATCATAGATATCCAATCGCTACTTCAAGAAGAAGGGTTGATTGAAGATCAACCACCAGAGCAACAAGAAAAAACTCAATCTCTCTTGGCTTAGAGGATATATTGCAATATGAGACTAACAATTTTGGACAAACATTGGTAAATATTATGGATAATTTAGAAAAATAAGAAAAGAGAAAAGTCATAGATTTTTCTCAAGAGGATCCCAATAGCAAAAGTGTCAAATTAGGACCCCGAGAACCTGAGCAGACTAAACATATAGCTCAAGAAGGCCTACGAATATTATAATATTCTCGATATGTAGAAGATCAATTAGAAGAGCCTTAAAAAGAAGAGGGTGAAGTCACTCATGTCTCATCTCATTCCTCATTCTTTGGTTGTACTAATGTTTTGTCTATTGTATATCCAGAATGTACCTCAAGCATGCATATAACTAACTCAACACAAGAAATAAGGAAGCAAACTCATTGGGAGAGAATCATACATCCAGTGAGCGCTAGTGAACCATTGGACATATTGAGGGAAGAGAAGAAAAGAAAAGCAAAGGAATAAAAAGAAGTATAGAGCATGGAAAGCTTAGAATCACTAGCAAGAGCTGGAATGATACGTAAATATGATCTAGTGACTAAACAATTTGTGATCGCTACATTAGAGCCTTTGAATTAGAAAAATACAAGGAAATGTAACCCCAAGATTGGAGGACATTGCAAGTCACCTTAAACACTACTTATGTGCCTCCTAAGCACGATATATCCATGGCATAGGGGTTAAGAATCATAGTATATAATAAATATCTCCAAGATACATCCTACGGTGAGGAGAATGGGAATAGGTTTGAAGCCATTAATGTGAGAAAAACAAATTTACCACTTGGGTAAAGACGGGCCTTGAAAATGAGAATAACAAGCTACAAAATATAATAATGAACACGGGTAAGGGAAAACAAGAGTCAACAGAGGCTATTTCCCTACTTAAAGAAAAGAATAGAGAATAAGAACCTCAGAAAATTCCATGATGGATCGAGCGCTTTCGTTTACCCAACAAATGGTAGATTATCAACAAAAGGACATTGCGGAACTTAATTTTTTGAGGAAAGAGAATGTGTCCCATTCAGCTCAATTTGTTGAAAATGATGAAAGAATAAAGGATCTAGAGGTAGAAAAGGAGTCTATGAGAGACCTCAGCTTCCAATTAGAGGAATCCAATACTAAAATTGATTCTTTGAGGCATCAACTCATTAAAACAAAAATGAGCCAAACTATACATCCTCTAGTAGATAAAAAGTGACTTCCATAGAGTTAGTATCAGTTTTGGAACAAAGGATTGAGCAGTTGAATAAAGATCTAACACACAGGGGAACTAAGGTGGATGACAATGCTATGAACATAGTAACCAATGAAGAGAGGGTTGATAAAAGAAAAGATGATCTCACGAAGAAAGGAGAAAAAATCAGCACTAGGTAGAAAAGGGTGCACGAACAAAGAAAAGAGATTGGTGTGCTTGAAGAGGAAATAAATACATGTAAAGTTAGGCATGATGAGGCATTTGCAAAATCTAGGATGGTGAAACTAATAATAGAGGCCAAAAGGTTTGGACTAAGGTATCCAACAATTTTCCTTGAATTAGAGACCACCTCCAATTTTATTTAGAATTCAATATTATTTATAAAGAAGTGGAAATATATTTAACAAATAATGAGGAAAATATTCAGACCAGGTACAAGACTACCAAAGTAGCAAGAAGAGTGATCAAATACCTATCTTCTGAACAACTAAAATTGTTGGGGATCAAAGATAGAAAATATATCTACATGGACATAGAAAATGAACAAATTCAACAGGATGAATATTATCAGAAATAAAGTACTAGAGACAGAACAACTACTTTGTCCATTCTTTAGAATTATCAATGTCATGGTCAATAATGGTCTCCCATGCCCTTGGGATGACTATCTCACTTTGCTCCCCATAGAGGTATGTAGTAGATCATTGCAGGAGTCTATTCCCAAGTTGACTTATGTACCGGAAAGTTCAACTATGTTTTTAAGGAGTTTGATTCAAAATCTAGGAGAGGTGAATTATAAACCATACTTAGAATTAGTCAAATCATTCAAAATTCTAAAGGTAAGGATGGCCATAAACTAGCATGGATTTGCCTTCATGAAGACAATGTAGGAGTTTTTAAAGGAAAAGGAGAAAAGGAAGGAAATTGGAGAAGAAAGGGGTCATCATAGCTTGGGATTTCTAAAAAATGTAGGAAATAAATGGCCTGTGGAAAAAGAGGCGATATGCCATTTTTTTGTAAATAAAGGAGGTGGCGGAGGCATGATTAAAAAGATTCATAGAGCTCGGGGAATTTCGTAGACTTCATCATACCAAAATTTGTTTATGACATCTCAATAATGACCCATGATCGTACCAGTCAAGAAAATGTATCATGCATCTTTTCACGTGTGTCGGAATAAAACAACAAGCATATAATTGAAACACAAGGGCTATAAAAGAAGAAATTGCAGAAGGAAAATATGAGGTTCAGAAAGTTACATCCAACGGGCTGTTAAAATTTTTGAGGGAGATTCATATAGGTGTTGATGCTCAAATTGACATGGTTTGGGAAAGAACGTTGAAAAACACCCTTGGAGGCCTAGTCAAGGGGAAGATGGGGATGGAAACTCGGATGATGCTTAAATCCCTCGAAGTAATGGGTTTCACAAGGTTAGATGATCAAATGAAATGCATTAGTGAATTAGAAAGTACTATTAATTGTGTGAAACAACCTAAGAATCGAAAGCGCTAGTCATAAAAATATGTATAGAACAATCTAAGCAATGTTTGAAGTAGTTTTAAAAATTAAATGATTAAAGTGTAAAATAAAAAAAATATTTGCGAAATACATACAAAAATAACCTAAGACAAATCATGAAATAGAAAAAGATTTATTAATCAAATCAAATTGAAGGTGTTAGCAAATGAAAGAAAAATTTATTAAAATATTTCTGACTCGCATGTTAAATTATTTAGCTGCTTCTAGTATGCGGAAATAATATGTCCAAAATGACAGAAAAATAAAGAAATAAAGTTGAATGGTAAAATAATAGGAACAAGGACATAGGTATGCTCATAAATGTTTTCTATTAATATAGAATTTTATAGTCGTTAAAGTACAACATGTCACGATCGGTTTTCAACCCATGAGAACAAGAGGTTTTCGATCCTATGTTGCTCCCAAGGTTCTAGGTTCGGCTTGGTGAAACCCATATATCTTGATTACTCCACGTTGAGATGTTCATGTAGGTAACCTACATACATGAAGATGTCGGTCTTAAAAATATATAGGAAATCTCAAAAAGCATATTGGAAAATAGAAATGCCTTTGACGAAAGGACACTATGCCTTCACCCTAATGGATGGACATGAAAGTACCCTTACCTGCCATCGCTACATTGTTAGAGTGGAAGGGAAAAACGACTCGGAACCTAGCAATACATGCTCCTTACTTATGGTGTGATTGATGATTTGTTCTATCTCCTTCATATTGCTTTTAAAGGTGTGGGTAACTGTCAAAGTGTTTCAACTAATCGAAAGCTTGGGTGTCTTCGATGGAATTTGATGTTCAATGAAGCATTTTGCAGATGAGGAAAACAAGCAGATCAAAATCCAACATTTCAATTTTTTGGCTTAAAGCTTTGTCTTCCAGGCTGAGTTAAACTGCTATCAATTTCATTGTGTTATATGTAGCGAGTGTTTTTTCTATGAATCTCTGTGATACATCATTTAAGATGTTTTGGAACCTAATACAAAATGTATAAGTGAATTGTTATTTATAATTATAGGAGTAGGAAGACGAGGCAATTTAAGCTTGTTGGCATGGGACTAGTCTGCATGAAGTGTGGAAGCCAACAGCTGTGAAGAGGACCATCCGCGGAAAGAAGGGTCATTCGCGAAGCATAAGGAAGCATAAGATTAGTTAGTTTGTTAGAAATGGGTCATTTGGACCATTTAGTTTGATATAAATAGAAGTATGAATGTAAGCCTAAGGGCATTGATGTGAGACTAGATTGTAGAATCATTACCATTGTGATTATGTGGTTAGATTTTGTTTTGCTATGTTTTCGCAGTTTTGTATGGATCCGCAATAATATGTTCTGAACTGTTTCTGCGAAGGTTATACCGCAGGTTTTGATGAATGCATGAAGATATTCGGTTATGGTTATATCTTTTGTCTCTGTTTCTATTGAATGATGAATACAAGTGTTTGTGATATGTTTAAGTTTTTTTGGTTCAGTAATTGCTTTTGATGCGAATGATCAGTTTAACCATGTTGATGCGAATGTCCATTATGTATTGAATCTGCGAATGGTGAATATGCAAACGATGGATGTATGAATGTATGTGAATCTAAATATCTGGTTTCTATTGCAGTAGAGTCGAAGTGTATGCATGTCCTTTCCCCACTGCAGAAACGTGGTTCTTGCAGCCCCCTTAATCATCTCGGGTGAGACTTCACTCGCTTTGCGGGTGTTGCTGGAAAGGGTAAAACCTTTCTGGGTCGGTGGTTAAGGGTGTTTGGTTGGGTTTGTTGACGACAGTGCGAAGTGAACCCCTGTCGATAGCCATTGTTTCAACAAATGGTTCCATTGTCGGGACCTTGAAGAAGAAAGATATGGACATGCTGTGGCACCAGACGAAACCGGAGATCTAGGACTGGTTTGACAAGAAAGCAGAAGAATTCGCGGAAGGAGAAAAGAAAAACCCCGGGCAGACGATAAGCAGTTGGTTAGAAAAGCATATTTATTTGGATATCCACGAGATATTATTCTGTGAATTCCCGGTATTGTTGCACGACTGGTTAGCACAGCTAACATTTCAGAAGAACAATTGCCAAAAGACTGAGCCGGACCATTGGACTCCAGAATTGATTCGACAGCTCAAACGGGTCAACAATAAGGTATCACGGGCTGTTGACTTCTAGGTAGACATTATCTTAGAAGGATACATCATTGGGTTTGTTGTGGACACGGTCAAATCATACAGCGAGGTAGAAAGCAAATTTTTCAAAGGACCCAGGGGGAGATTCCTATTGTTGTTGAAACTGTGGATTAAGATGCTCGTCTACGTAAAGGGCATACTAAGGATGAACTCTGACGAGTAGAAGATCAATGTGCAGAAGTTTTGGGTACCACGTGGATGTGGGTCCGGTAGAAAGATGCGGGGTAGATGGACTTGAGCGACGATGAATTTTTAAGGGAAGCTGACGAAGAGTGTGGTACCTTGAGGAGTGGGGTGATATTCCGGCGTCCTGAGAAAAAGAGGAGGACTGAGAGAGAGTCTCCTGAGAGGACTGGAACAGAAGACTGTGAAACAAGACCACAAGGGAGGAAGCGACCTTATTACGATGAAGAAGTAAGTGAACAAGATACCCTAGAAGCCGAAGAAGGACGGACCCTAAGCTACAACGTACCTTCAACTCCATGCATTACTCTGAATTTGATAAAAGGAAATACAAGTTATTCACAGAGCTGTATTACATGCCAGAATAGTAGTAAGAGTAGCACATCAGTAAATAATAATAGTAGAAGTACTAGAATGGTGGGTGACGAAGCGGAGATGCCAACCTTCCAAGGTAACGGGACCGAGGATCCCAACAATACTGGTTTTTGTGTGAAGTAATATGGACTGTGAAGCAGGTCCAGGATGAAGATATAAAAAAGGGACAAATAGCGACGACCCTGAGGGTCTGTGCACTAGACTGGTATATGAAGTTTACTAAGGTATTGACGGAAACTCCAGGTAAAACATTGCTAGAGATCAAATCAGGATGATCGATGAATTCAGAAAACCAAAATCTGAGTCATAGTACATTACAGAGCTCAAAGAAATCAAACAATTTCCCAATGAGTCAGTATGGGACTTCGACCAGCGATACAAAACACTAATGGAGAAAGTGAGTTTTGGGATGAACGATATGCAGCATAAAGAATGGTTTATTGCTGGGTTGGTGCCGCACATTCATGGGCCACTGATGCAATAGAGGATAGTGACTCAAGAAGAAGCACTGGAGATCGCAAGGAAGCTAGAGGCTTCACCAATTGAAAAAATGGGTTTGGGCATGGATCGAATACAAGCGCAGTTGGAAAACTTGACGATCCAACTACAAAACATGAAGAAAGGAAAAGAGGCCCGTGAAGACGTATGGTGCACTAGGTGTAGCACAGAGGGACATCACAAGGATCAATGCCCGGAGTTCTGAGAATATTTGCAATTAGGTGCACCGAATCCCCTCAGTTAGGGAGGGTTTCCTTGGTGTCGCTTCTGTCACTCGAGAGGACATCGGTCAGAAGAATGTGTGTACATGCAAAATATGGTGTCGAAACTAGTGAACTTGCATTGCAAGTTCTGTCAATCGGTTGGTCAGGATGAGAAAGACTACAGAGCTTATGACCTACTCCAAGGAAGGACTGCGAACACTTTCTTCATGAAAGGGGAGGAGAAACCACCGATACAGAAGCAGCAGCAATATATTCAACCGTAGCCTCAATATAATCTGCAACCGTATTATGAGAAACCGCAATATGGTTAGTCGCAGTATGGCCAACCGACATATCCTCAATCGCAATTTCAGCAACCGTAATACAGTCAGCTACAATATCCGTAGCTGCAGTATGCTCAACCGCGGTACCTGCGATATGGGCCACTACGAGGAGGTTTCAGAGGGGGGTTCCGTAGTGGCTGAGGTGCTAGTGTCGACCGAGGAGGAGCTGCTGGACGAGGTCGAGGGCCCATCATATGTTGCAATTGTGGGAAACAACGGCATTATCAAAGGGATTTCAAGAATCCAGCTCCACATTTCACTTATTGCAGCGCTATGGATCATGGTGTCGAAGATTGTCCTCAGCTCATCGCAAAATGGCAAACTAAGAACCTACCCCCACCTCTGCAAAATCAAAATCAGAACCAGAATTCGCTAGCAGTACACAATATCTCAACAGAAGTTAGAATTCAAAATGCGACTATCGGAATAGTGACTCGAGGAGGAGCTGTGACAGGGGTTGACAGGTCACAAGCTAGTGTCCAACTGGCAACAAGGAAACAAGTCACATTTGATGCGGAAGTAGAAAGGGATATTTTTTTGAAAGCACAGGAAGAAATAAGGCAGTTGAGGCAACCACCTCTTACATATGACATGCCACCAATATTTGACACAATGAATTCATAGAGAAAGGTGAACACCTTACGAGCCTTCCTAGGGAGTTTCCTGAAGCTGGAAAAAGATCAAGATGCATTGGTAGAGATATCCAACCTGTTGCATCGACGGGAGGGTGCACGACAGGAGTGAATGGTCAATCGCATACATAAGAGAAAAACAGGACAAGAGATTCGGATGTCTGCGCAAGTTGGAGCGTTCGATGTCGACTCCATTATCTTGGACTTGGGGTCAGACGTGAACATCCTGACCAAAAAAACATGGGAAACTATGGGGAAACCACAGTTGGCTTGGTCCCCAGTGAAACTATGCCTAGAGAACAAAAGTAAGGTCACCCCGATCGGTCGACTATGCCAAGTCCCTGTCGAGATTGAGGGCCTCAAGACTTACGCAGATTTCGATGTGATCGAAATCGTTGACAACACAAGCCCCTACCCAATGCTGATAAGACTAGACTGGGAGATGGATAATCAATCTATTATCAACTTAAGAAAAGAATTATGTCATTCGAGAACTGGGATATAAGGGTAGTGGCACCTATTGACCCTACGAAAGGGAAAAGGTATGTAGAGCCATTGAGGGATGAATTCACTAAGGGGTGGGACAATATTTACAACATCTCAGAATATTATATCAACCCTACTGCGGATGGAGAATTATGGTGGTGCAGTAGTAGTTCGGCGTCATCAGATTCGGATGAAGCACTTGAAAATTGGCAGAACCGGCTGCACAAAGTGTCATTTAGGAGTTGTGCAAGGATCACTTATTCACTAGGAAGGGTAGCCACCGAAGAGTGCGAGCTACCAACATACGAGGAATTTCCCAATTTGGCTACATTTCTTACTAAATTTGAAACAAAAGTGGCAGAACCACATCGGCTCTTGGCCTTGGAAGAATCCCTGAAGGCTACACTAGTGTGATGGTGGGCAACACATAAGTCCACCATAACTAATTGGACAATATGTCGACACCTAATGACTGTTAGGTTCGGTATTGCGGAAGGATATGGCGGAATCAATTTCGATGGCAGAGGCGACCCAAACGCGCATTTGGATGAATGTGAATGCAAATGGGGATCACAAACGAAACATGAATGGGTCCATGCATTTATTCACACACTAGATGAAGTACCACGAAGTTGGTATATCGCAGCAGAACTGCGACGCAGAACAATCTCTTGGGAACAACTAATAGTTGGCTTTAGCCAAACGTTTAGTTTCTCCAACGAAAACCCCTTCATCCATAGTGCATTACAAGCGATTCGGGAGAAGGTATTTGAAGCAGTCCCAACAGAACAATCACTGGGGCTTCAGTGGACTGCGACACCAGAAATGTTAATGGAATGTTAAAATATCACAGGAGAGTCAGATGATGAGGATGATCCGAGGGATACGTATGTACCGGATTTAGAAGGAAGTCACAGTGTCGAGGCACCAGAAATATCTTCCGACAAGTTTCAACAACCATTGAAAATCAAGAAAGTGAACATTGGGTCGGAGGAGAATCTAAAGTTCGCAAGTATTGGAGATTATTGGGATGACTTGAATATTGCTAAGATGACTGATCTGTTGCATGTGTTTCAGGATTTTTTCCCAACGAAATTCTCGGAGATGAAAGGAATTTCTAGGGAACTTAGGCGAAATTAAAATCGCCTTGAAACCCGATGCGAAGCCAGTCAAGCAGCGGCCCTACCGATTGAATGCAAGGTACAAGGAGCGGGTGAAGGATGAGATTGAAAGAATGATGGAAGCAGGCATTATAGAACCAGTAGAGGAATCAAAGTGGATCACCCCGATGGTGGTCCAGGATAAGAAAACCGACGAATTCAGAATCTGTGTCGATTTAAGGAAGCTAAATGATGCATGTCTACATGACCCATTCCCGACACCATTTACGGATGAACTATTAGAAGGAGTGGGTGGTCAGGAAATATAATCCTTCACAGACGGATTCTCGGGCTACTACCAAATAAAGATTGCAAAGGAGGATCGGAGCAAGACAACTTTCTTCATCGAATGGGGATGTTTTCAATACATGGTGATGCCATTTAGTCTGAAGAATGCACAGACAATTTTTTCAAGATTGGTAGTTGCGGCATTCAAGGATTACATCCATAAGTTTCTAGAAGTATATATGGATGACTGGACAGTGTACAGGTTGGTCAAGGATCATGTTGCAAATCTACGATTGATGTTGGAAAAATGTCGACAGCACTAGATTTCATTGAACCTGAAAAAATGCATTTTTTGTGCTTCATTTGGGATTTTACTAGGGAACATAGTTTGCAGGGAAGGAATGTTGGTCGACCCTGCAAAGATCGCAATTATTTTCGACCTACCACCACTGACAACAATCAAGCAATTAAGAGCGACATTGGGACACACATGATACTATAGGAAGTTTATCAGAAGGTATGCAGCGATCACGGCGCCGATGGAGAAGTTGTTGAAGAAATACAACAAGTTTGAATGGAATGAAGAATTCCAGAAGAGTCTGGATAAATTAAAAGCAAAGATGGTTGCAACACCCATACTCGCATTTCCATATTGGATGAAGTAGTTCTACATTCACGTCGATGCGTCATCAGTCGCATTAGGAGTCATCTTGGCCCAACCAGGAGAAGGTGCAATAGACCACCCGATAGCATTCACAAGTAGAAAGTTGTCTACTGCGAAGAATAATTACATGACCATAGAAAGGGAAGGGTTGGCGAAGGTCTACGCCTTACAAAATTTTCGGCACTATCTCTTAGGGGGCCACTTTAAAATGTTCACAGATCATTCAACACTTAAATACCTGGTGAACAAGCCTGTGTTGGGGGGGAAGATCTGTCGATGGCTGTTACTCTTCCAAGAATTTGATTTTGAGATAATCGTAAAACTAGGACGACTAAATGCAGGACTAGACCACCTATCGCGGATAGAGACCGAGGAAGAGCCAAGGAGCATTGAAAAAGGATTTCCGAATGCTTAGTTGTTCAGGGTCGGAATGGTCGATGACCATTATGAAAAAATCATTCAATTTTTAGCAATAGGCGAGGCGCCAGAAGGATTCACTACTAACTAGAAGAAGCAACTAGTCATCAGAGCTGCATATTTTCAATTGATTGCATGGCAATTGTATAAGATGGGACCATATGAGATACTTCAATGATACGTCCTCCCACATGAGAAGGAAAGTATTTTAGCGGAATCTCATGATGGCATTTCCGGAGGACACTACGAAGGATGTGCCACTGCTAGAAAGATCCTTTGAGTAGGACTATGGTGTCCGACGATGCATGGAGATCTTGCGGACTACGCCAAAAGCTATGACATATGTCAACGAACATTGAAGCCGTCAAGAAGGGATGAAATTGTTATATTTTGAGCATTAATTCAAAATGATCTAGGATCTTATCTGAGAGAATAACTAGCACAACATATCAATCATAAGAGACAATCACAAGAGACAATAGACACAGATTTTCCAGGGGGAAAACCAAGAAGGTGAAAAACCCCAATAACTTCCTTAGAGATAGATAGAGCAATGATACAAAACCCAAGTACAAGAGATAGTCTCCTTAGCAGCTTCTCCTCCTCCACTAGTGCGCATCACTTGATGAGAGAGATAGATGAGTAAGTGAATGATCAAATAGAGTGCCTCCCGCACTTTATTTATACTTGACTTGACTTGCCTAATAACCTAATAGGGCCGACTTCTCTAGGAGAGTCTAATAACCCATGGTAACCCAACTTAGGGCCGACCCCACACTTGGTGGTCTAATAACCCATCTTGTATAAGTTATGACACTTGCGACACTTGTAAATATAAATGATGACACTTCCGTACAGAGGAATAATAACCTCTCTGTAGGGATACAATATACATATATGAAATACATTCTGAAGTTACATATACATCAACACTCCCTCTTAACTAGGAAGGTATTTCTCGACACAGGTCTTCTAGCACAAGTCTTCTTCTCTGGGTCATTAAATCATCGTCATCGGATCATCGTCATCGTCACTTCTACTATCTCAATCAATCTCTAATCTACTCGTCATAGGAAATTCTACAGAGCCAACCCTTTTTCATGTTGGTTGTAGGCCTAGGCTCCATGTAGGTCTTCATCATCTCTGCGAGCAAGCCATCAAGTAAGTACACCTCAGGATTGATTACACTGCCTCTGCAAAACCTGCAAGATCTCTCGGGACTAATTACACTGCCTCTGCAAAAACTGCAAGAGCATCTCAGGACTAATTATATGCCTCTGCAAAACCTGTGTACCATACTGTCACCTCATCATCTTCAGATCACCTCATAGTCCACGGAGCACAACCCAGATGCGCACACATCACAACACTTACACTCATCGGCATGGAAGGACTTTCCTCTGACCATCCAGGAAAGGCTTAGCACTTACATCAATGACCATGGAAGTACTTTCCTCTGACCATGTCGAAAAGGCTACAACAATTACATCACGACCATGGAAGGACTTTCCTCTGACCATGTCGGCAAAGCTTAGAAATTACATCACAACCATGGAAGGACTTTCCTCTGACCATGTCGAAAAATCCCCAGCAATTACATCAACGACCATGGAAGGACTTTCCTCTAACCATGTAAGAATGGCCCCATCCCTTACATCTCACCATAGGAGGACTTTCCTACCACTATGTGAGAATGGCTCATGTGCATCTATGTCTCCGGACTCATCACTTCCCCTTGGAAGGAATTTCGATCTGAAGTACACCAAGTATCTCTCTGAAGTACTCAAACTTCACTCTGGCCAGCGGCTTGGTCAACACATTGGCTATCTGCTCGTCCGTCGCAACATACAGGAGCTTCACTGCTCCTCTTTGCACCATATCCCTAATATAGTGGTATTTGATCTCGATGTGCTTCGAACTGTCATGGAACACTGGGTTCTCATACAACTTCACACAACTCTGGTTGTCACAGAATATACAGGTAGCATCCAACGAGAGATCAAATAACTCAGACAGTAGCTTCCTAAGCCATACTGCCTCACAACTAGCCAAACAAGCTGCAACATACTCTTCTTCGGCTGTACTCAGTGGTACACAGGATTGCTTCCTGCTAAACCAAGAGATCATACCGGATCCCATATTGAAGCAGCACCCCAAAGTGCTCTTCTGATCAATGGCAATGCCTGCCCAATCTGAATCAACATAACCCTCTAGGTTAAACTTTTGATTCGCATCATACTTGAGCCCATAATCAATCGTACCCTTCAGGTACCTCAGAATATGCTTTATAGCAACCATGTGAACACTTCTCAGATCCGTCGGGAACTGGCTCAATGTGTTCACAGCAAAGCAAATATCTGGTCTCGTGTTCATCAGGTACATCAAGGACCCAATCATCTGACGATACACCGTGACATCAACCGGCTTAGATGAAGCATCACACAGAAGCTTCAAGTTCAATTCCATAGGTGTGGCCATGGCCTTGCAGTCCATCATCCCGAACCTCTTCAGGATCTCTACTGCATACTTTCCTTGTCCAAGGAAGATTTCATCTACACTCTGCCACACATCCATGCCTAGAAAGTAGTGCATCATCCCCAAGTCCTTCATCTGGAACTCGACAGCAAGCTTCCTCTTCGTGTCGGCAATCAATATATCCTCACATGTCACAAACAAGTCATCCACATAAAATAGGAGTATCACTGGACTTCCTTCCTCAACCTTGTAGTAAAGGTTGGAATCCGCTTTACTCTTAGTAAATCCCAAACTAGATAGGAAGCTATCCATCCTGCCGTACCAAGTCCCGGGTGCCTGTTTTAAACCATACAGGGCTTTCTTCAATTTGCACACATTAGTCCTTCTGTCATGTGTCTCAAACCTGAGTGGCTGCTCCACATACACTTCCTCTTCAACTACACCATTCAAGAAGGTTGTCTTGACATCCATCTGGTGTACCTTTCATTTCATCACTGCAGCCAGAGCAAGTACTGATCTAATGGAAGTGTATCTAGCCACAGGTGCAAAGGTATCGTCATAATCAATCCCTTCTTTCTCGGAGAAGCCACGAGCTACAAACCTTGCTTTATATTTCTCTATGTTACCATCTGTAGCATGCTTGATCTTATAGATCCACTTGGAAGTCACCACGGACTTCCCTTCTAGTCTTGGGACAACATCCCAAACATCATTCTTCATGATGGATTGGTATTCCTCGACCATGGCATCCTTCCATTCTTTCTTTTTTGCTGCTTCTTCATAACTGGAAGGTTCTTTATTCATAATATCACAGAGTAAGGCAACATAGCTGGTATGTGACTTAGTCCTTAAGGCAACATAGCTGGTATGTGACCTAGTCCTTTTTTTTCTCTGTGTTCTTCCTCTAGAATACCATACCTTTCTGCATCTTGGATGAGCTCTCTAGCCCATGTTGGTTTCCTCTTGTGAGAGTTCTTCTCACGAGGTGGATCTACAGGTTCTTGTGGATCTTCTATCTCACAATCTTCTTCAAGATTAACTTCATTCATGGTGGTGTATTGTGTTTTGGGTATTCTTGGTTCTTCATTGTCTTTAGCAGGTGTCTTCCTTGATTTGATGAATGCCGAGTCTTCATCAAAAGTTACATCCCTGCTGATATCAATCTTCTTGAACCCTGGAAAGTAGATTCTATATTCCTTCGAGCTTTCATTGTAACCCACAAAGATTCCCTTCTTTCCTGAAGGATCTAGCTTTGTCCTCTTTTATTTTGGAATGTGTGTGTACACTGGACAGCCAAATATTCTGAGATGGCTAACTTCTGGCTTCTTTCCGGTGAACACTTCTTCTAGTGTTTTGTTGTCAAGTATTTTATGAGGTGTTCTATTTTTCACATATACAGTTGTCCTTGCTGCTTCTACCCATAGGTGCATAGGTAGATCTTGGTCATGAAGAATTGCCCTAGCTACTTCCATGATAGTTCTATTCTTCCTTTCTGCAACCCCATTTTGTTGTGGATTGTAAGGAGTAGTCAACTCCCTCTTGATCCCTGAATCACTGCATAGCTTCTTGAAGTCTCCTGAAGTAAATTCTCTGCCATTGTCGGATCTAAAGATCTTGATCTTCTTATCAGTTTGATTTTCTATCAAGGCTTTGAATTCCTTGAACTTATCAAACACTTCATCTTTATTCTTCAAGAAGTAAACCCAAGTCTTCAGAGAAATCGTCAATGAAGGAAACATAATATACATACCCACTTAGAGAGCTGGAAGACATTAGACCGCATACATCAGAGTGGATAAGCTCCAATATTCCTTTTGCTTTGCTTTCACTACTTGGAAATGTCTTCTTTGTGTTCTTTCCTTTTGCACATCCTTTGCAAATACCTTCATGCTTTGACTAGATTTCAGGAAGACTCTCTACTGCTTTGCTTGCTATTGGGAGTGCTCTATAGTGCACATGAGCAAGCCTTCTATGCCAAATTTCACTTGGCTCCATGGATTCATGTACCATGGCATGTTCAGGTTTCCCCTTCAATTTGTATAATCCTCCCTCTTGCTCTCCAATCACCACTGCATCATCATTGGTTTTACCTTTAGGCCACATGAATACTTGGCCATCTACAAATGCAACTCTTATCCCCTTTGCATCCAAAGCAAAAATGGAGAGAAGATTCTAGCTTGACCTAGAACATATAGTACATCTTTCATCTTCATAGGTTTTCCAGAGTCTAGCTTATAGGAGGCTTCACCACTTCCTTTTATTGGATACTGGTAGTCATCCCCAAGTTTCACCTTATGGGGTGATTCATGTTCAAATAGTTTCACAAAGGATCCCTTGAATCCTATCATATGTTTGGAAGCCCCACTATCTATAATCCAATCATTGCTTCCATGAGCAATAGTACCAGTGAGGGAAGAAATCAAAACATATTCTTCATCACTTGAAGAATCTTCACTTTCTTCCCTAGCCCTCTCCCTGAGAGGTTCATCATCCTCTGCAATGTGAGCATGATGTCTTCTTTTGTTGCTCTTCTTCTTGTGAGAGCCATATTTATAATTTATGGGACAATCCCTAGAATAGTGTCCCTTCTCATCACATGTATAACATCAGACATAGGACATGTTTCTTCGAGGTTTGGTGTTACCCCTCTCATTCTGATGGTGGTGCCTTTCTTTCTTACTATGATCATGCCCTTTCTTGTCATCATGTTTCTTGGAGTGTGCTGTGAGAGCTTGGTATTCATTCCCCATCTTCTCTTCTCGAGCTACAATTTGAGCTTCTTCTTGTGAGCATTCTTCCCACAGCCTACTGAAAGTGATAAGTTTCCTCCTAGCACAAATTCCTTGGATGAAGGAATCCCATGACCTAGGAAGGCCATTAGAAGTGGTCATTACCACTTCTCCATTTTCTATATCTTCTCCCACAACTTCAAGTTGTTCTTTTATTTGGGAGATCCTTGAGAAATAAGACTGCATGGTCTCCACATTCTGGATCTTGATATTCTTCAATTGATTTCTCAAGGTCATCTTCTGATTTATGTTCTTCTCTTCAAATAGCTTGGTCAAGGAATCGATCATCTCCTTGGGTGTCTTCAGAGATGACACATGTGGTATGAGATGGTCTTTGATAGAATTAACAATGATTCTCTTAGCCTTGACCAAGTTCCTCTTGTGTAAGGCCTTAGCCTCTTCTCCCTCTGGGACAGGGATCTCTTCACTTATGTAAGTGTCCAACTCATTCTCTTCCAGGATTAACCCAATCCTATACTTCCATTTTGAGAAGTTATCAGCCCCTTCAAGCTTATCTTCAAGCTTGGTGTGGTGAGACATCTTTAAAGAGTACTTCAAATGGAAATAGAAAAGATTTAGGTCTTACAACTTGATTTTTTGAAACCTGGATCTGGTGTTGGATTAGGGTTTGTCAGAGAAACCCTAAAAATTCAAACTTCTAAAAGGATAGAAAGATGCGCCTTGCTGAGTTGATCAAGCTCGTATACTCATAATTTGAAAACTGCAAAGTTTCACCCCTCAAAATTACTTTTGAAACTTTTGAATTCACTAGGCAGGACCCTAAATTAGGGTTTGAGTTTCCCGGAGCTTCACCCAACCAAAAATTTTGATCCAAAGCTCTAAAATTCAATTTTTCCAAGGAGCTTCCAGTCGTAGTCTCGGATTTCAGAAATTCCAACTTTTGTAGAAACCCTAATTTTTAGGTCAAAAACTGAAAGTGCTCATAAATGAATTCTGTTTCGACAGAAAGATGCGCCCTTGCAAGGAGAGTCAATCTAGCCTCCTGCCTTTGAATATCTGTGGAGAGAAATCCAAAAAACAAGAAGCCCTAGCTTCCGCAACTGCATAGTGTCTTCTTCTCAAGTTAGCTCTGATACCATGTTAGATTTTGAGCATTAATTCAAAATGATCTAGGATCTTATCTGAGAGAATAACCAGCACATCATATCAATCATACGAGACAATCACAAGAGACAATAGACACAGAGTTTCCTTGGGGAAAACCAAGAAGGTTAAAAACCCTAATAACTTCCTCAGAGATAGATAGAGCAATGATACAAAACCCAAGTACAATAGATAGTCTCCTTAGCAGCTTCTCCTCCTCCACTAGTGTGCATCACTCAATGAGAGAGATATATGAGTAAGTGAATGATCAAATAGAGTGCCTCCCGCACTCTATTTATACTTGACTTGACTTGCCTAATAACCTAACAGGGCCGACTTCTCTAGGAGAGTCTAATAACCCATGGTAACCCAACTCAGGGCCGACCCCACACTTGGTGGTCTAATAACCCATCTTGTATAAGTTACGACACTTGCAACACTTGCAAATACAAATGACGACACTTCCGTACAGAGGAATAACAACCTATCTGTAGGGATACAATATACATATATGAAATATATTCTGAAGTTACATATACATCAAGAAAAATGCCACTAGGACCTCATTTGACACTGCAGGATTTCTTCAAGTGGGCGGTTGACTTCATGAGACCCATCAACCCACCAGGAAAAAGAACAGGGTCACACTACATAATCACTGCGACAGACTATTTGACGCGATGGGAGGAAGCTACACCGGTGAAAGATTGCTCAGCTGCGACTGCAGCAAGATTCCTCTTCGACAATGTGGTCACCAGGTTTGGGTGCCCAAAGATACTAATGAGTGACCAATGGACCCATCTTTGTAATCAGACGATCACAGCGATGAAGGAGGAGTTTCAAATTCAACACGGGAAGAGTACCCCATATCATCCGCAAGCTAACGGGACAGTTGAGGAATTTAACAAAATCTTGGAGCATGCGCTCACGAAGGTATGCAATACAAATCACGACGATTGGGATTTGAAGATTCCAACGATACTTTGGGCGTATCGCACAACTTGCAAATGATTGAATTGCCAGACGCCGTTCAAGCTTGTCTACGGGCAGGAAGCCATAATGCCGATGGAGTATATTGTCCCAAGTCTATGCATCATAGCAGCCACATGAATGAGCGATGATGGGGCATTGGAGGAACGGTTGGCACAACTGGTACAGCTTGATGAGGATCGGTTCATCGCAAGATTTGATCAGAAGGTAGAAAAGGATCGACAGAAGGCTTGGCACGATCGCCACGTTAAACCAAAGAACTTTCAGTGTGGAGACACAATTCTGTTATATGACAATAAGTTTGCCAAACACCCAGGTAAGTTACAAATGCATTAGTTAGGTCCCTACGTAATAAATTTTGTCACTGACGGAGGTGCGGTGCAGCTACAAAGTTTAGATGGGGCATTGTTTCCCAAGTTGGTAAAAGGGAATCAGTTAAAACCTTATCGCCATGATCAGGCGCATAGCAATTGAGAACTAGAAGAAAAGAAAAAAAAATTATGACAAAGAGGGGAAAGCATGGCCATCCTGATTGCTCGTCGATGCTTCGCACATGGGAGTCAAATCCGAGCATGATTATTGTGGATCAACATCACCAAAAGACGACGAAAGAGTATGATGACACACTTGAGGATAGAATCAGATGGCTGTGGGAAAGATTTCGCAAATGATGATCAAATGTCAAGGACACAAAGAGCAAGCATAAATACCGGCGTGGGGATTGAAGAACGCAAGTCTAAGTAAAGAGATTATGAAGAAAAAAATCAGTAAGTTGCAAGACGTGAGTCAGTGAGTTAGATGCAGAGAGTTAGGAAGTTGAGTGAGCAAGCCCAAGGAAGCTGTGGAAAAGGGAAGTGAGATAGTTGCAATGGTGCATTTCATTTCGAGCGGAAGCACTCCAGGTGCGTTAAGGGCAAGAATGATGAGTGTGCATGAACAACCAATGAAGGAAGTGGCATAGACAATTGGGATGGCCAAAGATGAGGTCTCACCCGAGATGTATAAGAGTGTGATAGTAGTTAGAAGAACCGTGGTCACTGTAACCACTAGAACACCAACGGCAGAGGAACGCCGGCTCCAGCAATAGACGGTCAAATTTGCGAAACAGATGTGCCAGAGCAATTGGTTTGTCTCACAATTTGATGACGTCGATGAACTTTTCCCCAGACTGCAGCAAGCCTGAAGCGCAAGAGCAGGTGCAGAAGGGGTAGATGATCAAGGTTTCCAGAGACTGGAGGATGAGTTAGAGAAGTACATGACAACGACCAAGAGACTAGAGGATGAGTTCGAGAAGTACATGATAGCGAGCTCCAGACGTCAAGAGCAGTTTCAGAAGTTTACCACAGCGACGGACGAGAACAATACTAGAGGTGTTCAGCTGAGGTGGCTCGAGGGCAAGCCATAAGTTTGTGTTGGGGACCTGTTGGCATGGATTAGTTCGCATGAAGTGCGGAAGTCGACAGCTGCGAAGAGGACCATCTGCTGAAGGAAGGGTCATTCGCGAAGAACAAGGAAGCGTAATATTAGTTAGTTTGTTAGAAATGGGTCATTTGGACCATTTTGTAACCATTTAGTTTGATATAAATAGAAGTATGAATGTAAGCCTAAGGGCATCGATGTGAGACCGGATTGTAGAATCATTACAGTTGTGATTATGCGGTTAGATTGTGTTTTGCTCTGTTTTCATAGTTTTGTATGGATCAACAATAATATGTTCTGAACTGTTTCTGCGAAGGTTATACCGCAGGTTTTGATGAATGCATTAAGATGTTCGGTTATGGTTATATCTTTTGTCTTTGTTTCTATTGAATGATGAATACAAGTGTTTGTGATATGTTTAAGGTTTTGTGGTTCAGTAATTATTGTTGATGTGAATGATCAGTTTAACCATGTTCATGCGATTGTCCATTATGTATTGAATCTGCGAATGATGTATGTATGAATGTATGTGAATCTAAATCTCTGGTTTCTATTGCAGTAGAGTCGAAGTGTATGCATGTCCTTTCCCCACTACGGAAACTTGGTTCCTGCAGCCCCCTTAATCATCTCGGGTGAGTCTTCACTCGCTTCGCAGGTGTTGCTGGAAAGTGAATCTTTTCTGGGCTGGTGCTTAAGGGTGTTTGGTTGGGTTTGTTGACGACAGTGTGAAGTGAACCCCTGTCGATAGTCGCTGTGTCAACAAAGCTTCTAGTCTTTGATACTTTTCCTAGCTACGTGGAATGGATCGAATACAAAATAAATACTACCATCGATGCTTCAGACTGATAGCACAGGTCTACCATTCTCATTGATTATTTTCAATCCTAATTGTAACAAAACCTTGCAATAGCTTCTTCGAGACCAGATGGATTTTCTTACATTGTCACTGCGCCATTCCAAAAATGGAAAGCAACTCTTATACATCGTACCTATTATAATTGTTGAACTGGGGTGAAAAATGGGCTATTGTTTCTTCAGAATGATGAAGTGTGACCAATTTTATCCCATTATGTAGATAACAAATATGTAACTGATCCAATAAAAATTTTCTAATAGCACATAGAATAAATAAGGCTCCTCATTGTTGTCATCATCATCCTCATTGTTGTCATCATCATCTAGGTGATCTATGTTGGCATCATCGTCCATATCCATGTGCGGGAATAATTATCATCGGACAGTCATTTGAGCATGTTAGTCTTCACAATCATCTCTATTGCATGTATGAGTATCAACCAATCAGCAAGAGAATTCACCAAAACCCACTCATGGTTTTAGATCTGTTATTCGCAAGACAAGATTTCCATCAAAATTCTATATGAACAAAGTATGCATACTCATTATATAAAACCTTCCACGACACCCATCGACTACCGAACGTAACAACATCTATTTAATGCAAGGCCTAACACCACAATGATGAGCATGATTCAAGGCATTGTGTGTCCACTTTCAAACAACTCCCTACTATGTGTCTTCCTTAGCATTTGGACGAAATACTCATCACTTCCGTTTCCTTTGTGCAATAAGAAGTTGCTTTTATCCCACTCTCAACATTTGTGATAGTGTGCTTCCATCATTTACCAATTTCGTCCTGTAATGTTGTCTGCGGATTACTTGGTGTTAGAGTTTTTTTTGTTGCTCTTGACCACCTCCCTGCTGCATTAACTACGTCTCTCCCATCACTATGTCGACTCTTTGTTTTTTTCTAAACGCTTAAACAAAAGAGAGAGCTGCATGCGATGCTATGCATTGCATAGGAGGCCACCTATCCATCTTATTTTTCCTCACCCACATGGAAAAATGCTATGTTTGGTTCAAGGTGACAAAGATGCAAGCTCCTGCAATGGCTATCATTAAATGTAATAAACAAATGGCAAGACGGCAAGGAAATCTGCCATGAGCATATACCCATGAACATATACCCTTGGAGAGACGGCAAGGAAATCTGCAATGAGACTTGCTCTTTTGCATTAAAAGGTCTCATGGTTGAATGACACGATATATATTTTTGTTAAATTTTAAAAATAAAGATGTGTGACTATAGGGTCAAGTGAAATTTTAAAAATAAAGATGTGTGACTATAGGGTCAATTGAATAGCACGTCGAACATATTCGACTCATAGGGGCCTTTAGGTACACCAATGACAAATAATGTCCGACCTTTGATCATTTTTACTTCTTACAATAGGAAAACAAACTTTTAAAAATCCATGTACCTTTTCAAATGCACATAACCCTCACCAAATATCTCTTGTAATTCTTTTTGGGGAAACCTTAATGTAAATTTTGAAGGGTAAATTCTAGGGGAATAGAAAGAGGGGATGGGATTTTTTTTAATTTTTCTTTTATGAATATCGTAAAGGTAAAGTGTACTTGAAATACAGGATGGGTCAACCTCACAATGACTCATAAAGTTCAACATGGAGAAGAAAACATTTGATCCTCTCTTTATATTAAAATTATATGATATACCTAATGGAACCTTTCAATAAAATCTGAGATTAAGGAGGGGGTATTTTAGTTTTTAATTGCGGATAATGGGTAATAAAGGCGCGACAACTAGCGAAAAAATGGGGGTATTTTCTTTTGGAATAAGGCATGATTTCTTTTAAAATAAGGCATGAAGACGGAGATGATGAGGCCTTTTGGAGAACATTTGACAAGTGAACTTTAAAGGGTGGGGGATTTTCCTTCAGAGAATGTTAGTATGAAGATACTAATAGTGACATGGCTTAGAGAAGGACCAATGAATTTTACTAAGAACGATTAACTCAATGATCATGGTGAAAATTGCTCAACAAGACATATATGACTTTAATATTATGAAACTTTGGATGAGCAACATGGGTTCAAATGATGACGTTTTCTATGAAACTTGGTATGTACATGAAGAGGGCTTCGCTCTATACTTGATGGTGAATACATAATTGGATTATGACATTGTTGAGTGTGTTTACCTTAGACACTATGTTTAGTCCCTTCGGAATCATTTCGATGTTGGGAATCAACATGATCTCTCCAAAAAAACAACAAACAAAAGGAACATGACAACATATGACGACTCAATAAGGACCAACCAGCATGACATGTAGATGAAAACATAAACATGAAGCAGGTGCATGTACTCATATTCATCCCCGAAAAGGACTGGGAGTGAAAAGAGTAATTCTATCATTCCATAATGGGTAAAGCAAAGGAATGAGAAGAAGTGTTGGGAAAACCAAAAACATAAAGAAAATAATAGTTCAATGTACCCAGTATGACACTACGAACCGCCCGATAGTTATTCTTTATCCACATCACGTCCTTTCTTGTATATCATGGCCAAACATCATCATGTTAGAGATTAACATCTTTAGTACCAAAAGACGTGAAAATCCATGAAAACTAACTGGGCAATCATGACAGGTAAATCACTGAAAGAAACTAGATAAGCAAATAAACAATTTCAAACTGTGAAACTAAAACACATGAACTAATGCAATGATACAAAAACTAAAACAAGGAAGTGAATGAATTACATCTAAAAATGTAAGCATACTCCTACTTCTACAAAAGGATAATATTAAATCATGGCAGGTACCATTTATTCTATAGGAATGCATCAGTAATTTTACGATTATTATAGTTTGGATTATGATGCTTGTCAGAAATTTTATTTTAAGTGTTGAATATTAAAAGAAGTTTGATTCCAAAATCATGAAAAATGAGTGTTAGTCCTAATGGAAAAAAAATGCAAACTAGACAAATTAGTACTAGTGAGATCAGAAAAGTTATTTACCCATGAATCCCAAATGAAAATGTTGAAAACCAACCCAAGAATATCCCTATCCGATTCACTTTTTACCATCGCTTGATCAAGAATAATGCATTTAATCTCTTATTCATAATCAACAATGATTAAACCCGCATGGCTTCTTTCATAATTATTGATTTCCTCATCCTATCATACCGATCAAGGACAGATTCAAGTTATTTATCATAGGTAAGTTGTGAGTAAGCTTGGGACGAGGTATTGATGTCATAAATGATATGTTTATCCACATTTGGGAACTTTATGACCTTATGCTCTTCATCAACATCGACACATCCTTATGAGAGAGACTCAGTATAATCATCATATATAGGATGCGAGTTATCTTTCTACAAGGGATCACTCTCAGACATAATATGATCATTGAAATTGGGGACCCCTATGATCTCATCCTCTTCATCAAGAGGGTAATTTACATATATGGGTTGAGGGATTTCCTCCCAAGCGTATGAATCTGAATCAGGGGCATGCTTGTTGAAGACATGGTTCTCATCCTCAATTGAGAAGGACTAAGCATCTATGTCGTTAAAGTCATGAACATATGGAATAATGAGGGGCTCGCCAAAAGTGTCGATTTTAATTTCGTCCAAGGCTAAACATTCAAGGTTTAAAAGGGTAGGATATGAATTCTCAAGATCACTATGAACCACCTCTTTACAAGAATCGGTTTCCCCCTTCTGGTTATTAATGAAATTATCCAAATTAATTATATCATCGAATAAGATATCGACTTACAAATTATAGGACTCGTCCTCAATAAATACCTCATTTTTGGATTAGGGAGACATACAATGTTAGGATAAGGTGGGATCACATCTTCCTAAGGAGTGGGAATTTTTTTGTCTTTCTTGGAATTGGGTGGGAAGATATCATCGTCAAAAAATAAAACCTCGTGAATATCGTGCGTAGGAGGGGATACCAATTCAGGGACATCAATTGTAGTCTTGATCATACTGAGAAGGGATATTAGGAGATGGGGATAATCATCCAAATAGAATTTTATCGTCATATTCTCCCACTATTTGTTATATTTGGCTTCCAAGAGTTTTGGGAAGGTGTTTGGATTATGATTTTTGTTGCAAAAGTCACACCAAGAGGGATTTAAATTGTCTAACTCAGTCTTCAAAACATCGAAGAATTGCCCCCAACCTAGTATAGAATAGTTAGGAAAGGAATTAAACTACTTGGCATCTTTGCAATGAAGCGTGTGAGGAAAAATGGAGACCATCAAAGAAGGATCCGAAATATCAAGGAAGTGACAATGTTCAATGAATATTTTGATATGGTTGTTAGGAGTTAGACCCAAGAATTGGGGGAGATTAGTGTCCAAACACCAAGTCCGCAAACTGTAATTCGGAATAGCTAGAGTATTAATGGGAACAATAGAAGGCCACCATACATTATTCATGATTGGGAGATTCGACAGAATTAAACTCAAGGGGATTGGATTATGAAGAATTCAAAAGGTAGAAATGAACTTCCTCCCCAGTGGAGTCTCCATTTTATGTGTATTCTCAAATTGACATGGTTTAGGAAAGAGCATTGAAAAACCCCCTTGAAGGGCTGGTCAAGGTGAAGATGGGGATGGAAACCTAGGTGATGTTTAAATCCCTTAGATGAATGGGATTCACAACGTTAGTTGATGAAACTAAATGCATTAGTGAATTAGAAAGTACTATTAATTATGCTAAAAAACCTAAGAATTGAAAGCATTAGTCATAAAATATGTATAGAACTAACTAAGCAATGTTTGAAATAGTTTTGGAAATTAAATAATTGAAGTGTAAAATAAAAAAAGTTATTCTCTAAATTTATACAAAAATAACCTATGCAAAATCATGAAATAACAAAATATTTATTGATCAAATCAAATTGAAGGCGTTAGCAAATGAAAGCAAAAATTATAAAACATTTATTATCTATACGTTAAATTATTTAGTTGCTTCAAATATTCCAAATCAAAATCAAATTTGCATAATGTAAAAAATCTCATCAAGTGTCATGCATAAAATAAATTGCTTTGTGAGGTAATAAAATTCTAGTTGTGAGCGTTTTTTATAAAATGAAATCATTTGATTTGGCGATTTATGTTAGATTATAGAGCACATAAAATTGTAACCAACAACTAATACATTTTTACAAAAAATACACCAAAAAGCTAAATGCTTGAAAAGTTAAAATTCGTTGTATATATATATAGATATAGATGATATAGTCCTGAATATTTACATCATATACAAAAATATGAAATGACAAAAAAAATAAAAATAAAGTTGGATGGTAAAATAACAGGAACAAAGACTTAGGTATGCCCATAAAGGATTTTTATTAAGATATGATTTGAGAGTCGTTAAAGTACAATAGGTCACGATTGCTTTTTTACCCTTGAGAATAAGAGGTTTTTGAGACCCTATGTTGCTCTCTTTAACATTCTAGGTTCATCTAGGTGGATCCCAGACAATGTGAGCACTCCATGGTCAAATTGTCATGAAGGTTAACTTGCACGCATGGATACGTCAGTCTTAAAAATATATAGGGAAGCTCATAAAACATGTAGGAAAATGGAATATACCTCCTGTTGGCACCATTTTTGTCTTGGACGAGTGGAAGGGTTAGATCCCTGAAAATAGTGGAGAAGATCCCACTTTTTCAAGTCATACGACCTAGAGGAATGAGAGGAGAAGATTTGAATGTTTATAACTAGGTTCGGGAGGAAAATGATTGAGAATCCTAAGTCTTAACATTGCAGAGGGGATTAAAAATGTGAAAATCCACCTGTAATTATATGGTGGCACCGGTGAAGGGCGTAGATCTATGGCGATAAAGATCGACAACTGAGAGGCAACGTCGCAAACGTAAGATGGGGTAGTTTAAGCGTGGGTGGAGTGTGCTAGCCCGAGAGCAAATTGGAAATTTGATCAACGGGTGGAAGGACAGATCTACGGCTAGCAGGTACTTTGGTGATTTGACATGCACGGGGAAATGGAGTTTCCAGATTTGCAAAGTTTTGGTAGGCCCTACGTATTGCAACGGTGTAGATCTGGTGGAGTTAAGATCTAGGATAGAAGATTTTTTCGCAAATTGAACATGCACTGAGCATCGACGTTTTCCAAATCTGTGAACCTGGTAGGGGCCGCACATTTTGACGGTCAATATGTGGGAAAGATCTAGATCGACGGTGGACGATGGTTTCGTGGATCTAAAGTGCAAGGAAGGAAGCACTTGAAGGAGGAAGACTGTGGAGGGACCTGGGGGTTAAACAGGGACAGAGATCAATGACGCATATTTGATTGTGCAAATGGATGGCTCAAAAACTTCTTCACTATGGGAGATGCAAAATTGATAAGAAAATAGAAATAATATAAAAATATAGCTGCACAAGGATCTGAGTATCATTTGTCCTGTGCATCGAAAAACGACAGAAGGTGACTGTGCAGAAGCAGACAACTCAGCTAGATTCTTAGACTAGATGTCGGTAACCAGGTAGACCTCTTGTCTCCATACAAAACTATTTAAATGGCTGAATTGAGTGAGATAGAACCCCCAGGTTTTGAATACCGGAGGATAGGTGATTTGTTTGAGGATAAAGATGTCAAGGTTTACGACACAGTGTTGATAAACAGCTCCATTGAGACAGCTGAAGACAGGTTGAAGATCATTAGGGAACAACATACAGACTTGCATAAGGTTTACCAGTCATTTTTTCATTTGTTTGCAATTGACCAAACCCCAAATTGTCCCAATTTTGTCGATTGGTGCGCCACCAATTACTCCTCCTCTGAGAGGGTGATTATTGACGCATCCAGATCTAAGATCCTATGCTCGGTCAATCCCCTCACTGTTAGAAAATCCCTGTAAATCCCGAATGAGTTCTTCCAAAAAGACAGAATGCAAAGAAGAATCCCTAATTCAGCATTTCAGAGAGGCCCCAACCGATCTTAAGCAAAGTTTCTTCCATGCTAGCCTGTAGCCAAATGTATCCTTCTAGAACCAACATTTCCCTAGTGAAGTCAGTCTATTCACTAAGGAATCCAAATGTGTCATCACCATGTTAGCCTAGTTCTTAGGATTAGATATTGACATGTATATCACTGATCCTTTAATAAGCCTTCTTTTTGTCATGAGCACATGTCCTCTTGAGCATGAGGAGCCTAGTCAATCCATCTAGTGTGCCTATCTTAGGTTTGATGAGGCCCTAGCCGAGAATATCCATTCTCATCTAGTGGCGTTCCCCAAAACTAGAAGCTTCAGATTCCAGTCATACCTGTTGAGGATGTTCCTATCATTCAATGAAGAAAATTTGTAGATGCCTAAGAAGCTACTCACACAGGAAATGTACATTGATTTCAACATATTCATAAACAACCTCATGTCAGAGGTGTGCTATGTTTTCTTCCAGAAGAAGCTGCCCAGGGTGTTGATAGAAATGAAGGAAATGTTACAGGCTTCTCTTGAAAAGAGGATTGGGGATTGGTTCCTGTTAGAGCAAGGAACAGTGATCAGAGTCTATGGTTTTGTTTACCCACCATACATATTGTCTGCTTTCTTAACTCCCAGAATATTTTCCTTGGAACTGATCAGACAGAAGCTGAGAATGGAAATTGAACATTTCTTGGATGACAAGAAGGCTTCAGATATCACCTTTCCATGGGTTGCAGGCCCATTCATTGTTAAAAACAAGACTGCCCTTCCAACCATTGAAGGTACGATGAGCGAAATGGGGCTTCAAACCAAGGTTGTCATAAACTATGACCCCCACCATATCATCTCAGACATAAGGAAAGAAAGCAATAGAAAGGTTTTTGAACATTTTGAGCTTACAGGTCTGGCTAATACTGCAAATTGGTTGGAGTATCCTGGAAAAGGTCAGATGGATATAGATGTACAGGATGACCCCACCTCTTCGGTGCAGGAGGCCACATTACCACAAATTGGCAGCTCAGGTTGGTCCCAACAATTGGAGAAATCATACCTCCCACCAGTGGCTCTGGAGGGTCCAACAAATTGGAAAGAATTGATGTCATGGATATAGATAATGACATAGAAAGAGCTCACAAAAGGAAGAAAGTAGAAAAACCTGAGTAACAGATAGTACATGTGTCAACTAGTCAAACTAAAAAGAAGCAGGTGAAGACCATGTTGCCTACCTTCGAGATTAAGGAATATGTATTTGATAAGGAAACCACTGAACCTGTTGCACCAAGCAAAAGTAGAGCAGAACTATGGGATGAGTACAAAGAGAGCACAGAGGCAGCCTCAGAAGAGTCTAAGTTGTATGAAGAGGTGAGGCAAATTTCCAATAAAAATGTGTCTTTGGTAGCTAGCAGGAGCCATGCCCGGAACACCTTGAACTTGGCCTTAGCTACCAAAAACAAAGCAACTGAACTAAAAATGAACTTGGAGGAAATCCTTGTCCCCGATATGATAAATTTGCACAAGGAAACTGGGGAGGTTATCTATGCCAAGTTGCTAAAGGATGCACTAGAGCTGTCTAAATTGCAAGTCAGTAAGAATAAGGTGGGAAACCATCTCAGACAAGAAAGAGTGGAAAAAAAGGCCCACAAGGCACAAATTAAGAAGCTACAGAATGAGTTAGTGACCACTGAAGACCAAGTAGACAAAAGGGCCAATATTCAAAACCTACTCAATTATAAGCTAAAAATCTCGTCCACCCAGCTAGTGGAAGCCTCTGAATTGACAGAGCTGGAGGAGAAGAGAGAAAAGAGACAAAATGAACTAACAGACTGCAAATCTAAACTATTGAAGTTTGAAGAGAAGGAAAAGTAGTGGCAGGAGGATATGGCTCTCATGGTGGAAAGTGAGAAAGGTTTGAAATCCAAAGTTGAAGACCTTGAAAGGCAACTGCAGGAGAAGAGAAAAGAGTTGGAGAACATGGCCACACCCTCCTCCATAGAATCGGGTGACTTCTCCCTTGTGGGGGATATGGCACAGTCCAGTCTAATAAACTTAGAAGTGGAAAGGTTAAAGAAGAAAAACACAAATTTGAAAACCCTGATGTCAAAGGCAGAGCAAGAAAAGGAGGCTTGGGAAACCAAGTACCAGGAGATGCAGGTAAAAAATGAGGAATTTGTGAAGCAGGCCACAGGTCAGACCTCCCTGCAAGAAGCAAAGCAAGTCATTTGGGATGACATTATTGCATAGGCAGAAAAGCTAAGGCCATATCTTGATTTCATTTTGGACAAGGAAGTTGTAATTAAGCTAGCCAAGCAAAGCATAACAGCATTAAAAGAGAAGCTAAATAAGAATCCAATTGAGAGTGCTTCAAATGCCATAGATTTCCTGAATGGATTAACTGAGGGTGAGTTGAAGGATGCTAACATCAAGGACAGGATTTCCATTATCATTTGGGAAAGGAAAGTGATGAACAAGCATCACCAGCTGGACACCATTCAAGCAAAGATAGACATCTTAACACATCAAGTAAATCTTTTTAGGGGGATGTTCGATCCTCTATTCAAGAAGGGACTTCCTCTCTTTTGGGAGGAGGATGGCACCATGAGGAAACAAGAAGAATATCAAGGCAAGTTATGGGAATGCAGATTGGATCATGAAGGCTCTGCTGACATGAACCAGCCTCTAACAGGAAAAATATTGGTGGAAAAGTTAACAAAGGAATTTGAGCTAGTTTGGGTCTTCAAAGAAGCTTGTGCACACTTCAGGAGCTATTCATATAGGGATCACACAGAAATGTGAGTGTTGCTGAAGGAGGTGGCTATGTCAGACTTGCCATCTCCAGAGCAAGGGAAGACTGTTGAGAAGTTTGGGAAATCCAAACTGACATTGCATGCATGAACATTCGAGGGTCATGGAGAGTGGCAGCCTGCAGAATTAGTCACCTAGGTTTTTGTTTATTTACTAGAGTTGGTTACTAGCTGGTAGACGCTTAGTGACACTTGTAAAATGTTGTTTAGCCTATTTTGTCAACATCTGATTTTCTATTGTAACTAATCCTCGAGAAAGGTAGACCTAGCTGTATAAGTGTCACGAATTTTGTAACAGCTTTCTGCTAGGATGATTCGGGCATGAGGGATGATGATATCTATATATTTATGTGTAATAAAGGGAATAGGGTTGAAACCTGTTGGAACCCGTGAGGGTTTTTGTTATGTATTTTGAGATTCCCCTTTAATAAAAATTGGTAAATCCGAGCAAGTATTTTGAGTGGAGATTCTTGTGTTATCTAATTTGCAGTCTGTACCTTTCTTTCTTCATGTGAATGTTTCCTTGTTATCTACTTCATACTATTTTCTTTCATTTTTGGATAAGTGTATATTGAAGTATAATTCATATGTTTATGCTCTGTTTCTTTAATTCCAAGCATCCACGAATCTTGTTCCACTAAAGTTAATGCATAATTCATCTTATAATGCTCTGTATTAATGGATTGTTCTTATTTTCTTCTCTATCACTAGGCAAAAATCCCTTTGACTGTGAATGAGTAGCTACCCTTCCTCTGTTATGAATTGTTTGCAAAGCATTGCCACTTTATCATCTTAAGTATTTTGAATCCATTGCCCAATGAATGTTCACCTTGCTTAAACCAAACACAAATATGATATTAAATTTAATTCATATATCTGGCCTTGATAAACAAACATTGAGAGATCCCTCTCTTGAAAGATAGAAGCCAAATCTCTTTCCTAAAGCTTGGATTTGTGTGTTACCTTAAAGAGATCTTTTCACAACCTTAGGGTCGATTTGAGTGCTAACACCTCCAACAAAAGGATACTCTACTTTCATCCTAATGGATGGAACTATAAGTATCCTTACCTACCATCATTGCACTATTAGGATCTTAGAAGACTATGTATGGAAGGGGAAAATGACTAGGATCCTAGCATGTTGGGTGCTAGAAATGCCACTTTTTGCTTACTCCTATTCAGCCCTTTTTCCCTGTTTTTGTCTTTTATTTACAACCAAGTCATTATCTTTCCCAAGAACAGACATGGATTCGAACAGGCATAATTCATTATTGCTTTGTTACATTAATGCTTAGAAATGCTTGTTGTTATGGATTTTATTCGTCGATTATGTTGAATTTTGATGAATTTATGAGAAGTAAGTGAAGACCTCAAGGAATCTAGGAATATCGGCTTGCTGATACACATGGACGCTGAAGCACTTGGCCATAGTTGCACATCTCCAGGGCTTAGTTTGGATCGTTGCTTAAACAGCTTAGGTTATCCTGTTAAATTTTGAGCATTAATTCACAATACTCTAGGATCTTCACTGAGAGAATAACATATACAGTATATCAATGCATAGCAATCACAATAAGCATGACAAGCATCACAAGAATCAAAAGCATGAGATACAAGAGACACAGATTTTTCGTGGGGAAAACCCTAAGGTGAAAAACCCCACAACTTCCTCAGAGATAGAGAGAGCAATGGCTCAACCAAAGTACAACCAAAATACACTGAGATAGTCTCCTAGTAGCAGATGATCCTCCTCCTCACTAGTGTGCCACTTTCTGAGTGAGAGAAGTGTGACTTTCCGAATGATCCAAATAGAGATCTCCTGATCTCTATTTATACTTAACCCGTTTTCCCAGTGACCTTATGGGGCCGAATTGTCTAGCTAGGTACATCCACAATATAATATATATTTTAGGGCCGACCCCACACATGGTGGTCTAGTAACCCGTCACCAAGTACACACACTTGCGACACTTGTCAATACACATGACGACACTTCCTTATAGAGGAATAACACATCTCTTATAAGGGTACAATAAATATATATGAAATACATTCCGAAGTTACATATACATCAACACTCCCTCTTAACTAGGAAGGTATTTCTCGACACAGATATGCTAGACAATTCTTCTTCTCAGGATCATCGTCATCATCATCGTCACTGCTACTGCTATCTCAACCAATATCTGACTCTACTCATCATAGGAAGTTCTATAGAGCCAGTCCTTTTTCATACTGGATGTAGGCCCACCACCTGCAGGTCTTCGTCATCACTGGCCAGACTATGGAATCCTCAGGAATTATTACGTGCGTCACAAAACCTCGAAAGAGCATCCCAGGCTATTACGAGCACACAGCTCTACCTATAGGATCTCCCAGGGCCATATTATATGTGACCTCACCACAAAACCTCGCAAGAGCATCCCAGGATGTTACGAGCACACAACTCTACCTATAGGATCTCCCAAGGACAGATTATATGTGGTCAGCACAAAACCTCGCAAGAGAATCCCAGGCTGTTATGAGCACACAGCTCTACCTCTAGGATCTCCCAGGGACAGATTATATGTGATCATGGAAAAACCTCGCAAGAGCATCCCAGGACTTATTACGGGCACACAGCCCAACCTATCGGATCTCCCAGGGACATATTATATGCCATAGGACAAAACCTCAAAAGAGCATCTGCCAAATATCCCAGGGCCAAATTATATGCCATAGGAAAAAACCTCGAAAGAGTATCTACAGATCTCCAAAGTCCAGATTATATGTCCTCCCAGAGAAAAACCTCGAAAGAGCATTTGCCAGATATCCCAGGGCCAAATTATATGCCATAGGAAAAACCTCGAAAGACTATCTGCAAATCTCCCAGGGCCAAATTATATGCTCATCTACACAACCTGATCCACGGCCATAGAGTATCAACCTGATACTCACCATACATCATCCTAATGTACACATGATCATCCTGATCATCATCACTACAACATCCTGTTGCATGTCATCTGGAGCAACATCCTGAAGCTCGTCATCCATGATCATCCTGATCATACAATGCATCTACCTGATGCATACCAAGTATCTACCTGATACATATCATCATACGTGATCCACCTGATCATACAGTGTATCCACCTGATACAAATACAAATACATGATACATATCACCATACATGATCCACCAGATCATACAATGTATCCACCTGATACATATACAGATACATGGTCCAAGCATCCAACATGATGCATATACAAAATACATACAAATGATCCTACTGATCATATCCAGCATCCAACATGATGCGTACATACATATAAATGATCCAACTGATCATATCCATCATCCAACATGATGCATACATACATATAAATGATCCAACTGATCATATCCAGCATCCAACATGATGCGTACATACATATAAATGATCCAACTGATCATACAAAGCAGAAACCAAAACATCATCCTGATGCTCATCATCCAACACTTACATCCACAGCCATGCGAAGGATCCTCCTTCCCACATGCTTGGAATGGCTTTAGCAAATGTGTCCATCACTTCTTCCTCGAAGTGTCATCGATCTGAAGAACACCAAGCCTCTCCCTAAAGTACTCGAACTTCACCCTGGCTAGTGGCTTCGTCAGCACATCTGCAATCTGCTCATCCATCGCAACATACAGGAGCTTCGCAGCTCCTCTCTGCACCATATCCCTTATATAGTGATATTTGATCTCTATGTGTTTCGACCTGTCATGAAACATTGGGTTCTCGGACAGCTTCACACAACTCTGGTTATCACAGAAGATACCAGTAGCATCCAACAGGAGATCAAATAACTCAAACAGTAGCTTCCGTAGCCATACTGCCTCACAACTAGCTGAACAAGCTACAACATACTTTGCCTCAGCTGTACTCAGTGCTACGCAGGACTACTTCCTGCTAAACCAAGAGATCACACCTGATCCCATACTGAAGCAGCATCCAGATGTGCTCTTCCTATCTACATCACTGCCATCCCAATCTGAATCAACATAACCCTGCAGGTTAAACTTTTGATTCGCTTCATACTTGAGCCCATAATCCACTGTACCCTTCAAGTACCTCAGAACATTCTTTACAGCAACCAGGTGAACACTCCTCAGATCCATCAGGAACTGGCTCAATGTGTTCACAGCAAAGCAAATATCTGGTCTCATGTTCGTCAAGTACATCAAGGACCCAATCATCTGACGATACATAGAGACATCAACTGGCTCAGATGAAGCATCACATAGAAGCTTCAGATTCGATGCCATAGGTGTGGCCATGGCCTTGCAATCCATCATCCCGAATCTCTTCAGGATATCTATTGTGTACTTTCCTTGACTAAGGAAGATCCCACCTACACTCTGCCACACCTCCATACCTAGGAAATAATTCATCATTCCCAAATCTTTCATATCGAACTTAGCAGCAAGCTTCCTCTTAGTATCTGCAATCAGTCTGTCATCTCCTGTTACAAATAAGTCATCCACATACAGGAGTAGAATCACAGGATTCCCTTCCTCAACCTTGTAGTAGAGGTTGGAATCCGCTTTATTCTTGGTAAAGCCCAAACTAGATAGGAAACTGTCCATCCTACCATACCAAGTTCTGGGAGATTGTTTCAAGCCATACAAGGCTTTCTTCAATCTGCACACATATGACTCCCTGTCATGTATTTCAAAACCGAGTGGCTGCTCCACATATACTTCCTCTTCAACTACACCATTCAAGAAAGCAGTCTTGACATCCATCTGGTGTATTTTCCATTTCATTGATGCAGCCAGGGCAAGTACTGTTCTGATGGAAGTATACCTGGCTACAGGTGCAAAAGTTTCTTAATAATCTATTCCCTCTTTCTAAGAGAAGCCACGAGCTACGAATCTTGCCTTGTATTTCTCTATACTGCCATATGCAGCATGCTTGATTTTGAAGATCCATTTGGAAGTCACAACAGACTTCTCTTTAGGTCTTGGGACAACATCCCAAACATCATTCTTCATTATTGATTGGTATTCCTCAACCATGGCATCCTTCCATTCTTTCTTTTTCGCTGCTTCTTCATAATTGGAAGGCTCTTTGTTCATAATGTCACAGAGTAAAACAACATAGCTAGTATGTGATCTGGTTCTCTTCTTTGCTCTGTGTTCTTCTTCTGGAATGCCAAATCTTTCTGCATCTTGAATGAGCTATCTAGCCCATGCAGGTTTCCTCTTGTGAGAGTTATCCTCACGGGGTGGATCTGTAGGTTCTTGTGGATCTTCAAACTCATGAACAACTTCTGGAACTACTTCAGTCATGGTAGTGTCTTGAAATCTAGTTTCCTTAGGTTCTTCATAAACTTCGATAGGTGCCTTCCTTGATTTGATGAATGCTGAATTTTCATCAAATGTCACATCCCTACTGACATCAATCTTCTTGAACCTTGGAAAGTATATTCTGTAAGCCTTCGAGCTTTCATTGTAACCCACAAAGATACCCTTCTTTCCTGAAGGATCTAGTTTAGTCCTCTTTTCCTTTGGTACATGAGTGTATACTGAAAAACCAAATATTCTGAGATGGCTGACTTCAGGTTTCTTTCCAGAAAAGACCTCTTCCGGTGTCTTGTTGTCCAATATCTTATGTGGTGTTCTGTTCTGCACATATACAACTGTTCTAGCTGCTTCTTCCCATAGGTGCATAGGTAGATCCTGGTCATGCAGCATTGCCCTTGCCGCTTCCATGATTGTTCTGTTCTTCCTTTCTGCAATTCCATTTTGTTAAGGATTATAGGGAGCAGTTAACTCCCTCTTAATCCCTGAATCACTACAAAGCTTCTTGAAGTCACCTGAGGTGAATTCTCCACCATTGTCGGATCTGAATGTTTTGATCTTCTTGTCAATTTGATTCTCCATCAAGGTTTTGAATTCCTTGAACTTATCAAACACCTCATCTTTGTTCTTCAAGAAGTATACCCAAGTCTTCCTGGAGAAGTCATCAATAAATGAGACATAGTAAACATACCCACTAAGAGAACTGGATGACATAGGACCACATACATCTTAGTGGATGATTTCCAGGGTATCCTTTGCCTTGCTTTCACTACTTGGGAAAGCCTTCTTAATGTTCTTACCTTTTGCACATCCTTTGCAAACACCTTCATGTTTGGTCTTGATTTCAGGAAGACCCTCTACAATCTTGCTTGCAATTGGAAGTGCCCTATAGTGCATATGAGCAAAGTCTTCTATGCCAAAGTTCACTTGGCTCCATGGATTCATGCACCATGGCAAGTTCAGGTTGTCCCTTCAATTTATACAAACCTCCCTCTTGCTCTCCAATCACTACTGCATCATCTATGGTCTTTCCCTTTGGCCACATTAGGACTTGGCCATCCACAAATGCAACCCTCATACCTTTTGCATCCAATGCAAAGATGGAGAGTAAGTTCTTCTTGAGCCTAGGTACATAAAGGAATTCTTTCATCTTCAAAGATTTTCCAGAATCTAGGTTGTAGGAGGCTTCACAACTTCCTTTGATTGGGTATTGATAATCATCCCCAAGTTTCACCTTATGGGGTGATTCATGTTCAGATAGGTTCACAAAAGATTCTTTAAACCCAGTCATGTGTTTGGAAGCCCCACTGTCAATTAACCAATCACTACAACCATGGGAGATATTACCTGTGAGAGCAGAGATCAGAACATACTCTTCTTCACTTGATGAGTCATCATCACTATCATCACTTTCTGCCCTAGCCTTCTTCTTTGGAGGTTCATCATCCTCGGCAGCATGAGCATGGAACTTTCTTTTGTTTCCCTTCTTCTTCTTGTTGGAGTTGTTGTTATTATCCCTTTTGTTCTTGGGACAATCTGAAGCAAAGTGTCCCTTCTCATTGCATGTGAAGCATCTTAGATCCTTCTTATTCTTTTGATAGGATCTCTTGTAGTGAGAGTGCTCCTTCTTGGGCTTGCTTCTTTTGGTGTGAGCTGCAAGAGATTGATCTTCACCTACCATCTTTTCCTCACGAGCTATAAGTCTAGCTTCTTCTTGAGAGCATTCCTCCCACAGTTTACTGAAAGAGATCAATTTCTTTCATGCACATATTCCTTGAATAAAGGAGTCCCATGACCTAGGTAGGCCATTCAGGGTGGTCATAACAACTTCACCATTGTCCACTACTTCATCCACAGCTTCAAGTTGCTCCTTGATCTGAGAGACCTTGGAGAAGTAAGATTGAATGGTTTCTCCATTCAACATCTTGACCCCTTTCAATTGATTCCGCAGAGTCATCTTCCGATTTATGTTCTTCCCTTCAAATAGCTTGGTCAGAGAGTCAAACATCTCCTTGGGTGTCTTTAGAGAAGACACATGGGGTATGAGATGGTCTTTAATAGAATCAGCAATGATTCTCTTTGCCTTGACCAAGTTCTTCTTATGCAATACCTTGGCCTCTTCATCCTCTGGGATAGGGATGTCTTCTTTTATATATGAGTCCAACTCATTCTCTTCCAGGATTAACCCAATCCTATACTTCCAAGCTCGGAAGTTATCAGCCCCTTCAAGATTATCCTCAAGCTTGGTGTGGTGAGACATATTAAAGAGTACTTCAAATGGAAATAGAAAAGATTTAGGTCTTACCACTTGAAATGTTGAAAACTGGATCTGGTCCCGGATTAGGGTTTGTCGAAAAAACCCTAAAAATTTAAAATGTGAATTTCAAATTTCTGAAAGGATAGAAAGATGCGCCTTGATGAGCTGATAAACCTGGTGCATTCAGAATTTGAGATCAGCAAAGCTTTACCCTTCAGATTTGCCTTTTTGTCCTCCCGGGTTCACTAGGGAGAGCCCTGAATTAGGGTTTGAGTTTCCCGGAGATCTACTCAGCCAAAAATCTCGATCCAAAGCTCTAAACTTTGATTTTTGCAAGGAGATTCCAGCTGTCTTCAGATTCCAGAAATTCCTATTTTTGTGGAAACCCTAATTTTTAGGGCCAAATCTGAAAATGCTCAGAATTGAATTTTGATTGGACAGATAGATTCTCCTTGATGAGTAGAGTCAATCTACTATACTGCTTTTCCAAAAACTGTGGAGAGAAACCAAATAAACAAGAAACTCAAGTTTTCGTCACTGCAAAATGTCTTCTTCTCAGGTTAGCTCTGATACCATGTTAAATTTTGAGCATTAATTCACAATACTCTAGGATCTTCACTGAGAGAATAACATATACAGTATATCAATGCATAGCAATCATAATAAGCATGACAAGCTGTTGGCCCGATTTTGCAACCAGGCTTAGTGCTATGGGCACCTGCTAACTAGTAGCAGCAGTTTCAATAGAATTAAAACAAGAAACTAATCTAAACAAAACTAATCATGGATCTATGCAAGAATATAGGCAAATAATGGAAATATTTTAAAAACCAGAACAAGAAAATATTAAAGAATTTTTGTATTGATAATGGGGCAAGCAAATGCTTGCAAGTACAATACCTCCAAATGATGAAGGTTTGTTGAATGGCTCCAATGGTGAGCAGCTCCAATCTCCAATGGGTCCTTTCTCCAAGGTTTGCTACAATGGCCAAATACTCAAGGGAGATTTTGGCAGCATGAGGATAGGAATATGAGTGGATGTGAAATGAGGAGCCCCTACCACCTTTTTATAGGTTTTGGTGGTGGGGAATACCATTTGTGGTTTTGTGGAAACCAAATGGTATTGACCAACATGGTTTAGGTACTTTTCCCTCCTTTTTCCTTTTTTGAATAAAATTAATATTTTAATTCCCTTTTTAATATTTTTGGGAATTTGGACCCTTTTATAGGGTTTTTTATGCTTTTCAGGAAAAATAATATTTTTTAATGGAAAAAGGGGTTGTACTAAGGTCTTTTGGTGACCTTTTGTTGGTTTCAGAGGCTCAGATGGTGGAAAAGTGGACAAATGGGTCATGTGAATAAGGGAATGAGCTAGTGAGCACTTTTTAGGTGTTAACAGATTGCCCCCTGATGTGTGAGGGCAGGAGCTCATCGTATGGCCGATAGACATCATAGTTCTTTTGTCTTTTTTCAGGGGTTTGGGAAGGAGAAGAGACCGGTTGGAGACTGGAGCCACGGCCCTTGGAAGCTGCAAAAACAAAAAATATTACATGGCCTCAATATGAATGAGGTATAATCTCTTATAGTGGACGAGGCGGGCATTCCCATTCTCGTATCAAGACATGTACATAAAAATTAGTCCCAAGAAGGGGGATCTAATACATAAAGAATCTACTGGTACATCATAATGGTCCAGGGGGGACATTATTTTGGGATATACTCCTGATCATAACTGATCTCAATAACTGATACACTGGAATAACTGATGAACTGTTGGAACTGAAGGTGTCCAACATCTGTAGGGACGTAATGACTGTGAGCCATCTATGGGAAGTATCTGTAACTGTATACTCGAGGGAGTATAAAACTGGGGTACATCTGAATACTGTCGCCATACGCAACCCGGATATCTATAGGAACAATGTAACTGGTTTTATCCATAGGTAGACTCTCAAATGTGGAGGAGTCAGAAGGTATTCGGGGTCTTCGAGTAATAAATGAACGAACCGATGCCCTGTGCGAGTCTCAACGATGTGATCAAGGTGTTGAAGTCGAGCATGCGAGAAACAACCATTTGGAGAGGCATGAGGACTCTTCTCGAAATGATTCGTAGGCACTCATCATAAATGGTGATGAGTCCAAGACACAGGGACCTCTAGGTCTATCCTCTGGAATAAATTTGGTTGTCGTCGACAGAGGGAGACCAGCAACTAACAAGGTAATGATGTTTCCTTGATAGGAGCACGAGGTGTAGAACTGAAGTGTGGTAGTACTGATGGTAGGACTGACATACTTGTGGGGATGGGAAGTAACTAGGTCAAAAACTGGGTAGACTCAAACTTCCTTTGTTCAGAGCATGATGACATGGTTGACCTGGCAGCGTAAGGAACTAACTTGTAGGTGTGGGGATCATTTCTTTGACTGAATGGTATATATTGACTCTGGGGGGGGAGGACGAGCTGATAGGTGCCGTCGAGGAATTATCAGGGTGACATACTGCAGAATACTCTGAACAAAGGCGACCAAAATGGGAAAGCTTCCTAATGAGTAGATGTGATCTGTCGTGGCGCCGAGAGGCACCATTGATTCCTTCTTCGTAGTTTTAATGAGCTCCAAGAAGGGATAAAAGTGTGCTCTGAAATGGTACGGTCCTGTGGATTTTGTGAGCCCAGGATGGCTCATGCTCATGGTTGCTTTCATGTTTAGAGAGTCTGAAAACGGTAAGTGGACTCTATTGGTGTTTCTTTTTCGTAAGTTTAGTCTCCAAGGCCTGAAAAAGCATAAAATGATGCGGATGGAGAACTCTTCTAGCCGATGTGACTAGAGTATACCTTTTTCGTAATTAGTCTACAAGGTCCGGAAAAGGGGTAAACTTATACCAGGTAGATGCCCTTTCAGATACGTTTAACGAGCATGAAAGGAAACAAGGTTGCTCGGCAATCTTTTCATTGTTTGTAGGAGTCAGAAAAGAGCTTAACAGAAACTCCCTAAGTGCCTTTTTCGTAAAAGGGGTTGCTCGGCCTGAAAAAGGGGTAAAATTATACCGAACAAAAATGGATTGATGAGGGCGAGAAAATGTCTCAAGTATTGTCATCAGTGCAGAAAACTGGATCCGGTTCCATAAGGATTGTTGAAAACGGAGAACGGCCGATGTGGCACGCAAACCGAGGCTATGTGGGGGGCATAAAAAATGCCCTGAAAATCAGGACGTGACAGCGAGAAATGTTCTCAAACATCATCACGAGCGCGGAAAACTGAATCCGGCGATATAAGGCACGTCGAAAACGGAGAACGGCCGATGTGGCACGCAAACCGAGGTGACGAGGGAGGCATGGAAAAAATGCCCAAAAAATCTAAAGGTGAGAGCGAGAAATGATCTCAAGCATCATCACGAGAGCGGAAAACTGAATCCGGCGATATAAGGCATGTCGGAAACGGAGAACGGCTGATGTGGCACGCAAACCGAGGTAATGAGAGGGCATTTTGAAAAAATGGCTGAAAAGTATGGGTGTGAGAGAGAGAAATGATCTCAAGCATCATCACAAGCGCGGGACACTGAATCCAGCGATATAAAGATGGTCAACCACGGAGAACGGTGGATGTGGCACGCAAACTGAGGCGACAAGGGGGCATGGAAAAAATCCCCGAAAAATATGGGGGTGAGAGCGAGAAATGATCTCAAGCATCATCATGAGCGCGAAAAACTGAATCCGACGATATAAAGATTGTCAAAAACGGAGAACGCCGGATGTGGCACGCAAACCAAGGTGACGAGGGGGGCATGGAAAAAATGCCCAAAAAATCTAGGCTTGAGAGCGAGAAATGATCTCTAGCATCGTCATGAGCGCGGAAAACTGAATCCGGTGATATAAAACTCGTCGAAAATGGATAACGGCCGATGTGGCACGCAAACCGAGGCGACGAGGGGGCATGGTAAAAAATGCCCGAAAAATCTGGGCGTGAGAGCAAGAAATGATCTCAAGCATCATCACGGGCTCGGAAAAATGAATCCGATGATATCAAATATATCAAAAATGGAGAGCAGCCGAAGTGGTATGCAAATTGGGGCGACAAGGTGTCGGGACACAATGTTGATATTGGTCCTAGTGAGAGCGAGAAATGATCTCAAGCATCATCACGGGCACAGAAATATGAATCCGACAGTGCAAATGATGAGAAAAACGGAGGTCATAAGGACTCCGGAATGGTTAAAGGAAAGAACTAGGTTAAAAAATGGCTACAAATAAAGGTGATCCCACCAAGCGAAGGATGCAATGGTGGGGAGAAATGATGACCCGTGGGGGCAAAATACTAGGTGTATCAAATCAACTGAAATATACAAGTGACACGTGATCTCAAAAATGGTTGAGATCACGAATATGAAAAAGTGAGCAGGGTTAATGACCTGCCCCCATGCTATGTGCATGGGGTTTGTGATTGTGGATCACATATGTGTTGGTTTGAACGATGGGCTCATCGAGGTGTTGAGATAGAGATGATGGGGAAGGTTCAAAATGATTGATCATGCACCCTATCCCAGGGTCGAGGTAATCTATTATGCCCCCTAACTCAAAGGTGTCAATGTGGTGCAGATGTTGTCTCAGAGAGAGATCAATAGGGCATTGAGCAACTGCTGGCGGGGTGTTATACCATGAGGCTGTGGGTCGTGGTGGCATACTGAAGTGATGATATGATGATGGGGGATTCCCTTTGTGGGGTGGATGCCCCCAGTATCTCCGACGAGGATCACGATGATGATGAGTAGGCAAGGTTTTGGGCCTGCCCCCATGTTGTGGACATGTGGTTTCCTGGTCGATTTGAAAGGGTTGAACCTGTGTGTCAAAGGGATCAATGGAAGGGGCCGACCGGACAGAGGGGTATCCAGTGGAGATCGTATAAATGGCGGGGTCAAGGCCAGGCATTTCGGTATCTGACCAAGTAAAAACATCAGTGAATTCTTGGAACAGTTGTTGGTATTCTCCAATCTCATGCTCACTGTGGGAGGCTCCTAATGTGATGGTATGAAGGGCACCAAGTGGGTCAGAGATGTCAATGTGGATGACGGGAGAAATACCAGCCATGGGATCCGTTAACCAGTCGATTTTAGTAGGAAGGAAATCCTTGGACTCAACCGCGGATTGGGTAGCGGTGGTGGATGAAGTCTCTTCCAGGAGGAAGTATGGACGATGGTGCATGTCTTCCCCGGGATAATCAAAGGTAGTAGGAGTCTCGAGAACCTCTTCATCATTGCGGGAGCTTTGAGTGGTCAAATCGAGTGATGAGGTAGCGGTAGTCGAAGAGATCATGTAGATGGTGTTAATCTCTCCGGAGGGTAGATCTCCTCGATAGTAGGGGGTGCCGTCTCTAGGTCCAAATTGTTCATCTCGTAGAGAGCTGCTCTATAGTCTGGGATGTCAGGACAATTGTGGGAGTAGTGGCCGTAAATACCGCATATCGCACATGGGTGGTTGGTACGCAGTGATTTATCACGAGGCATAGGGTTTGGATCCAGTTTGACCACCGGGATGTTGGGGTCGTCGTCCAACATTTGCATGTGTTCCTGCAATGCGCAATGCAGTTAACTGTGGACATTGATGGGTTGGATGGCCTAACTCATCACACAGCGAGCATTTTGGAGGAGCACGGAATACGGGGGGAGGTTTAACTGCCTTGGGTGGCGGTACCGCAGTGTATGGTTGTGGGCCTCTGCCCCCAGTGGGCCTGATGAGTGGAGGGGGATTCGTCGATGACGAAGGAGTAGTGATACCGGGAGGTGGTTGGGTAGAAGTAACAATGGGTTGCACCGGTTGCAGGATGACATTTGGTGTCGGCGGTGGAACTGGAGGCGAAATATACCACACGGGTAATCCCAATGTTAACCCGGGTAGACTAAGGGTAGCCATAACCGGGGCGCTTACTACACCCGAAGGAGGAAATAGAAAGGGGATTGTGTGGATGGGTGTAACCCCAATGTGACTAGGGACCAATGGTGGTTTGGGTAACAAGGAGGGTTGATTACCGGGTGTTTGTGAAAGGGTGCAGAGGTTAGCGACGTGGGTCTCCGGTGATGGTGGTGGAATGGCCTGGAATGTAGAGGTCATCGGCGCCTCGGAGTAAAGTCCGGGTCCTACCGAGGAAATGAATGAGGTAGTTGCACCACAAACAGGTTGTTCAACCATGGGGAGAACATTTTCAGGTGTGGCGGGGGCCTTGGGATCGTAATAGGTGAGCTGGTCGACCTTGACCACGCGTCCCTCATGGGGGAACTGCATGGTGTGAAATACGGATGAGGCAACAGCCCGCATGGCATACATGTAGCTGCAACCAAGTAAAAGGTTATAGTCTAGTTGGGCATTGATGACCTCAATGTCAATGAGCACGGTTTTACCCGCCAGCTGGACAGGGACATTGGCTAAAAGACCTTGGGGTTGAGCCGAACGGCCGTCGTAAGCTCGTAATGCAGTGGTGGACTGCTGGAGAGTAGGGGATCCCAACTTCTGCCAAACGAATGTGGACATGACGCATGTGGAAGCCCCTTCATCGATAATGCACCGATGGATGACAAGATTCTGAACAAAAATGGAAACTTGGAATGCTAAAGAGGAAGGCAGGCGGGGCTCAGACTGGTCTGAATCGAATGCGATCAACTGTGAATCATTGGGGTCAATGGCACCAATGGCAGAGAGCAAAGTTTTGCGCTGCGAAGGACAGTTTTTCAAAACTTCTAAAGCAGACATGGCTGCAGGAGACTGGGCTAAGTCATCGACAATGTTGTAATTCGACGCAGCGCGAGCATTGGGATTACTGTTGATGCGACGAAGTGGGAAGCGAGGTGCTTTGGAAGTGCCATCAAGTGGAGCCGGAGGTATACGTAACGTTTGATCTGTGGGATTAACGTTAGTGTTTTTGTCAGCGGGAGGGGCTTCAGAGGTGGAGCCATATTGGTTCCGACGGGTTTGGAGGTTGGCAGCGGCAGTCGACATCATCAACAAATGGTGAGTACCTGAATCGAACATGGGTTGATCAGGGGCTGCATAAGTGATCTGCTGTGGTGGCACGTTGCCCTGAGGGGCGGGCTAACGGCTGAGTGTTCACTAAACCCTGGTTTGGAAAGGGGTTTTGCAGCACCAAGGGTTGATGTTGAGGTGGTGGAGGGTTGGGTGGCGGCTGAGGAGCCGCTTGCCCTTGACAATGTGCATTGTCGGTCCAGAGTTGCCGAGCTCGCTCCAAATGTGGGCAAGAATGCGTGTAATGACCATATACCCGGCAGATAGAACAAGGGTGGTTTTTTCTAAGGTTATTATTTCTAGGATGCTTGGGATTCCGATCCGCATTGCGGTTGGGAGGAGCAGTATTGTTATTCTGCGGAGGATTGGGAGGTGGAGGACCTTGCTGATGTTGTTGGTTATTACCGTGGTTACGACCTCTACCACGGTTATGTTGCGCACCTTGGTTGCATTGGTTGTTTTGGTTATGGGGTTGGTTGTGCTGTGTGTACACTTGCCCTTGAGCAGTGGGAGGATTTTGGTTTGCCGCAGGTGCAGGAGCAGGTTGTGGTGGATAATAAGCTTGTGGGGCTGGAGGTGGTCCAGTGACCTGCTGGGGTTGTTGGTAACCCTGAGCTATTGGAGGTGTTGGGTTAGCTGCCACAGCTTGCTGTGGATAGTACACGGGTTGAGGTGCAGCTATGGGAGCGTATGCAGGTGGTGCATGACCAAAGCACTGAGGTGGACATGAAGGTCCATGGGTATGGTGGTGATGTGCCATGGGAGCATATGAACTGGTTGCTCCAGACTGAGATGTAGCTCGCAAAAGATCGGGACCATGGCTAGGATGTGCAATGAAAAAGGGTTGGGGATGCGAGGCCATACGACCAATGATGCCATTAGCGGCATGAGATGCCCCCGGCGCATCATGTTGGGATGACTCGCCCCGAGGGGCGTCTGGTATAATGGTATACAGATAACCCGACTGGGCGTAAATGAGATCAAACTGTTGGGCTTTGAGGATGGCCTCTTCTTCAGATTGGGGTCTTTCAGATGCCACATCCTTCGCAATGAGAGGGAGAAGGGATTTTAGAAACCAATCTAGGAAGATACGGTCGTCTAACTTGATTTTGCAGAGGCTTCGGCGTCGACGCCACTCATGAATGTGGTCAGTGATGTGGGTGGCCGTGTTCTATCTGCAAGACAGTAGGATCTCGACGCCCACATCATAGCGGACAGGTAACTCAAATAACTGCAGGAAGGTCAAGGCAAGGGAGGTAAAGGTGGCATGCGTCCCATGGGGTTGCTCGATATACCACTTCACTACAGAGCCAGTGAAGGTGCGCTGTAATAGACGGAGGCGGATTGAGTCGTCCACTATGGAGTTGGAGGAACACCATAAATGGAAGGACATGATATGGTTCTGGGGGTCTTCACCTGCCTTGCCCTCAAACTTAGGGATGTCAGAGGGGAGTTTGGTGGGCATGTGAGGCCACGCAGGATCGTGTCTGATGGGGTCATTTGTGAGCCTAGCTAAGTCTGGCAGGTTCAGACTCGCCATGTATGGTAAGATAGCAGATGTGGAGACTGGAACTGGGACCTGCCTAGTCATTGTGGTATGATGTAGGGGTCCAGTAGCGCCTAAAGGTATGCTAGGTATGGAGGGTGTGTGCCCTCCAATAGGTGTAGTCTGGTATGGGCCAGCGCCTCCAAGTGCAACATGGGTTACACTTGGGTTAGGAATAGCAGTAGGGATTCCTGGGATAGGGTTTGTGGAAACCAGAGGGGGTGTGACCCCTATGTTGGGCATACCCATAACAAGTGGTGGCCCTGTGTTGGGCATTCCTAAATGTGGAGTGTTTCCCATGTTGGGCATACCCAGGGGGGTGGTTGTTGCCATGGATGGCACGGCCACAGAAGGGTCTGTGGATGTCTCGCCTATGGTGCTGGTAAATAGTGGGTCAAATGGTGTTCCAGCCATAATGGTGGGTGGTGGTAATATAACGTAGTTTTCGGATTCTGCCTCGGAATCAGAGGTGAAGTGAGGCGTGTCAGAATCGGATGACCGTCTGGTTGACCGACGATGTGTCGAATCAAGGGATAAGGCTCTGCATCGGTGACGTGGAGAGCCAAGGAGGCTAAACTCTGGGAGTTCGCCCTGTAGACGACGAGAGCGTCTAAAATTCTCAATGGTGAGAAAATAAGTTTTTGTGAAAAAATCTGTTTAAGTATCAGGTGGTGATATATATAAAAAAGCTCAAAACCCTAATGCAACCAAGGGTGCAAGAAGGTGAGTGAAAAAGAAGGCTCTCAGGCCAAAAAATCAACCTCAAAAAAGGCACTTATTCTAGGAGCTGTGCTACAATAAGTGGAGGAATGCAACAAATGGTCAGAGTACCAACATGCAAACGGCTTCTAGAAAAAATAGGTGTAACTAGACCAAAGGTGGGTTGAATCATGCAAACACCTAACTAAAAGTATTGTGACTCAAACAAACGATATCCTCTGCAAGGTGATGAAATCCAAGTCAGACAATATGAGTGTTGAGACAACGGCTAGATATCCCCCTACCGGGAGGGACACCGGGTAATCAATCCTAAAGAAAGGCTACTAGGATACTCCGTTCATGACGCGTCGAGAAAAGGTAAATCTGCCGTTTGGTCCTTTGATCGCAATATCCCAATACAGGGATATCCCGAGAACTGTGAATGGTAGCCCTTCGGTTACTGAATGGATTTCGGTATTCCACTCAGGCTTCCGGAACCATCCTCGCGACTTCAACCCTCCTAGGGGAGAGGCCTTCCCACAAACCGGTTGTGACCGCGCCAAAAAGTACTAAGAGATTTTAGCTCCCTAATTGGACAACTTCTATGTCTCAGATGTAATAACTGAGGGGTGTTATTGGAACACCTATCCCCCCAATACTACCTAGCTACAAAAGTTCTTTTAGTGTTCCCCAAGTGGGGTTAAAAGTGTGTTGAAATTAGGGTACGTTTTAAGGCTCAGTTCAATTAAGTGATCGAGTGAGTGCACGTGAGGTATTTGTAAACTGAGCTTGAAAGAAGTAAATGCTTTACAGAAAATTTTCAAAAAACAAAGGATCTTTTGAAAATAAAAAAGCAAATATTTATGACTTTTTTCAGTAAATTGAAATTAAATGCTTTTCAAGGATTATTCGAAAAATAAAGGATCTCTCAAACAGGAAAGCAAATAATATAACTTCTTTTCGAAATAAATGGATTTCGTTTTCAATAATTGCTATGGGCAAAATATTTAAAGAAGCAAACAACAAAAATTTTAAATCTAGATAAAATGCAAAAATAGATCCTTCTTTCAATTGATGAAAATTTTTAAAAAGACTTCTTTCACATGTGCATTCTAAATAGTAAAATATTTTCCTATGGCTGTAAACAATGCTGGAATTTTAATACTGGAAAATATGGGCCAAAATGGGTGAACTAAAGTGATAAATAAAACTAAAATAAAATATTAGATAAATTTCTATGAAAAATTTCTTAAATCTAATAGCATATTTGGATTCCTTGATCGAAAACACCCAATTTGAAAAAAAAAAATCGTTCCAAACGGAGTTCGGGAGAGGGAGATATGGTCGTTTGAAAATTGAGCCGCGCGGCCAAAAAATCACATCGCGGGTTTCGGGCTAAAAGTCGCGATGGACCGCGCGGGTTTTGGGCTAAAAGTCGCGATGGACCGCGCGGTTTTTGGGCTAAAAGTCGCGATGGACCGCGCGGGTTTCTGGCTCACAGTCGCGATGAGCCGCGTTGAAAATGACCGTGAAGCCGCGCTGTGCAGCGCGGAAATAGGCCGCGAAGCCGCGGGGAACCGCGCGGAAAAAAGCCGAAAAGCCGCGATGCGCCGCGCGACTGTTAGGCTAAAAACCGCGAGGCGAAAGCCGTGCACGGGAGCCGAAAAACGAACCCGAAAATTGAGAATTCCGGGCTGTTAATGGCAATAGATGGGGCCAAAACCTAGAGCAGCAATAGATCTGCTGTCTAGGATGGCAGATCTATGGGTCTAAAGGCTAAAAACTAATAAAAAACTAAAATTGAAAGCAAAATTTGAGATCTATTGTTCAAAGCCAGCGGAGTCGCCAAAAACTGTTGGCCCGGTTTTGCAACCAGGCTTAGTGCTATGGGCACCTGCTAACTAGTAGCAGCAGTTTCAATAGAAATAAATAACAATAAACTAAATCTAAACTAAACTAAACTAGCATGCGCATTTTGAATTAAAGAACAAGAACAAGAAAGATAAAAAATAATTTTTGTATTGACAATGGGGCAAGCAAATGCTTGCAAGAACAATACCTCCAAGTGATGAAGGTTGTTTGAATGGCTCCAATGGTGAGCAGCTCCAATCTCCAATGGGTCCTTTCTCCAAGGTTGCTACAATGACCAAATACTCAAGGGAGATTTTGGCAGCATGAGGATAGGAATATGGATGGATGTGAAATGAGGAGCCCCTACCACCTTTTTATAGGTTTTGGTGGTGGGGAATACCATTTGTGGTTTTGTGGAAACCAAATGGTATTGACCAACATGGTTTAGGTACTTTTCCCTCCTTTTTCCTTTTTTGAATAAAATTAATATTTTAATTCCCTTTTTAATATTTTTGGGAATTTGGACCCTTTTTTAGGGTTTTTTATGCTTTTCAGGAAAAATAATCTTTTTTAATGGAAAAAGGGGTGTACTAAGGTCTTTTGGTGACCTTTTGTTGGTTTCAGAGGCTCAGATGGTGGAAAAGTGGACAAATGGGTCATGTGAATAAGGGAATGAGCTAGTGAGCACTTTTTAGGTGTTAACACAAGCATCAGAAGAATTAAAAGCATGAGAGACAAGAGACATAGAGTTTTCATGGGGAAAACCCTAAGGTGAAAAAACCCACAACTTCCTCAGAGATAGAGAGAGCAATAGCTCAACCAAAGTACAACCAAAATACACTGAGATAGTATCCTAGTAGCAGATGATCCTCCTCCTCACTAGTGCGCCACTTTCTGAGTGAGAGAAGTGTGACTTTCCGAATTATCCAAATAGAGATCTCCTTATCTCTATTTATACTTAACTTGTTTGCCCAGTGACCTTATGGGGCTGACTTGTCTAGCTAGGTACATCCACAATATAATATATATTTCAGGGCTGACCCCACACATGGTGGTCTAGTAACCCGTCACCAAGTACATACACTTGCGACACTTGTCAATACACATGACGGCACTTCCTTATAGAGGAATAACACATCTCTTATAAGGGTACAATAAATATATATGAAATACATTCCGAAGTTACATATACATCAACATATCCCTCCATGCGGCCAGTTGAGACTCATTCAACGTTGGATCAGTTCCAGTTGTAAAGGCGCAATTGATTATTGAACATAATTAATTTTAATGTAATAATCATTGTAACTGTTTCTATTTTCTACATTGTATATTCGACAGCCTGAAGATCAGAGATATTCATGGCTTCCTGAATTAAGGAACCTGAACTATCTTGTCTCAGTATTAATGGGAAGACGATATCTTACAGAAGGTTAGGGTTATTTTGGGAGAACTTGTAGCATGAGTGAAGAACTTTGTAATTGAGATCCATTATCAATGAAAGCAGCAACATTTTCCCGATTACTGTGTATTAAGTTTTGAGAGCCTGTAGCGACATCTCTGTTAGAAGGCCAGGGCCCACCTTCTCATAGAGGTGCCGAGATTAGCTAGTTGTTGTTTTCTTTGATCTTTTAGTTATGTGTGGTGTGAATTTGCAATTAGATTACTTTCATTTTTCTACAACATTTTGGTCAATTGGCATAGAATTTAATTGATTAGGAGTTCCTTTTGCTTGATTGAATGGTGTGAGCATTAAGAATAGGATTCCCTTTCATTAGCTGATTGTTGAAACAGTCGACTGGGCAATGTAACATTTCTTTCTGCAAGTGTGTTGTTTATTATTACTATTTCAGCTGCGCTCTGCTACTGCGTATTACTATTGTTAAATCTCTTTCATGAAGTGATAAAAAGGTAGATTACACATAGAATTACATAGTAGAAGAAGGGTTGATTCCTTTTATGATTGAACATTGCAAATATGATTTAGTTTCTTTCATGATGATGTCTTAGGATTTAACTTCTTGCAAAAGAAATTTAGCTAAAATATTCTTGAGCAGTTAATCCTGTAGATGATGACAAAGAAGGAGCATGAACTTCCTTAATATTTAATGGTCAATGTGTTGATTGAAGTTAGATTGAGCATTTAGCGGAGCATAGATTAACAATTAGATAGATTGGGTGTATTTCATTTATTTGATTAGTTACTGAATTGTTTACGCGTAGACTTTGCTTAATTACCTTTGAAATAACCAGACTTCCCTAGGTTGACAATTTATATTGAGCACTCTGTTTATTAACTCCAAATTAATAAGAAATTATAGTGACCAACATTTTAGCGTCGTTTCCGGGGAAGGTAATTCGTAGACATAGATGGTAGCTGATTAGTTCAATTTCTTTAGCTATCCTGATTTTTGGGGTTGCAAGGACGATAAGACGGAGTGAAGAGCCATGCATCCTTTAATAGACCGAACAAGTTCCTACCCCGAGAATCAGGTATTAATATTTAAGCTTGCATGAATATGAGAAGAAGAGGATGGGAAACCCCTAGAAACACTAACTTTGCAGGTGGAAGAGATCATGGCAGTAACCAAGGTTTAGGAAGAACGACATTTATTGATGATTGATTTCCAAAGTTGATTCCTCTAACAGATTACCGCGAACATCTTCAGGAAGAAGAAGCTCCATTATCCCCAAGCTTGAATCATTAGTATCAACTATGGAGAAGGAGACGGAGGCTTCAACTCCCATCTCGGAGAAGCGACCTCCAGAATATAAAGGAATTGCTCTATGTACAAAGGATCCAGAGGATATTTTTTGAATCAACGAACGAGAGGTAACTAAGGAGGAGTGATTAGGTTATCGACAAGAACTGGAGGAGGAAAGAAGGAGAAAGGAACAGAGGAACAAGGAAAACATGGAGAGCATCGAGAGTGCCCCAATGATCATGAAGAGGAAATAGGGGATAATCAACATGGAGACACTGTGGTTACACTTGAATTCCCTATTCGACAAACACCCGGGGAGGCCCTCATGAAAAATATTTCACCTTTGGTTTTGCCAAATTTCTATGGTAATTCCACCGAAGATCCAGATGAATTCATTTTTTAATTTGATATCCTCTGTCGGAGCTATGATTACACCTCTAGTGCACAAAAATTGAAACTATTCCCTGCTTTAAAAGGGAATGCCCTTCGTTGGTTCATGAGTTTGGGTGGTGAAACTGTGATGGCATGGGAGAAAATGAAACAAGTTTTCCTTTCTAAATATCAAGACTATTGCAGAACTAAGGATAGGAAGGAAGAATTGTTTAAAATGGTCCAAAAAGAGGAGGAAATTTTGGAAGATTTCGTAGAAAGAATTGTATACAATCTACAGAGATTTGGTCATGCTGATATTGGAAAGAATGTCCTCAAAATCATTCTACTACGAGGAATTAGAGAATACTTCCTTGACATGCTTAATCTGTTGGGAAAAGGGGATATCTCAAGAGAACCTTTTGATCATATCATAGATCTATGCCGAAGATACTCTAGGGGATCTTCTAGAACAACCACCAGAGACCGGGATGCCCTTACAAGGGAACAGAAGTCATCCAGTGGAGGGGATACTCGGGCAGAGATAGGTAATCTTCTTGAAACATTTAAAACGAATATGATGAGTTCTATTTCCCCGCAATTGGATGTCTTGAGAGAAAAGTATAGGCAAGCAGAAGAAGATCTGGCACTTGGTGTATTTTGTGCTAAATGTAGAAAGAAGCACCCATTGAGGGAATGCTCGCTTGACAAGGTGGAGGTATGTGTCCTGTGTGATTTGGATCACAATACTAAAGAATACCCTTCCTTTCAAAAATTCAAGGAAGTCCTTCAATCATCCACCGTGGACATGGAGCAAGCTTACTTCATCTCACAAAAGAAGCCTTAGAAACCTCGTGCTCCAGGTATGAATCCAGATCCTACATCTTTCAATTCTTGGAAGAATTTGAATAATTAGTTTCCTTCACACTATTCTTATCCCAACACTCAATGGAATCCACCTACTCATTATACAATGCAATATCCTACCCCTTGGATGTCATGGGCACAACACTCAAACCAACAAGCCCCTTGGTTTCCTGGTTGGAGAAATCCTTATCCAAGAAATCAGTTTCCTCACAATCAAGCTCCTCACCCACAGTATCAACAGCCACAGATGCAACTCCCTAACAATGCTTCACCAATGAATGCACCACTTCGACCTCAACTGCTTGTTCAACCTATCACTAACCCCAACAATAAGGAAATGCAACAATTTGAAGCATCGAACATGCCAGCTTATTCGATTACTCCCATTCCATGCAATGAATTACATTTACGATCCGAGATGATAGTAGAACCTATTTTCATTGAGGATGTTCCATCCCCTGTGACCGAAGAAAGAATGAATGAACAATTTGAGAACCCAGTCGGTACAACAATCCCCATTATTGAGGATGTTGAAACATATGTTGAAACACTAGCTAAAACACTTGTTGAAACACATATTGAAACCACCCCTGTACATATTCCTAGAAATCTACCATACCCTAAGAGACTGGCCTTACAAAAAGCAGTAGAGAAACCTTGCTTCAATCTTCTAAGTGAACTAAAAAATATGTATGTTAAGATTCCTTTGTTGCAAGGCCTTCATGATGTACCCATCTAAGATAAAATTGTTAGAGATATGTGTGTGAAGAAACTAGATAGGAAACCTAAAGATCCTCTTACAGTTCATGTGGTTGGGAAATTATCTGAGCTAATGATGGGAAAGGCTCCTTTGGCTAAATATGATGATCCTGGCAATCCCACTGTTATAGTAGTAAGTACATATTGGGTATACTAAGATTCCTAATGTCTTATTATACTTAGGGGTAACAATAAATGTGATTGACTATCGAATCTGTGAAGAAATCGTTACTCACCAACCTCATACCAACCCCCACAGTATTGGAATTGGTTGATAGATCCACGATTAGACTTGAGGGAATTTTGGATGACTTGGTAGTCTTTGTCGATTCATGGGAATACCCTACAAATTTTCTTGTATTACAACCTAAATCTCAGTTGGTGGGACATCCAGTAATTCTGGGAATACCTTGGTTGGAAACAACCACTGCATACATTAGCTGTAGATCAGGGTCTATGACAATATCTCATGGGACCGATAATAAGAGCTTGACCTTATATTCTCCAGCCTGACCTAGTTTAGATGTTGATACTCCATTATGGGTAGATCTGGAGGACGAAGAAAATACTCAACCCTTGCTGACCATAGGAAGGCCTTGACCTTTACAAATGAAACTAAGGATGATACCATCTGCAGTTTCATCAGCGTAGCCAACATTGGTTACCAAACATGCATATCAAATACTGGATAGCACCTTAAGCGAACTTGAACAAGAAGAACTTACCAAGGAATCCCTAGCTAAGAGCGTTGAAAGTGTTCCCATACTTGAGAATTTAAAAAGCATCCCAGTAGAGATTGAACCTGGAAAGACCCTCAAAGTTATTCCCAACCTTGCACCCGATGAACTAGAGCGTTTGATTACATTGTTGAAACGGTACAAGGGAACCTTCGCGTGGGAATACACAGACATGCGAGGTATTCCCTCTGAGTTGTGTACTCACCGCATCTATATTAAGAATGATTGTAGGCCCATATGTCAACCACAACGGAGAATGAATCCAAATCCGATAAATATCATGAAGGAGTAAATTCAGAAACTTCTAAAGGCAGGGTTTATTTACCCCATTTCAGACAGTGAATGGGTTTTCCCATTAGTAATTGTACCTAATAATAATGGAAAATGGCGCGTCTGTGTGGACTATCGAGAGCTGAATAAGGCTACACAAAAAGACTATTTCCCTTTTCCATTTATCGATCGGGTCTTGGATACCTTGTCTGGTAAAAACTTCTTCTCTTTTTTAGATGGTTTTAGCAGGTATAACCAAATTCAGATTTCCCCTGAGGACCAAGATAAGACTATTTTTATATGTCCTTGGGAAACTTTTGCATATAGGGTTCTTCCTTTTGGGTTATGTAATGCACTGGCTACATTTCAACGAGCCGTGATTGGAATTTTTTCTGAAATGGTTAATGATTGTATGGAAATTTTTATGGACAATTTTACACCTTATGGTATTAATTTTGATGAAACTCTGGAAAATTTAGAAAAGGTTTTAAAATGCTGTGATCAAACTCACCTATCTCTCAATACTGAAAAATTCCATATGATGATGAGTGAAGGTATAGTCTTGGGACATTTTATATCTGCTGCAAGCATACAAGTGGACCCTACCAATATTAAGGTAATTCTGAACATTCCCATTTCTGGAACGCAGAAAGAGGTACGTAGCTTTCTTGGGCATGTTGGTTATTATATACGTTTTATTGAAAAAAATTCTAAGCTACCATCTCCCCTATTTACCTTGCTAATGAAATATGCACAATTTAATTGGACAAATGCATGTCAAACAACGTTTGCAGAATTAAAAAGAGGTTATCTACATCACCTATTTTACGCGGGCCTAATTGGGCCTTACCTTTCCATATTTCTTCTAATGCTTCAGATACTACCATTGGGGTTGTGCTGGCACATCAGGAAGGCCATAATCCATATACTATCTATTACGTCAGTAATAATTTGGCCCATGCTGAACTTAATTACACAGTAACTGAGAAATAATTCCTTGCTGTCATTTATGCCATCAATAAGTTCCGACACTATATCACTGGGTATTCTACTTTCATCCACACTGATCACTCAACTATTAGATATATGATGAAAAAAGCTGTTACTAATGCTTGAGTGACTAGGTGGTTATTGTTACTGCAAGAATTTGATATTACTATCATTGATAGACCAGGAAAGGAAAATGTTGTTGCTGATTTTCCTTCTCGACTAACAAACAATGATGATAATTCTTTTCCTAATGAACATTTATTTGTAGTTTCAATTCACTCACTATGCTATGCAGATATTGCTAACTATATTGTTGTAGGGAAGCTTCCAGAGCACCTATCAAATAGGGAAAGAAGGATGATTGTGCATCAAAGTGATAGGTACTGTTGGATAGAGGAATGTCTCTTTTACACAGGCCTAGACCTGGAGATCAGATGATGTGTAAGGGAAGATGAGGTCCAAAATATCCTGAAGAAGAACTTCGTAATTGAGATCCATTATCGATGAAATAAACAACATTTTCCTAATTACTGTGTATTAATTTTTGAGAGCCTGCAGAGACATCTCTGTTAGAAGGCTAGGGCCCACCTTCTCACAGAGGTGCCGAAATTAGTTAGCTGTTGTTTTCTTTGATCTTTTAGTTCTGTGTGGTGTGAATTTGCAATTAGATTACTTTCAGTTTGTTGCAACAGTTTGGTTAATTGGCATAGAATTTAATTGATTAAGAATTCCTTTTGCTTGATTGAATGGTGTGAGCATTAAGAATAGGATTTCATTTCATTAACTGATTGTTGAAACAGTCGACTGGGTAGTGTAACATTTCTTTCTACAAGTATGTTGTTTATTATTACTATTTCAGTTGCGCTCTGCTACTGCATATTACTATTGTTAAATCTCTTTCATGAAGTGTTGAACAGGTAGATTACACATAGAATTACAAAGTATAAGAAGGGTTGATTCCTTTTATGATTGAACACTGCAAATATGATTTAATTTCTTTCATGATGATGTCTTAGGATTTAAATTCTTGTAAAATCAATTTAGCTAAAATATTCTTGAGTAGTTAATCATGTAGATGATGACATAGAAGGAGTGTGAACTTCCTTAATCTTTAATGGTCAATGTGTTGATTGAAGTTAGATTGAGCAGTTAGCAGAGCATAGATTAAAAATTAGATAGATTGGGTGTCTTTCATTTATTTGATCAGTTACTGAATTGTTTACGCATAGAATTTGCTTAATTAGCTTTGAAATAACCACACTTCCCTGGGTTGACAATTTATATTGAGCACTCTATTTATTAACTCCAAATTAATAGGCAATTATAGTGACCAACATAGCAGTACTTGCTCCTTACCTCCAATGTGATTGTTGATTTGTTATGTCACCTTCATCTTGATTCTAAAGGTGTCTAAGGGGTAACTGAATCGATTCAGCTACTCAAAATCTAGGGAATCTTCGACAATGTCTAACGTTCTATGAAGCAATGTGTGGATGAGTAAAACAAGCAGCTTGGAAACCAACATTTCATGTTTTTGCCTTGAAGCTCTGTCTTATAGGATGGGTTAAATTGCTATTGATGTCATTATGTTATCTGTAGTGGGTGTCTTATCCATTAATCTTTCGGGTACATCATTCAAGACATTTTGGAACCTGATACAAAATGTATAAGTGAGCTACTATGCATAAATATAGGTGCAGGAAGTTGAGGAAATTGAAGCTTCTAGCCTTCGAGACTTTCCCTAGCTATGTCAAATGGATAAAATACAAAATAAATAAATACTACCATCGATGCTTAGAACTGACAACGCAAGTCTACCATTCTCATTGATTATTTTCAATCCCAAATAAATGGGACCTTGCAATCGCTTCTATGAGAATGGATGGTCTTACGCTATCACTATGCCATTCCAAAAAGGGTAAGCAACTCTTATGTATTGTAGTTGTTATAACCATTGTATTGGAGTGTACAACTAGCAAATTTTCCCTTAGAAGGACCAAGTGTGACCACTTTTATCCCATCATGTAGACAATAAAGATGTCACCGATCCATCAAAATGTATCCAATAACACATAACATAAACAAAATCCCCATTGTTGTCATCGTCATCTAGGTCATCTAGGTCGGCACCATCATCTGGATCCAAATGAACGAATAATTCTTATCCAACAGTGCTATATGCACGTCGATCTACACAATCATCTCGATTAATTGCATGAGCATCAATAAGTCTGTAGGTAAATTCACCAAAAGACACAATTGTTTGGATTTTATTCGTAGGACATGATTTTCATAAAAACTCTAGAAAATGAGTGATATGAAAAAAATATGTATACTCTTTATATGAAAACCTTCCACAACATCCATCAACTACTAAACACAACAACGTATATTTAATGCAGGGTATAACACCACGATGATGAGAAGGATTCACAATGTTGTGTGTCTACTATCAAAGAACTCCATGCAATGTGCCTTCAGTCACATTTAGACAAAATGCTCATCACTTCTACTACTTGTGTGCTATAAAAACATTGTTTGTTGCTTCTTTCCTACCATCAATTGAAATCCTGCTTTCAAAATTTGCGACGGAGCGTTCTCCCTATGTTTTACATGTATTTTCATGTCCACTTGTCTACAAATTAATGGTGTTAGTATTTTTTTGTTGGTCGACCACCTCCATGTTGTGTTACTCCGCATCTCTCCCCTAGCTGTGTTAGCTCTCCCTTTTCTTGTTTTAAATGCTTAAACAAAAGAGGTAGCTACATGCGATGCTATGCATTGTGTAGGACGCCACCTGTCCATCTGATTTTCCCTCGCTCAGATGGAAAACTGCTATGTTTGGTTCAAGGTGAAAGAGAGGTGAGCTCATGCAATGGATATAATTAAATGTAACAAGCAAATGACAAGATGCCTACATTAACTCTACTGGAGAGCGCCCCTTCTCCATATTCATGTCGGTTGTCCCTAGTGGTAGTTTTTCTTCTACCATGTTCAACTTTTCCTTTGGAAGATGTGGAGAAACTAGCCATTGGAATCTCAACCCATCTATGCTTGTTCTTCTCACCAAGATTCATATGTTATAGAATTAGGGTTTGTGTGCCAACCCATGTGGTGGTTGGGTATGTGTATAACATTCTCTACCATGACTTGCCTCTTCTTCCAATGGTGGAGAGTCTTTCCCTTTATCGATGTTGGGAGTGTCAATAGTTGGATCATATTGATTACACCTTGTCTGGAGGTTGATGTCAGTGGATTCCATGAGGACGTGTTGGACAAAAGGGTCATTTGGGCGACCTAGAAATGATGACTCAGAGGGGTAAGGATACATTGGTTGTATTGTGACTTCCACTTGTGATGGGAAGGGGTTCTACATGACCATCGATGGTGATTGGTTCATATGAGAAGGTGGCGGGTTAGGTTTCCCTTGAGAGGAATTAGCTGCTTCACGTTGGTTGTCCTCATTCCATAGTTGGAAATCTTGAAAAAGGTGGGTACAAGGGAAGTGTAGTGTCTGTAAACATCGCAAAAGGAACACGAATGGTTAGTTTGTAATTGAGGGTTCTTACCTTGCTTGGGAGGTTTATTCAGATCATGGTTTGCAGGGTTTAGATTACGTTCAATGTTAGTAGGAGGGTTGGGAGGTTGGAACCTGTTACCACCTAAGTTGTACTTAGTTGGTTTCCAAGTGAGCCAACAAAGTTTGAACTAGTGTACTTGTTCAACATCGGAGTTCAGAAGTTCAACCAGCTGATTTTAGGCCTTTTTCCATTTTTTTTGCATGTTCATGCCCCACGAGGATTTGTAATAAGTTGCTCTAGCATGATGTCTTTTGTAATAGACTTGGCTTTACTAATATTTAGACATCAATGCGATACTCTAGAGTGTTTTTTTCCTTGAAAATTATGCATTGCTCTTCAACGGAGCATAATTTCTGAGTTTTTCGCTCACACCTCCAAAGCTGGAGTATCCGACTTGGTGGATAAACGTAGGGAGGTTATTAAATTCTAAGTGTCTATGTATATTACCATGCTATCCCTCAATATTGAGTCACATGAACATGTAATAGGTCCCCCTAGGTTTTATTTTCAATTTCGCAAATAAATGTTTTTGCCGCAAACGAGACTATTTTTTTAATGTTGTTAATGTAAAAGTCAAGAATCTCATAAAAAAATGGTTAGGAGGTGAAATTTTCCATGGGGGTGCTCGTTTTCTAACCCGGAGCACCCACATTACCCCTAAACCCACTTTTGAATTAATTTGAGTGATTATTTACCACTTAAATTAATTTTTCTCTCAAAAAGGCCAAAAATATTAAATAAATGGCCAAAAAGACAAAAATGTTTTTTCCTAAATCAGTGGAAGTTTGTCCCATGCATGTCTGGAGAGAAACTGAGTTAACTAAAGCCTAAAGGGGTGCCTAAAGAATAGTTACAAATGGAGGATCCCAATTTTTATGTCGTAAAATGGAATCTCTTCTACATAAATACCATATCCAACATAGGATCACATCACCTTATCATCCACAGGCTAATGGCCAAGTGGAAATCATGAATAAATTAATTGAAGCTATCCTCACGAAGACGGTGAAAAGTCATCGTAGAGATTGGGCTGAGAGACTTGCTGAAGCCCTATGGGCATATCGGACTACATGGTGTAACACCACAAAATTCTTTCCTTATGAGTTGGTATATGGGAAAAATGTTGTCTTCCCTGTTGAATTTGAAATCAAGACTTTGAAAACAATGTTAGAAGCAAATTTAGATCTGACAGAAGCTTAAAAGGACCGGCTAAATCAATTGAATGAACTCGACGAGAAACGCGTAGCTGCTGTGCATCAGACTTCATTGGTTCAACAGCAATTCTCCAGATGGCATGAAAGATTCATTAAGAAGAGGATGTTCCATGAGGGAGATTGGGCCTTATTATATGATTCACGGTTCAAGAAGGATTTCAAGGGTAAACTACAGACTAGATGGTTGGGACCTTACAAAGTGGATATAGTATTTGACAATGGGATTGTTCGATTGACCACGATTGATGAGAATCAAACCCCACTCTTTGCTAATGGCCATCGGTTGCGGCTCTATAATAAGCCACTCTCAAAGGATGCATTTATCTCGCATGTTGCCGCTGATCCGAACTGTCAATTGGTACAAGAACAGGAGTCTCCTCCTGTTTTTGTTACTCCTTAATATTTTGCATATTTCCATAAGAATTTGTACATAAATAAATCTGTTTGTTTCTGGTTTCGCAGATCACTTGATAGTTTTTTTTAGTTTAGTTAAGCTTTGATTGGTTTGGTCAGAAAATTTGTACACAGGAATAAATGTGAGGGATCCAATCGGAATTGAGCAGTCGTAATGGGCCAATCGATTTCCTGCAGATGATGAACAATCACTCATAAAGATGGATGAAGAAGAAACATGGATTTCTAAAAAGTTCGTCGGGCATTGTTGAATCTTACCTCGGCCATGGGACCAGGTTGCAGTTTTCCTGAAGAAGTATATTACCTGTGGAGGTAGGTACCAAGTTGTATATACGTATGAGTTTATCTTTCTTTCCCATCTATGTCATGGTACATTGATTAACATTCCTTTTTACCTTAAGAGGACCTTACAAAACATGTCACACTATGCAAGAAGGTCCTGACATCCTCAAGCTTCTATCACTAACCACGGCCTTATCAAACTGTTAATACTACGAGCCCTTGATAGAAGACACTAAACCTGGGATCAATTTATTGTTGGGGCTTTGATAGACCATGTAGCTATGGAGGAGGGAGATGATGAGGAAAAGGATGACGACTGGAGCCTGTCAAATGAAGTTGGGGGGGAGCAACAGGGAAGTCGAAGAAGATAAGAATGACCAAGGAAGGGGTTTAGAGGAATTGTAACAGCAGAAGGGTCTCAAACCATAAACCCCCAAGAGCCTATAGGAAGCCCAGTCCATCAAACAAAGACCAATGCCAGAGAAACAAGGGAGAAAATGGAAGCCCAGGTGGAAGTAATTCAGGAAATTGAATCCTCTCCTGAACAAGAGAGGGTTATAATTCAAGAGAAGGAATTCCCTGCTGTACCAGGAGAAGAATCCAGTCAAAAAAAGGAAGAAGCTTCCCAAAATAATGATTCTCCTTTATTTTCTTCAGAAGAGATTGAAATAGTTGCAAAAGGTTTCACTTCCCCCGCGTCATGGAGAAACAAGAGGAGGTCATTCACCAAGAAACAATCACTCATCCCATCAAAGAAAGCAACGACCAGAGTTACTGTTGCAACAAAGGCAACAAAAGGATCCAAAGTAGACATTGAAATCCTAATCTTAAAGCCTCGATCATCCCCTTGTACCACAAGAACCAGGGGGTAGCTCAAATGCATTACCAAAGTCTGTCAATACAGAAGAACCTATTGCACAAGGGGGTCAATTGCAAATAGAAACCCTCCTCTTAGAAAATGATTTTTTGAAGTAGGAGGTACAAGTGCTTAGGGAAGAGCTTCAAGGATTGAAGGAAGTATTGAGGAATCAGTAAATTCAGAGACTAATCGTACATTGGCTGATGTAGCTAACCAAGTGGAAAACCTTTTTTCTGAAGCAGAGATTTTAGAACATGATGAATTGGTGTGCCATGAATGTGGGGATATCTTCAAAAGGTAGGGGTATAAAGTTACAATCATGGGACTTTCGGCCAGGAAACTTGGGCAATTGAGACAGGAAAAGAATGCGACAGCATAGGAATAGCCAATAGTGGAGGATGAGCCGAATCAAAATATGGAAACAGATCCTCCAACCTTGGATAATCAAGGATCACTGGGTGAAGAGCCTGAAATTTTTATTTCACAGGAATCATTGACCTCTGAGCAGGGATTACAAGAATTGAAAGAAACATTGCCTCAACACTTGGAAAATGCTGAAACACCTCAAGAAAAAGCTACTGAAACACAAGAACCAACAATACAAGAAAACATTGTTGAAACACAAGAACCAACAACACAAGGAAAAGTTGTTGCGGCATTGCAGCAACCGTATCCGGTTGGCGAGTTAATCGTGTTCGGTTAAGGGTTAAGAAGCGAGACTGTCTTCCATATTTGAGATAAATGATAATAATATATTGATTGATGATGATAAAGTTACAATAAGCTCACCTTTATAGGGCTTGAGAAAGAATAGCGAAGGGTTACACCCTTTCGCTTTTTAACCTAATAATCTATTTAATATATAAATAATAATATTAATTAAATATTCACAGCATTTCCTTCCCCTTTTGGAAAGCTTTGTCCTCAAAGCTTGAGTATTTTCCTAATGTCATTCTTCATTCTTCATTTAGTGTCGGTATTAGAATCGGACGCGATTTCTTGTGTATAGACTTGCACTTCCTTCCCATTGATGATTTTGCACTGTATCAAGTCTGATTGTTCCTACATTTATGGCCTGGGGTCCAATCATCACCGCATTGACGACATATGTTTTTCTTCTTTTTTCTATTATCAGAGTAACTGTTAGATGACTTTGATCTATTTTCCATTTCATAGGCATATGGTTGAGGTTTGTGGCATTGATGGTCGGGTGACCAAGTATCTTCACAGTACCTACATTGTGTCTCTTTTTCTTTTTCATAATGGTTATCGCCTCTTGTTTTCATTCCTTCCAGTTTGCGTTCTGCAGCTTTTGCTTTATGTCTTGCTACCTCTACGTTAGGTATGTCGTGTAACTTTAACTCTTTTTGGAGGTACGGTTTAAGACCTCCTAAATAGGTTTTGAGTCTTTGTTTGTCCAACAACCCAAATACTCGTGTCGATAAAGATTCCCACTGATGTGTGAATTCCTCCACACTTCCAACCTGTTGTAATCTGGTAAGTTTACTGAAAAATTCATCTTCTTTGATTCCTTGAAACCTATTAAAAAAAAACATTTTTGAACAAGTTCTAGGTGTACGCAAAATTGTCTCTCTTCCACCATAAGTACCAATTATAGGCGTACCCTTCCATATGCATTGATGCATATTTCACCTTCTCCTCGTCAGATTGAATATTGTAAGTGTCTAAGTATTCTTCCGCTTTGTTTAGCCAAGCAACGCATTGGTCTTCACTTCCATTGTATTTCGACAACTCTATTTTTGCCTTAGGTGGGTACATTATGTAAGGGTGATATCGATTCCCTTTTGCTTTATGGTATGATGGTGGATCGGAAATACTCGACGATGTAAGTGACATATTTGAACTGCTTCGTTGTTGGCGGTGATTTTTATCTTTTTTTCTCTACTATCTTACTGATAGCTTCTATTTGGCTATTCAATCGTGCCTCCATATCTGGCAGTACTTTTGTTTCTATCTCTTGCTTAAGCGTGGCATTGTTAATCTTTATTTCTTTTTGCAATTCTTCTTGATTCTTGGCAAGTGCTTCGTGTGTGAAAATATGAAATGAGGCATCTAGCATGTCTGGACTGCTGACTTGGTCTATCTTAGGCGTTAGTCTTTGTAATGCCTCCATTAATGTATTATGGTTTTGCGTCATAGTGCTCAAGTTCTGGGTTATGGTGTTTATGTTTTGAGTCATAGCACTCATTTTGTCATCCAAGTCTTTTTGTTTTTCGTTCAGAGTGTCAAATGTTTCACTCAACCTTCTTTCTAGTACCAGAACAACTTCATCTTTGATTTCTTTTTTAAGCACGGCATTGTTATTTTTCATCTCTTCCTTTAAATCTTCTCGAAACACTTTCTCAAGTTCGTCCATTCTGGAGTTTAGACCTTCAACGATTTTTAAATCTCTAATTTGGTCTTTTTCTAATTTTTCTAGTCGGTCTCGTAACTCAGCCATGGTTATTGACCTGGTGTGGGAAGTGAATATTTGGATGCAATTTTGGTTTTGGAGATGAAAGACTCTTGACAATGAAGCTAATTATTGTTTAGTAATAATTAACTTATGAAAAATATGATATTGGAAGAGAGTAATATTATATTAATAGTTTAAAGGATAATACTATTAATATATATATTATTTACTATTTAAAACAAATTATAATAATGATATTATTATAATGTTTTTTTTGTTTGGAATTTAGGTTGACGTGATAGGTATGGATGGCGGCTGATGGTGTGAGCAGGAAGGAAGGGTGGACAGAAGAAGATGTGGAGGAGGGTTTGCGTTGGAATGAGAGCGGAATGGTAGTAGGGAGGAGCGGCGATTGGGGGAAATGAGTTGTAGGAGATGGGTATGGTGGTGGATGTTGATGTATATGTAACTTCGGAATGTATTTCATCTGTGTATTTTATATATATTTATTGTACCCTTATAAGAGATGTGTCATTCCTCTATAAGGAAGTGTCGTCATGTGGATTGACAAGTGTCGCAAGTGTGTGTACTTGCCAATGGGTTATTAGACCACCATGTGGGGTCGGCCCTGGATTATATATATTATAATGTGGATGTACCTAGCTAGACAAGTCGGCCCCATAAGGTCACTGGGAAAAAAGGTTAGTATAAATAGAGATCGGAGATCTCTATTTTACTCATTCGAAAAAGTATCTCACTCTCACTCAGAAAGTGGCGCATTAGTGAGGAGGAGGATCATCTGCTACTAGGAGACTATCTCAGTGTATTTTGGTTGTACTTTGGTTGAGACATTGCTCTCTCTATCTCTGAGGAAGTTGTGGGGTTTTTCACCTTAGGGTTTTCCCCACGGAAACTCTGTGTCTCTTATCATCTCATGCTTTTGATTCTTGTGATGCTTGTCGTGCTTATTGTGGTTGTCATGCATTGATATATTGTATATGTTATTCTCTCAGTAAAGATCCTAGAGTACTGTAAATTAATGCTCAAAATTTAACAGTGGAGGGAGCGGGAGGGAGGAACAGCGTAGGGAGGAGCGGGGATGGTAGTAGGGAGGGATGGCGATCGCTGGGAGGGAGGGCGACGGAACAACGGAGTGGAGGTTGAACTACGCGGAGGTGAGAGATGCGCGGTGGGTGTGGGAGAGTGGTAGGAGCGCGATGGGTTTGCAGGGAAGCGTGGAGTGAAGTGGTGTGGGAGGAGCACGCAAAGGGAGTGGCGCAGGAGGGAAGGAGTAAGGAGCAGGCGCGGGGATGTTAGATGGCGTGATCAGGAGGGAGGCCTGGGGAGTTTGTGAGGTGCAGTAGGAGTGGCTCGAGGGGAGCACGTAGGGAGAGAAGGTGAGGTGTAGAGGAATGAATGGCTTGGAGAGGTGATGTGTGGGTGGAGCGAGGAGCAGTGGTGTGCGGGGAAGAGTCGAGCGGAATGGATGGAGGGTGGCTGCGTGTGATGGCAGACATGGAAGGAGAAACAATGTGAGGAGTGATAGGTGGTGAAGTGGAGCAGCGGAAAAATGTTGATATGAGCTGAAACTGAGCTCAAAGGTGGACGTAGCCGAATCCGAATCCGAGTTCATCCGAGGAGTTGATGAGCCGAGTCCGAGCTCAAAGTGCAAGAGTGAATCCGCTCTGATACCAAATGCAGCAACCGTATCCGGTTGGTGAGTTAACCGTGTCCGGTTAAGGGTTAAGAAGCGAGACCGTCTTCCATATTTGAGATAAATGATAATAATATATTGATTGATGATGATAAAGTTACAATAAGCTCTCCTTTATAGGGCTTGAGCAAGAATAGAAAAGGGTTACACCCTTTCGCTTTTTAACCTAATAATTTATTTAATATATAAATAATAATATTAATTAAATATTCACAGCAAGCATCAGAACCAGCGATTCAAAAAGTGGGTGTTGAAACACAAGAACCAGCCATCCAAGAAGAAGATGTTGAACCACAAGAACCAGTGGCATATGAAGAGAACACTGTGATCCCTGAGCCAGAGGGTCAAGAGGAAGCTGCTGAAATATTGGACCAACAAGAAATTGCTGAGATTCTTGAAATGGTGGGCCAAAAAGGAGTTGCTGAAACAGTGGTATAGGAGGAAATTTCCAAGGTCCCTGAAGTGCTGTGTCAAGAGGACAATGCTGAAATAGTAGCACAACAAGAAATTGTTGTGACCCCTGAATTGATGGAGCAAGAGGGAGTTGTTGAAATTCATAACTTACCTTTTCTTGGAAAAATGGAGGATAAAGCAAGAGCTCAGGAACCACAAGAGATCATTGAGCTGGATACCGAGGATGAAGAAGACACAAGAGATGAAGGAAATCAGGAGATGGAAAAAGGAGCTTTCACTGATGAATCTCTAAATAAACAAGTGGAGATATCGTGATGCCCCGTGCGAGGAAGGAATGGTCCCTCTTCATGAGCACATGAAGGCCATTAAAGAGCTTAGAGAAAGGTGGGCCGAGGAACTCATTTTCCAGAAATTTCGCTGGGAGAGTCTACAGGAAGAGCTGAAATAATTAAGGAAGTTCAAGCCTATGCAGAAGGAGAAGGAGCAAATGTACACCTTAATTCAAGAATTGTTAAGCTGCAGATCTCCATCACCCTCCTATTCTATATTTCTCTTTGAGTAGATGACTCTGTTCAAAATAAGAGCTCTGAAGGAAGGTAAGCCTTATAAGATTATGAAAACCCCTCAATTTTTGGATACCTTTACTCAAAGCGATTTTCTTGGGAAAAATCAATTATGTGAGATATATCTACATGAAATGGCATGTTTCATGGACTTCCAATCTAACCCTGTTCCTCACATAGGAGACATTCATCTGAGGGCATTATCCTCTTTCATCATTAATCGTATGAATTGGTGGAATGCTTCTCAAACTCTTCAAAAGAATGAGGACAATTCCACTCTTTGGATTCGAAGTGAACCTCAATCCCATGTGTCCCTGGTTGCAAGACACAAAAGACACCTTTCATCTCCTCAAAAGGTTAATCAGTTAATGGCATTCCAGCAGGAGTTTATTTCTACCTGTATCAGCATGATCTCTCAGTAGGAGCCTTATGCCTTGGAAGGAAGCAAGCATCAGTGGAAAGCCTCTTCCACATCCTTAAGAGCAAAAGATCTATACTGTTTTGAAAATTTCAAGTATGCCTTGTCTTGGGTGCCAGAATATGTTAAATGCATGGAAACATGTGGACCAAGCTGGTTAGGATTGAAGTTCATATTTCCACTTATATGTCTGCATGAGAGGTAGTATAAGAGCATCTACAAATTGACCAAGAAAGCATAAAAGAATTGTTGGGCTAATTTAATTGCAAGCAATGGGTTTTTGAATACATGTGAGAAACCTGAATCTTCCTTTAACTTCACCAACTTCCACAAGAGAAGTTTTGAGTCAGACTCAGATTCCGATTAGTTGGAGGTTGTTGCATTGGGACATGCAATAGGACAGTTGGGTGCTAGAAATGCCCCTTTTAGCTTACTCCTATTCAACCCCTTTTCCCTGTTTTTTCCTTTTATTTACAACCAAGTCATTATCTTTGCCAAGAACATGCATGGATTTGAACATGTATAATTCATAATTGCTTTGTTACATTAATTCTTAGAAATGCTAGTGATTATGGATTTTATTCCTCGATTATGCTGACTTGTGATGAATTTATGAGAAGTAAGTGAAGACCTCAGGGAATCCAGGAATATCGGCTTGCTGATACACATGGGCGCTGGAGGACTTGGCGACAGTTGCACATCTCCAGGGCTCAGTTTGGATCATTGCTGAAACAACTCAAACTATCCCTCCACGTGGCCAACTGAGACTTGTTCAGCGTTGGATCAGTTCCAGCTGTAAAGGCGCAATTGATTATGGAACATAATTCATTTTAATGTAACAATCATTATAGCTGTTTCTATTTTCCGCATTATATATTCGACAGCCTGAAGATTGAATATCTTCATGGCTTCCTGAATTAAGGAACCTGAACTGTCTTGTCTCAGTATATATGGGAAGACGAGATCATACAGAAGGTTAGGATTATTTTGGGAGAACTTGTAGCAGGAGTGAAGAACTTTGTAATTGAGATCCATTATTGATGAAAGAAACAGCATTTTCCTGATTACTGTGTATTAAGTTTTGAGAGCCTATAGAGACATCTCTGTTAGAAGGCTAGGGCGCACCTTCTCACAGAAGTACAAAGATTAGTTAGTTGTTGTTTTCTTTGATCTTTTAGTTCTGTGTGGTGTGAATTTGCAATTAGATTACTTTTAGTTTGTTGCAACAGTTTGGTTAATTGGCATAGAATTTAATTGATTAAGAATTCCTTTTGCTTGATTGAATGGTGTGAGCATTAAGAATAGGATTTCATTTCATTAGCTGATTGTTGAAACAGTCGACTAGGTAGTGTAACATTTCTTTTTGCAAGTATGTTGTTTATTATTACTATTTCAGCTGCGCTCTCCTACTGCATATTACTATTGTTAAATCTCTTTCATGAAGTGTTGAACAGGTAGATTACACATAGAATTACAAAGTATAAGAAGGGTTGATTCCTTTTATGATTGAACACTGCAAATATGATTTAATTTCTTTCATGATGATGTCTTAGGATTTAAATTCTTGAAAAATCAATTTAGCTAAAATATTCTTGAGTAGTTAATCATGTAGATGATGACATAGAAGGAGTGTGAACTTCCTTAATCTTTAATGGTCAATGTGTTGATTGAAGTTAGATTGAGCAGTTAGCAGAGCATAGATTATAAATTAGATAGATTGGGTGTCTTTCATTTATTTGATCAGTTACTAAATTTTTTACGCATAGAATTTGCTTAATTACCTTTGAAATAACCACACTTCCCTGGGTTGACAATTTATATTGAGCACTCTGTTTATTAACTCCAAATTAATAGGTAATTATAGTGACCAACATAGCAGTACTTGTTCCTTACCTCCAATGTGATTGTTGATTTGTTATGTCCCCTTCATCTTGATTCTAAAGGTGTCTAAGGGGTAACTGAATCGATTCAGCTACTCAAAATCTAGGGAATCTTCGACAATGTCTAACGTTCTATGAAGCAATGTGTGGATGAGTAAAACAAGCAGCTTGGAAGCCAACATTTCATGTTTTTTCCTTGAAGCTCTGTCTTATAGGATGGGTTAAATTGTTATTGATGTCATTATGTTATCTGTAGTGGGTGTCTTATCCATTAATCTTTCGGGTACATCATTCAAGACATTTTGGAACCTGATACAAAATGTATAAGTGAGCTACTATGCATAAATATAGGTGCAAGAAGTTGAGGAAATTGAAGCTTCTAGCCTTCGAGACTTTCCCTAGCTATGTCAAATGGATAAAATACAAAATAAATAAATACTACCATCGATGCTTAGAACTGACAACGCAAGTCTACCATTCTCATTGATTATTTTCAATCCCAAATAAATGGGACCTTGCAATCGCTTCTATGAGAATGGATGGTCTTACGCTATCACTATGCCATTCCAAAAAGGGTAAGCAACTCTTATGTATTGTAGTTGTTATAACCATTGTATTGGAGTGTACGACTAGCAAATTTTCCCTTAGAAGGACCAAGTGTGACCACTTTTATCCCATCATGTAGACAATAAAGATGTCACCGATCCATCAAAATTTCTCCAATAACACATAACATAAACAAAATCCCCATTGTTGTCATCGTCATCTAGGTCATCTAGGTCGGCACCATCATCTGGATCCAAATGAACGAATAATTCTTATCCAACAGTGCTCTATGCACGTCAATCTACACAATCGTCTCGATTTCATTTATGAGCATCAATAAGTCTGTAGGTAAATTCACCAAAAGACACAATCGTCTGGATTTTATTCGTAGGACATGATTTTCATAAAAACTCTAGAAAATGAGTGATATGAAAAAAATATGCATACTCTTTATAGGAAAACCTTCCACAACATCCATCGACTACTAAACGCAACAATTTTGTGTCTAACACCACAAAATATGCATATTTAATGCAGGGTATAACACCACGATGATGAGAAGGATTCACAATGTTGTGTGTCTACTATCAAAGAACTCCATGGAGTGTGCCTTCATTCACATTTGGACAAAATGTTCATCACTTCTACTACTTGTGTGCTATAAAAACATTATTTGTTTGGACAAAATGCTCATCACCTCTACTATTTGTGTGCTATAAAAACATTATTTGTTGCTTCTTTCCTATCATCAATTGAAATCTTGCTTTCAAAATTTGCGACGGAGTGTTCTCCCTATGATTTACATGTGTCTTCTTATCCCGTTGTCTACGAATTAATGGTGTTAGGTTTTTTTTGTTGGTCGACCACCTCCATGTTGTGTTACTCTGCATCTCTCCCCTAGCTGTGTTAGCTCTCCCTTTTCTTGTTTTAAATGCTTAAACAAAAGAGGCAGCTGCATGCGATGCTATGCATTGCGTAGGAGGCCACCTGTCCATCTTATTTTCCCTCTCCTAGATGGAAAACTGCTATGTTTGGTTCAAGGTGAAAGAGAGGTGAGCTCATGCAATGGATATAATTAAATGTAAGAAGCAAATGACTAAATGCCTACATTAACTCTACTGGAGAGCGCCCTTTCTCCATATTCATGTTGGTTGTCCCTAGTGGTAGTTTTTATTCTACCATGTTCTTTTCCTTTTGAAGATGTGGAGAAACTAGCCATTGGAATCTCAACCCATCTATGCTTGTTCTTCTCACCAAGATTCATATGTTATAGAATTAGGGTTTGTGTGCCAACCCATGTGGTGGTTGGGTATGTGTATAACATTCTCTACCACGACTTGCCTCTTCTTCCAATGGTGGAGAGTCTTTCCCTTTATCGGTGTTGGGAGTGTCATTAGTTGGATCATATTGATTACACCTTGTTTGGAGGTTGATGTCAGTGGATTCCATGAGGATGTGTTGGACAAAAGGGTCATTTGGGCGACCTAGAAATGATGACTCAAAGGGGTAAGGAGACATTGGTTGTGTTGTGAATACCACTTGTGATGGGAAGGAGTTCTACATGACCATCGATTGTGATTGGTTCATATGAGGAGGTGGCGGGTTAGGTTTCCCCTGAGAGGAATTAGCTGCTTCACGTTGGTTGTCCTCATTCCATAGTTGGAAATCTTGAAAAAGGTGGGTACAAGGGTGAGTGTAGTGTCTGTAAACATCGCAAAAGGAACACGAATGGTTAGTTTGTAATTGAGGGTTCTTACCTTGCTTGGGAGGTTTATTCGTATCATGGTTTGTAGGGTTTAGATTACCTTCAATGTTAGTAGGATGGTTGGGAGGTTGGAACCTGTTACCACCTCATTTGTACTTGGTTGGTTTCCAAGTGAGCCAACAAAGTTTGAACCAGTGTACTTGTTCAACATCAAAGTTCAAAAGTTCAACCAGCCGATTTCAACACTTTTTCCATTTTTTTGCATGTTCATGCCCCACAAGGATTTGTAATACGTTGGTCTAGCATGATGTCTTTTGTAATAGACTTGGATTTACTAAGATTTAGACATCAATGCGATACTCTAGAGTGTTTTTTTCCTTGAAAATTATGCATTGCTCTTCAACGAAGCATAATTTCCGAGTTTTTTGCTCACACCTCCAAAGCTGGAGTATCCGACTTGGTGGATAAACGTAGGGAGGTTATTAAATTCTAAGTGTCTATGTATATTACAATGTTATCCATCAATATTGAGTCACATGAACATGTAATAGGTCCTCCTAGGTTTTATTTTCAATTTTGCAAATAATTTTTTTTCCCGCAAACGAGACTATGTTTTAATGTTGTTAATGTAAAAGTCAAGAATCTCATAAAAAAATGGTTAGGAGGTGAAATTTTCCATTGGGGTGATCGTTTTCTAACCCGGAGCACCCACATTACTCCTAAACCCACTTTTGAATTAATTTGAGTGATTATTTACCACTTAAATTAATTTTTCTCTCAAAAAGGCCAAAAATATTAAATAAATGGCCAAAAAAGACAAAAATGTCTTTTCCTAAATCAGTGGAAGTTTTTCCCATGCATATCTAGAGACAAACTGAGTTAACTAAAGCTTAAAGGGAGTTCCCTGGAGACCGTTTCAAGTTAATTGAGGTCTTTTCCAATCAATTCCAGATGAGGGTGAGTTGTTAGCAAGTAGGGAGGGTGCACTTCTCTTCTTGAGGGGCACATTTCACAGTTGGAGAATTTCTATTGGATGGGTGAACAATCCAAAGCAGAGGTGGCGCATATCCTATGAGGTGGTTCCCACCTCTTGAATTTAAATCAACCTAAATCCCTAAATTAGCTCTCCCAACTCGCCTTCACTCTCTCTAGGACTCCAATTTCTCCCTAGTTGATCTCTAGTTGCTAATGCACCCCCTTGGGCCTGGAAAATATATAAAAGCAAGTATATGCTTCATGTTTTTGGATGGATGTGTGGAACCTCTGCTCCTGTAACACTTATTTTTTATTTGATTAATGAAATTTGAAGACATTGGAGGTCCGTGCTGTGCCAATTTGATGAATGCTCTGCTTTATTGAGGTGATATAGTATATGCTTAGATTTATTTTGCTATAAGTGTTTTTTATTATCTAGCTTAGAAGGCTATTCCTAGTCCATAGAGTAGGCATTTATAGTTATAATTTTCATATTTGTGTTTTTATTTTAAGAGATATAGGAGTAGCCAATTGTACTGGGTTGTACTAACGCTCTCTTGCTCTCTTTTATTCAAGCACACTAGATCTAATCCGTTCTTGTGCAAGGGTTTTATTATAGTTGTACATATCACAGATCTAAAGGAGCAGTTGATCTTGGTTGCTTCCTCTCCCCTCTTCAGTACTTTTGATATAATATTAATGGTTATTGCAGGCGTTTCTGAGTCCTCATAAGAAAATCAAGCTTGGGCTTGAAGTCTTCCGTCCATCCCTTCAAATATCAAACTCTCTCCCTCAGTTAATTTGTTTATGTTATGCTTAATAAGTAGATCGGTTTCAAAAAAGCTTCATTCTTCACATCTATCTTGTTTTTCATTTTTTTTAGTCAGATCTTAAAGAGCTTAAATATTTCGTTTATATCAGATCTAGACTAGTTTCAAATTTGGTGCTTATACTTAGAAATTTTTCCGATTTTTTCAAGTACCAAACTTTAAATTTTTTTATTGTTTATTTGCTTATTTCGCCATCTTTTAAATTTTTTTGCTTGCTTGTTTTTCATATTTGGTGAAAGAAGAGAAGGAAAATATGGCGAAAGTTCGCTACAATCGAACCATCCAAGGCTCCAAAGATCCACCTCCTTTCTTCTTATCATTTTCTAGGCTTGAAACCTCTTCATACAAGTTTATAAGGATCAAGAGGTACTTTTTTTTGAAAATTTGTAATAATTATAATAAAGGAAGAATGTGGGCTACACAACACCCACAAACCCCCTTTACCCCCCAGGGGGATCCCGTATCATCCTTGTGTGCGAATGAGTTTTTAGCATAGTTTTGTTTAGTTTACTAGTTCATAGAGTAGATTAACTGCTTTTTCTTTCTGTACTTTATTTTCTTACTGTAAAAGAATACTAACCCACTGTGCTCTCCCAAAATACCGAAAGAGCTTGCTCAAGTAAGGGAAGAGAGACTCACAGTGTAGTAATTAGAAAACATTTCTATTTACACTTTTTTTCTTCTTTCTGTTACAAGCTTGTACTTTTTTTTCACAATTAACAAACTTAATAATTAATCTGGCTGTGTATTCCCAAAGTAATGAAAGAGCTTGCTCGAGTAAGGGAAAAGAGATTCCCAGTCGTTAATAAATTTACTTTTTTTTACAATGTGTTTGTTCAATCTTAACGAATAATTGGGATGTGTATTCCTGAAGTAAACTGAAAGGATTTTTCCCTGGTAGGTGAAAATAGATTCTCAACCACTTAATAACAAATTCAATTTACTTATTAAAGCAAACCTAAGGCTTATCCACCCCGTCTTCTCTGGATCTTTGCGGTTCACCCAACTATTTCATCATACCAAAAAGGGAGATAAGTGACTAGATTAATAGGGAAATCCATAAGTAGTTTATTTTAGAGAAATCGGGAGGTTGCATTGAACATATCACAGAGTCAGAGGGATTCTTTAAGCAGGTTATGCCTCTCCCCGTTGGACACTTGATATTATTGCAATAAGCGCCCAGTTAGAAGAAGTAAACAACAGTTGGTCCAAACCAAGAATTAACCCACTCCCTAATCCACTCATCTAATAATAATTAAAATTGACCAACAAGACAATTGCAAAACTTTCACAAGACAATGGCATTCCATTTGAGTCCATTTGGCACTAGTTTACCTGCAACAATCATACATTTTCAATTAAATGAATTCATGTGATGAGTGGAATAATATGTTTTATGTTGTTGATCTAATTCATATTTTGCAAATCTCTTTTTCAGTATTTTGTTTAAACTCCTAGATAAATTAACTCTCATCTTAATAACTAAATCAACCTAAAAGCATTAGTTATTTTAATAAGGGCTACCCCCCTTGACTTCACTAGGATTTGGCCTTGACGGAGGAGTTGAGTGTTGAGTGACAGACTCTCAACTCAATACATGCCCCCAAGGACACACCCAATGGCTTGAATATTTCTTCCACTTAACTTTTCCCAAGGTGTGTATCTGGCGGAAACAACTCCCAACTTCCTGTTGTTGGTTGTTATCTTTGTTCTTCCCCTTATTCTTCTTCTTAGATTTGTTAGGTTGCGCTTGTTGGTTATTGGGAATAGGTTGGAAATTCATATTTTGTTGAGATTATACTTTCCCATGAGGAAAAGGGGGAGCAAGAGGGTATGGTTGCACTAGAGGGGTTAGTAGAGGACTAGGAAAAGGGTAGTGAGGGTTCGGGAATGGTGGAGCCATGTAGCTAGAAGAAGCACCACCACACATATTACCATTATACAAAGTTCCATGAACATGGGGGGGTTGTAAGAGGAGACAAATAAGAGGTACTCTTTCCTACATGGAAGGATGAGTTGGAATGATTAGGAGGATAGTAGGGTGTTGATGGTGTGTCATGATGGTGTCTCTCAACACTCGAGGGATTACCATATGAGTAACTTCTTGAAGGGGGACAGTATGGAAGGTACATATTTGGATAGAATATTATGAAACCAATCACACCATATGCAGAATGGGATGCTATTAGACGATATTTATGTGTCGATTCGTTTTGAGGGGCATCTGTGATAATCATGTAAAGGTACTCTGATAGGGCATAGTTAAGGTCATACTACTAAGCTTTGAGGATTTCCTCCTCTTAAGTTTGTAGGCATTCCAAGGCCACATATTTAGTGATGGAAGGGAGAAGGTATTTTAAAAACTAATCTAATATGATACGGTCATCGAGATTGATCTTACAAAAAATACTACGTAATCGCCATTCATTTATATGGTTTGTGATATGGGTGGATGAATTCTAGCAACATGAAAAAATGATCTCAACTCCCTTTTCATAAAAAACAAGTAACTAAAAAAAGGTCAAAAAAGTGGAAGCTAGGTACAGAAAATTGGGATGTACCCTAGGGGGTGGCTCGATATACCACTTAGAGTGCACTCTAGACAAGGTAATATAGAACAAACATAATCGAATGGAATCATCAACGATGCTATTAGAAGAGCACCATAGATGAAAAGACATAATACGGCTCTAGGGGTCCTCACTTTCCTTTTCCTCAAACTTAGGGATGTCCAAAGGGATTTTGGTAGGAATTGGAGGCCAAGAAGGATCATGTATGATGGGGTCATTGGTTATCCTTACTAGATTGATAAGGTTGAGTCCAGCCATGAATATCAGACTCACAGTAGGTAGGGTGACTGAGGTGCTAATTTTGCATTAACGTTCCCTCCATGGGGTTGATTAGGGATAGCCCCACTAGTGAGTCCTCCACCTGAAATAGGGATAGCCCAAACATGTTACTTTCTAGGTTATGGAAGGGTCTTTAATGGTATGGGGGAGGATGGTGATCCAGACTATGAGGAGCCTCAATCTGAGGACTCCGATGAGGAATCAGGAGGGGACAAAGGTTTTCTGGATAACACGCACTGAGATGGACTAATGGTGTGACCGAATATCCTATATAGAGGGGACGCCCTCAAATTCTATGTGAGTACCTCGAGGGGAGCTATGGTGACATGATCTAGGGTCACTAATCCAACAATGTAATTCTAAGATAAGGCCATTGAAAGAAATTTTCAACTCAAATGATATCAACTATGAATATGGTGTTAAATAAAAATGAGTGCAGTGTGGGTGCATCAAGTGATCTAATCTATATAAAGAGTGAAAATGAAATGAACACCCTACAAAACGAAAAGAAACATTATCCCTACAAGGAGAACTACAACAAGCAAAATGATGTGAAGAAAAAATATTTCTCAAATCTTTTTGAAGCAGAGGGTTCCCAAGTCCACTATTGAAAATGAAGTAGAAAGTCAAACAAGGGCCTTCCAAATGTTGAAATTAGATGGGGGAATCAATCCCACCAAGAAAGAAAGTGAAGGTATGAATGGGATAGTTATAGAGAAAGTCATTGGGCGGAATTCCAATCGACTCACTGCTATCTGCCCTAGGTTCCCTCCCACCTCCGAGAGCCACCTTTGGCTAATATTCCTAATAGAATGGTCACTACGATAACTTATTATTAGACATGCTAGAAAATTTTCCTACACATTTAGATAAAAGACACAATTTGGATGATCTTCAGAATGTAAAAGGGAAAGGTGCCCCAATCAGACCTCTAGTTCTGGTCTTGGCACGTACCACCCTAAAAGGATGGGCCTACTGATAGAATGGCCTAGATTGTGTTCAACAATAGAGGGTTTTGGTTCCCTAAAAATTCAACCACTATGTCTCAAATGTAAAGTGACTGAGGGGAGTTGTTTGAATGCCTATCCCCAAAGTCCTAACCTAACTACAATATTCTTTTGGCCCTTAAGTGAGGAAATTTAATGTGTTTAAATTAGGGTTAGTTTTTAGGCTTCACTTGGGGTCATGAACCAAGTGATGTTGATATTAGGGCATGTAAGGTATGTACACAAGTGGTGTGTACAACTAGTAAATGACATGACAAGGAAATGTAAATGCTTGTATATTAATGAAGAGAAAAACAAGATAATTGTCAATACTAAAACTAATGATGTTTTTCTTGAAAGAAAATATGTGATTTATCAAAGATGTGAAGTACTACAATCAAGCAAATAAAAATTCCAAGCATTCATGCTAATAAGGTAGCTAACCAAAGACGTATCTGTAAAGAAAATAGAGGAGGCTCTTACCCAACAATAAAAAATTGCTTTAAACCTCATTCAACTAACACCTTTGATTCAATAAATATCCTTGCCAAAACAAGAAAAATGAAGCTAAAAAGTCACTCCAAAATAGAACCCTAAACGTGGAAAATATTTGGAGCTCTCTATCTTTTTATCACCTACATTATCTAAAAGAAGAAAAAATTGGTCATTACAACAAATAATCAGGTCATAAATAGTAAAAATGACATTGTAAATAATAATGTGTTTTTCATTGATATCACAAAGAATGTTAACATAGTCATGCCTTGGTATAGTTTGTAGAGGATATGGGGCCTCTACATCTTGTCAGAGGGAAGTTTCATGAATCTCCTTTGTGACCTCCAATCTACAGTTAAGTGTCATGGGTATATCTCCTTTGTGGATAATGTAGAAAGTACGGTATGTTATCCTTCTATTTCTCTAGGAAATACAACATCATAACGGCGTTGTTTTTGTGAATGAAATTAGATTGTGAAATAGTGGCTCTGAGGGATTATTTTATAGGAATAAGAGTGGTAAAGAGATAGATATAAATCCAATGTGTATCCTCTCCATCTCCTTGATTGCTTAGTGGAGAAATTAGAGTTTTGGAAGCTAGATATGTTATTGGTTTTGACCACATCAAGGTATGTGTCCACTTTTAGCCACTACTTCATTAGGGGAGTGTGAAATGATGAAATTTAACTGAATTTTTTTTTGGGGACCAAGTCGCTTTTTGAGGCAATAGTAGTGACAAAGGTCATGCTTTTCGTGGGAAAAGTAGTGATCCTAAAGATATGGTCACTTCTATGGTTTGAATTTTATTTTTTTGGTATTTTTATCGCTTCCTTGGGTCATGTGGATGGTGTGAGGTGAAAATTTTCGTTCATATTGTTGGTTATGATGCATAATGATGATGAAACTAATGCCAAGGTAGATGAGTAAATTTTGGCTATTAACAAACCCATGGGGAGTTGTTTAAGTTATTTTTATTTTTTAACAGAAACAGAGTAAAGGGTTATATTTATAAAGCTATGCACAGCTATTCATTACAAACTTTCAGAAGGAGTTCTAATAGTGCAGAAAAACCAGAACCTACTTTCCCTATATTGTCTATCTGTATTTCTTTACAGGCTCTGAGCTTAGTCTTCCTGAAATTATCCAGCATAGAGCTGGAATAAACCTTAACAAACTGATTACATAGAATTATACAAAAATGCATTACCAAAATGAGCAAAAATTGTTGAAACCTGGGCTGTGCTAAGTCCTAGCCATTCCTCTTTGGCTGAGCAGAAGAAGCATCCACCATAACCTGGTTAATTTCCTGGTTTACCGTTGGATTTTCGTGAACCCAACTCCCTTGTGTTGTGCCAGTGAAAACGGCCATGTCTTCCTGTAACCTGTCAACTTTCCCCATTAATTCAAACAAGTTTCGTTCCAAGTCGTCGATTCTGGAGTCCTGGCATGATAACTGTGAGCACACATGAGCTATGTCCGACGCCATCTCTGCATTCTAGTTTTTGCTGGAACAAACCACTTCATAAGTATTACGGACCGCAATCTTTACCTCCACCAACGTTCTGCTTAGGGCAGCTATGGCCGCCATCACGGACTGCATTATCTCCCAATTAAACGTCTGAGCCAGCAGGAAACGGGGGGGTGGAGTATCAAGCTCGCCGAGGGAGAGGCGGTTCAGAGCTTCAGGCAAATGGGGAGGGCGAGCCATCGCGAAGAGAGGTAAAGAGAGGGCGGATGGTGGAGTTAATAGAGCCCCGTGGGAGCTGACACCGAGGGAGACGAGGTAACAGGTGGAGGAGCGAGCGGGAAGGCGTGTGGGTGAAGACTCGAATGAGGGAGGGGAGCGAGGACCAAAGTTTAAGAGGAGGTAGGGATGGTCCCTCGTGACCAAGGCCCTAACCAAAAACCCAACCATGCAATTAATTGGCCTTGCCATTAAACATTAGGGGATGAAGTGGAACCTCATAACTCCATTTTGATCCTTAATTTGCCCAATTTCAAGCATAATTCCATGATTGGCCGCTATGTCAGCCATCCTGTTGTTCTCTCGGAGAATGTGGAAGAAGGAAGCCTTTGAAAGGATTGCTTTGGTTTTAATTCTTTGCATGTATCTATCGGCTTTTGACCCTGGCGAGGCATACCCTCTTCTCATGATTTGGATGACATGCCTGGAGTATCCGTAGATTCTGAGATTGTCTAGGCTGTAATTAGAGGCCATTTCTAAAGAAAGGATAAGAGCTAACCATTCTGCCTCATTGTTTGTTTTCCTACCTAGTCCCCACGAGAATGCTGCGATTTTACTTCCTTCGGGATCAAAAAGAATCCCACCCGCACCTGCCACCCCGAGTTGTTTAAGTTATTATTACCACATAGTTGTACTCTTATTTGATCTTGTGGAAATATTTTAGAAAGTTGTTATGTTACCCTATAATATTTTAATGAATGCTTCAAGAGACTTAGTTGGGGATAAATTGAAGATTCATTTACCTCATTTATAAAAAGACATGAGAGATTACAAGATACTGATATGAATGTTGTGGTGCTAAACCATTGTGTATGTTAGTGGAGTGAAGAAATGGTTATGGAGATCATGTGTACATGGTTCCATACATGGCACACTTCCATGGTTGAATGTTGATCTTTGGTGTTTTGTTCAACCTTGTTGTTCAACATCCCATGCATTGTAGATTACTTCATTCCATAACCATTCATTTGAATGTGCACGCTACATGTTATCTATAAATACCTGTATTGCATCAACACACTTAAAAATTATTTTGAATAATATAATTTAGAAGTATAGTATTATATTGTACTTTCACAAATTTGATGAGTGCGAAATTGGTACTTATTTGTAAAATTTAAGAAAAATAGGAATGGGATCAAGATAGATATCACAAATTTGCATTCTATATTTTTCAAAATGCTTATTGTTACAAGTAGTGATTTATTTCTTTGATGACCACCCATGATTGCACCGAAAGGAGCGAAGTGCACTACAACCCAATATGGGGGAGATGTTGTCACGTAATGTAAAGTAACGTAACGTTACTTACCAAAAATAAAAAGTAATTAAAAAAATTCATGTCGACTCATAATATATTTATGAAAAGTAATTAAAAAAATCTATGTTTACCTATAAAATAAAATAAAAAATAAAACTTAAACCCAAATCTATCAAGCAAGAGAGGGATCAAATTTCTCGAGTTTAAAATAAATAAATAAAATTACACCTCGAAAAATTGGATCCCTCTCGATTCTTCATAGATCTGAGATTAAAATAGAGCCTTTCTGATATTAGATCTTTTGATAACTTTTGATGAGTAAATGAAACAATATATTTCTAGAAATTATTATTTAAAAGTTGTAAAACTTTCGCATGATGCTTATAAAATGGGAGTTACGAAAAATCATTTGTTTTCTATCACTATGTAATTTTGATCATATTTTCACTCTATAAATTTTGTTTTAGTTTGGTTTTTTTAAATCAAAAAATCTTTTTGGATCTAGTTAATTACTACACAGTTAAATCAATTAATAATTTATAGATCTTTATTATTATTATTATTATATCTTATGATCTCTCTCCCTCTCATTATTAAGATGCCTTTTAAGTAAGCATAGTTATAAATAAAACCATGAAAGAATACCAGGATCATTGCTTATTGCCATGTTAGTGTGCCCAAATTCCAATATCCCCAAACTCAATGTGTGTTTGTAAGACTTCTTGAATTACGAGACATGGCCTCGATTTACTATTGCAAATCATAACAACTACTTTACATGGCTTCGATATGTTAAATATGTTCCACATTGAAATCATTGAAAACACATTAATGTCTAGTCATGCTAACAAAAGAAATTCCTTTTGACAGTTGTTATACAATCAAATACTATTATTATTAATAGAATGTGAAACCCAAAATATTCCTAATCATCGTTAGAATGATTATTAGAAATAATACATCGTTAGAATGATTATTAAAAATAATATCGATGAAAGCATATCATACTATAAATATTCACATCCATATTTCAATTATTCTAAATACAAAAGGTATATAAAATTGTTCTTAAATGGGAAACATTATGTGCCGTGCAGATTTGTATATATCAAGTATGGATATATTGAGAAATTTGTTGGGAAATTGTGTAACTAGACTCGTTTATGATATCAATTTTTATATTCATGGTTTTAGTTTGTTCTAGTTCCACCCATGTGTGTCCATACAATTATTATTTGTAGGGATGATGTTTAAAGAATGTTTTTTATTTTTTAATTGTGATTAAGGATGATCGTTCAAGAAAAAAAATCAAATCAATATAGTGTAGGAATCAAACCTACATATTGAAGAGGGTATTTATCCTAGGGGGTGGGTTTATGGAGGTGGTGCATCCCTTGGTTAGGGGCTTAGGATCAATCACTATGGGCTCTTATCAAGTATTTCCCTACTTGGTTTTTAGGATACTTTAGTTATGATAGGATCATATTATCAACAAGAAATTTATTGAACTGAGAGACCTTTGAGGATCTCGCTAGGGACCAAATATTTTGCCTCCTTAGGATGTCTCTTAGATCTCCATCTCTCTATGCTAGTGTTGATGGCCACTTGAAGATTGATATTGTGCAAAGCGGGAAATAAAGTGCTCTTCAAGTAACATCATATTCATACTACATGGAACATTGTTCTAAAATTCCATTAGCTCATCATAGATGGGATACATCCTTCTCCACCTTATTTGTATACACATGTATCTTTATAAGCACACATGCATAGATTAGAGACCCATCTTTCTAGGCCAGGTCAATGTTGTGGTGCTATTTGTAGTGAGTAAATATTCATTTCTTGTTTCCCAAATATGTTATAAGATATCAAGTGTCCATGACCCGAGGGAGAAAATCACACAAGGAAGATTTCCAAGTGATATTAGATAGGCTTAATGAGTGACAAAGATTAAAATCCCATCCTTAGGGTGATTGGGCATATTTACAAAACTAGAAAAAATGTTTTGGAGTTTTGTTCTTGCCACATAGTGGGTATTTAGGATGAAAATTTCCTAGTTATTGAAACCATTACGATATGATATGGTATCCATGCATTAGGGACTAAGTGAAATGATATTTCTTGGGCTTTAGGTTCAACTTCTAGATAGATTTTAGATGATAAATCTATGTATTCCCCTTAGATTTGATTCTCTAGATTTTGAGGTTTTTCATTAACGACAACACAATTTGAAATTACTTTTTATCACTCTATCAACTTACTTTGAAGAAAAAAAATCTTCAATTATATCCATGTCTTTCCACCAACTTTGTGGCCCTAAAAGGCCAATATTAAGAAATAAATTGTCTAAGATCATCCTCTAAACCTATTCTAGAATATTCTTGTCTATAGGTCAAGTATAATTTTTTTTTAAATTCTCCCATTTTTCTAGTCTCTAGATTAACTATCATATGGGGCACCCAAGTCCTAATGTCTTTCTTGTATAGTTTCTCAGGTGAGAACCAATAAATTTTGGTTGATGACCTTCCCTCCTAAAGAACCACTAGGAACCACAATAGATAGTGGTGATTGGGGAAATACCATCTCTAAGGGAATCACTTTTGCAAACCAACTTGTGTATGATGGACTCCCAAGATTTCCCCAAAAAAATGGCTACAAAAGTTCCCTTTTTCCATAGATGGGTGTTCAAGTGGTTAATAGGGTCTTGAGTTCTAAATTATTCCATATAATACATCCATACAATTCCCTTGAGCTTATGCAATTTCTTACCAAGATCTTCCATGCATCCTTACCTTCCACTACGTTGATGACCCATTTGGCATAAACAGATTGGGCTTGGATTCTGTTAGGAACCCATGTCTTTACTTTGTTAGTATATTGTTGTTGGACGCATATGCTTTGTAAGTTGTCCCGTAGTATTTGTTGATCCATAGTTTGTGTTATTGTTGTTAGCGCATATGCTTTGTAAGTCGCCCATAGTTTTGTTGATCCATAGTTTGTATTGGCCCATGGTTTTGACCCGTAATAATTATTGATCTATATTTTGTATTGGCCCATGGTTTGTATTGACACATGGTATTGACCCATGGTATTGGCACCTAGACTTAGTATATAAGTGTGTGTTGAGGCCTATGAAGGCACCTAAAGTTAATTGTATTGAGCTTGCTCAAAGGAGGTTGCTCCCTCGAAGTGGCTCGTGATCAATATAAAAGTGATTCTAAGTTCTGTTATTTCCGATATCTCGTGTATTTGCATTAATTAATTATTGCAGGTTCTTCACATCTGGTATCAGAGCACTTTCTTGGGCTCGTTGGGAGGAATTTTTGCCAAAAAAAAAATTTGCATCTGTTGCAGCTTCGGATTTGGGAATAATCCCTTTCCTCTTAATTGTGGGAAGTACTTGGGCATAAGCCCTAAAACTCATTGTGAGGAGTACCACAGGAACTCCAAAGTAGCTGACCCATTGAGAGGACCTGCCAGCAAAAAGGGAAACGACCCCTACCTGATTGACTAGTTCCCACTCGTGAGGTAAACCAAGAGTTGTCGTTTGTGGCAAAGCGGTTATCAGTTTTACCTGAGCCATGGAGTGAGGGGTACTGCCCCAATACGCAAGCCGTTAGACAACATTGGTGGCCGAGTGAAACACCTGAACTGTTAGGAAGTCGTACATACCTGGGGTCCATATTTATTTTCAGCTGAATTGTTGCCGATCACTTCCGTTCCAGACCCAGCCGTTTCAGATCTATTCTGAAAGTCGTTCCAGATCTAATCACCGTTTCAAATCCATCCATTTTCGATCCCTTCCGCGCCGTTGCAGATCCCTTCCGTGCCACTGTTGTCGATCCATTTCTGGAAAGAAAAAAAAAAAGGAGTATAAAATTCTGTTTTTCGACCATATCTCCCTTGTTTCAACTATGTTTTCCCTGAAACTTCACTGGCATCCCTGCAATCCCATTCTGCATATTTCATTCATGAAGACCCTATCCCAAATTCCACTTCCCAAGACCAGAAATCCCACATTTGTGTATTTTTAGGGTTTGTCATAACTTCTTCAATTTTCACCCGATTGCCTTCAAATTTTACCATAGAGTTCCCGCTTCTGAAATCCCCATTTTTTGCTTCCCTGTCCCTCAGAAAGTGTCGAAAACCTAGTCAAACCCCAATTACCCCTCCAATTTTTTCCTAAATCCAAATTTCCCCTTACTAAATAAGCTTGTGTTTGTGTTTTTCTATCCATTCCCCCCCCCCCCCACCAACAACAACAACAACAAAAAAATCATGGTTATGGTTATCACGCGCACAGGAGCAAAAACCATGGAGGAAGCACTTGCAGTCATCCAAACCAAACTCTAAGATCTGGATGAAAAATTTCTCAGCCTCCATCTTCAACATTCAACCATGAATAATAACTGACAACCAAAATCTTCTGCAACCACTGGGTTCTCCTCTTCCAACAATTTTCATGGGTCGAAGCTTGATTTTCCTCGCTTCAATGGTACTGATCCAAGTGGATGGATATACCGAGAAGAACAATATTTCAGTCTACATAATACTTTTGATGTCCAGAAGTTTCCACTCACATCCTTTCATTTGGAACAGGAAGCCCTTTAATGGTATCGTTGGTACATCAAAGATCATCCCGAGCCAAACTGGACAGATTTTTGCCAACTCCTTTTGCCACGATTTGGTCCTAGTGCTTTTGATGACTTCACAGGAGCACTCATTAAACTTCACCAAATTAGCACAGTGAGAGAGTATCAGACAAAATTTGAGAAACTAGCCAATCACACAGAAGGATTATCTGATGAATTCTACAGGAGTAGTTTTATCAGTGGTCTCAAGGATGAAATCCGCCTAGAATTCAAAATGTTCTGTCCCAACACAATGATGGAAGTCCTAGGGTTGGCTAAGTTGGCAGAGGACAAGATCGCAGCTCAACAACGCTCCAAACCCACCTTTGTTCCCTTCAGAAATATGGGTTCCCAACGACCTCCCATCACGCCTGTTCCTCGAACAACTCCTATCAAGCATTTGTCTGAAACAGATATGCAGGCATGCCGAGAAAAAGGGCTTTGTTATAATTGTGATGAGAAATTCACTTGGGGACATAGATGTGTTCAAGAAAAGCTCTATCTCTTGGATGTGGATTCTCCACCTGCGTCAGAACTTTGTGAAGAAGCTCCAGATACAGTAGATGTTCAGGTCGACATTCAGCACCCTCCTGTTGACACCCCATCTTAAGACGACCCACCCGAGATCTCTCTCCATGTTGTAACTGGCGTCACCACCCCACAAACAATGTAGGTCAGGGGATACTTCAAGAAGCTCCCTCTTACCATACTCATTGATTCTGGTAGCACTCATAACTTCATTGACCCTCGGATTGCCAAACAGGCTGATTGTTTTGTCCATCCTTATTCCAACTTTGAAGTCATGGTTGCCAATGGGGGCACCTTACCTTGCAAGGGGAAGTGTCATAATGTGTGTATCTCTATGGAAGATTATAACCTACGCTCTGACATGTTTTCCTTGTCCTTAGGTGGATGTGATGTAGTTTTGAGCGTTCAATGGTTACGCACACTTGGCCCCATCTTATGGGATTTTGATGAACTTTGGATGCAGTTTTCAGTCAATGGGACACAACACAAATTTATGGGCTTACAACCAAGGTCTCTATGCATCATCAGTTCACATCGCTTGGAAAAGATCCTTAAGAAGAATTCACATGGTGTCATTGCTCAGCTCCATTCCCTTCAGATGCACCCACCAACGGTCTCCACTACTTCCTTGGATAGATATGCAGGTGTCTTTGTTGCACCAGTGGGCTTGCCGCCTTCACGAGACCTTTCCGATAAGCATTTTGTTGCATCTACATCTCAGCAGGACATGATGGCTATTTTGCATGCAGTACAGAAGTGGCATCCATCCCTATTGGGGAATTATTTCTGCATCAAGATTGATCTCCAGAGTCTGGAAACTTTCCTGGAACAACGGGTCTCCTCCCCAGCACACCTGAAATGGGTTCTCCAACTCATGGGTTATGACTATGCAACCACTTACTAGAAGGGTAAGGACAATATGGTGGCAAATGCTCCTTCTCGTACATTTGATGACCCAATATATCTTACAGCTATTTCTCTACTTGTTCCAAATTGGTTGCAATTTGTTCAATGGGGCTATCTCTTCTATGAACTCCATGCTTCTTCATCAGCAGGGCACTTTGGGTTCCTCAAAATGTATGACCAAGAACAATGTCACTTATTTTGGCAAGGATTGAAAATGACAATTCAACGGATGGTGGTTGACTGTGATACTTTCCAAGTCAACAAGGGTGAAACGACCCTCCTTTCGGGACTGCTCGAACCCTTTCCCATCCCTACACAGATTTGGACAACTATTTCTATGGATTTCCTAGAAGCGCTCCAGTGGTATAGTACCACATCTAAAAGGACACCATATGAAGCAGTCTCTGGACAGGCACCGCCAGTTCTTCTTCCATACACCTTCAACAACTCCCCAGTTCAAGAAATTGACTCAATTCTTCAAAACCACGATCAGCTTCTTCTCATTCTACAAGACAATTTTCACATGGCAAGAATTCGACTGAAACAAGAAGCCGATCAACACCGTTTTGCGCGCACTTTCACATCACTGATATGGTTCTTCTTCATCTACAGCCTTCCATGAAATCCTCCCTGAAACTCAAAAGGCGCCAGTGGCCCGGAATGCAACCTGAGGATGCTACAGGGGACCCACTCCTTCAGATTTTGCATCAATTTCCACATTTAAAGCTTTGAGGACAAAGCTTTTTCTAAGGGAGAGGGGATGTTAGGAACCCATGTCTTTACTTTGTTAGTATATTGTTGTTGGACACATATGCTTTGTAAGTCATCCCGTAGTATTTGGTGATCCATAGTTTGTGTTATTGTTGTTGGCGCATATGCTTTGTAAGTCGCCCATTGTTTTGTTGATCCATAGTTTGTATTGGCCCATGGTTTTGACCTGTAATAATTGTTGATCTATATTTTGTATTGGCCCATGGTTTGTATTGAACCATGGTATTGGCACCTAGACTTAGTATATAAGTGTGTGTTGAGGCCTATGAAGGCACCGTGAAGTTAATTGTATTGATCTTGCTCAAAGGAGGTTGCCCCCTCGAAGTGGCCCGTGATCAATATAAAAGTGATTATGAGTTCTGTTATTTCTGATCTCTCGTGTATTTGCATTAATTAATTATTGCAGGTTCTTCACATATTCAAGTGTCCAAAACACTTATTCCTCATTTCTCCATGTGGTTGTAACAAAGTTTCCAAGTAACTCTATGAAAAACCTTTTCTCCACTAGTGATAGCTAAAAAATATTTTTTCAATAGCTTTTCTAGAATAACATAATCATGGGAAGAAGGTGCCCAAAACAACAAGTAGTACACATGGGTAGAAACCAACTCGTTATTATATATTCAAAATTTACTTATGAAAGATAGAGGTTTCATAATCAATTTATTTAATTTTGTTTACATTCCTGATAATATTACTTCACATAACTCCTTTAGGGAGGCTTTGAAGGCAAGGGAATTCTAAGGAGTTTAAACATCTAGTCAAATTGTAACCAATAACATCCTTGTCTTAGCATCTAGTCAAGTAAATAATTTTGAATCTACTAATAACATTTTTGTCAGTTGTAGCTTCAACCCCAAGGTTTCACAAGAAAAGGAGGAAATCCATGGTGTAGTCCAACTTCTTCCTTTCTTCAACGATGGTTATAAAATAATCATCCATGAAGTGAAATCTCACTAGGTGATGTTCATGAAAACCAAGGAGAGGAAATTTTTTATAAGACCTTGAATTAATATAGTGTGTATGAGATAACTTTGAAGGGATTCAACAAGTTGATCACAACTATTACACAGAGGGTCTAGGCTAGCAAGCAACCTTTTTGCGTTGACCAAATCAACCATATATCTTGAGACGTGGTTTTATTACTAGAAATACAAGTTGTGACCTCTGAAGAATATCAATTTTACTAACCTAACAAAATGGGGCCAAATCTAAGCGCCTTTAGCATGGTTAGGATGAACAACCAATCCACTATGTTACAGGCTATTCATTGAAAGCATATCTTAATGAAGAGGGTGTCTAGTCCTTGGCTCTATCCCATTCCATGCCTTCCCAAACAATGATCACAATGTGTACACTTCAATTAACCTCATATGCTTTAATTTGATGATTTTCAATAAGGTAAATTCCAGTTGTAAGGAAAGTCCCTTTGCCAAAATTTTGTAAGATACAATCAACAAAGTTATCAATTTCTAGCCTATGATTAGTTGTAAGTCTCCAAACTTTGAAAATAGCTTGATTAATTATTTGTTGATGCAACTGCTAAGTGAATGATTCTAAATGACTTATTTATACAGTTGTATTAAATATAAGCCCAAAAATTCCCAGGTGGATTTATAAAATTTGATGGGTACCCATCCTGGCCAAGTGACTTACATCAACCATGTCTTTAAGGTTTTTTGTTAACTCATCCACCAACATTGCTTAATCAGAGACCAATTTTTTTTTCTTGTGTTATATTTCAAGGGACTATGTTAATACAAGTTTGCATGCCCACCTTTCTTTCCTTCATCAAAAAAACATTTTAAAACAGTTTTTGAACTCCTTATTTACCTAGTCAGTTATTCTACCTTATGTTTTATTATGGCCTTAATTAATTTCATTATTTATTTTTAGTTAAGGGCATTCAAGAAGGCCGTATTTGGCTAATATCTAGATTTGAGCTAGTGCATATAAAATCTAATTTAGTATCTCATTATTTTGTAGATGTCCCTTATACATGTAGTGAGTATCTTAGCTTAGATGCCCTAACCTAGAGCTGCTCATTAAAGGGGTTAGGTTACAACATCCTTAACACTTTCTCTAATTGTTACAAGATTGCATAGTTGTTTCTTCTTTGACTATCAACATTTGTTTGTCATTTCACATCAAAAAGGAAGTGGCCTTTCTTATGGAATACTCCTATAAAATAATCCATCTTCTATTCCCTAAGGGATGTGGGGGTGAACTCGCGAGTCTAGGTGTCTATTCAGTGAGAATTGGAGGAAAGAACTTCCAAAAGTTTTTCGGTCGAACTTTTCTCTTTTTCTTCAGCCGAACTTTTCTTCTTCGTTTTCGGTCGAAATTATTGCTAAAACTTTTGGTCGAAAATGATTTTTCGACTAAAAGTTAAAGTTAACGGTGGCCCCAAAATTGGTGCACAGGACTTTCCAGCCAGAAAAATTCCGCGACGATTACTTTTTTCTAATTACTTTTTCTACCGAAATTTTTTCAACCAAACATTCTTTCGACCAAAATATGTTTCGATCGAAAAAAAATTTGGCTGAAATAATGGTTTACATATATTAACAACTGTTGTCACTACAATTCATTTATGTTGAATGACATTGACAACAATTGTCACTCCTGCCACTCTCCTTCTATAGTTAGACCACCCTCGGCACCCTACTACAGTTTTTCCACTCTCGACACCTTGCTACAGTTTTTCCGCCCTCGGCACCCTACTATAGTTATCCCCCCCTCGAAACCCTTCTATGGTTCTATAGTTATCCCCCCCTCGACACCCTTCTATGGTTCTACCACCCTCGGCACCTAGTGAGTTGTGGTTAAATGTGTCGTTGTTTTCAATCATTTAGCTATCCTAGACACCCTATGTGTTTTGGGTGATCCTCTCAGTTTGTTGCGGTCATGCATTCATTAGCCTGCAGACGTCTTTGTTGTGGTCATGCGTTTGGTAGCCTAAGGATGTGCATTCGAAAGCCTGTGGTTGTTTTGTCTTCATCATTCGTCTTGGCGAGAAGGTACCTCCTTCTAGCTGATAATTCCACTATATGTAAAAAATCCATAGCGTTAAACTTTTATATTTTTGTCATTGTCTAAATTTTTGTGACTATGAATTTCTTCAAAATGTTTGGGGGGTGTATTCAGGAATATAATTGGTATAAACAACTAGAAACTGAATTTCACCAATAGACATTGAAGTGGCATTCTTAATCCAGACCGTAGGATCAATTTTTGTTTTTATCACTACCTGGTTTTGTCACTGTCTGAATTTCTTCAAAATGTTTGGGGTTATATTTGGGAATATAATTGGTAGAAACAATCAGAAAGTGAGTTTGGGGGTGTCTTCAGGAATATAATTGGTAGAAACAACCAGAAAGTGAGTTTCACTGGTAGAATGCCATCAAACTATATCCACAGTTGTACGTGTATACCTCTATTAAATTAGGATCTTAGCTTATTAAATTAGGATCTTAGCTTTGCCTATGGTTATATGGTGTTTGTTCACATTTTAAGTTGTTATTGTACTTATGGAATTACATGACATATCATTTGTAAGTTCATTTTATTTTCAAGATTAATTTGTTTATTAATTTCTTTAACATGGTCTGAAGATATTATCAGTTTAGTTACGTCCAATTTATTATTTAGAAATATTATTAATTTGACTGTCTTTCACCATAAATATTATTAGTTTGACTAAGTGTCTTTTGACATTTCATTGATTGCAATAAGATCTCCTAGAAACTATTGTGCATCCTTTTAATAATTCACGTAGAAATAGTATTAAACATTTTCTGAAATTTTATAATGAGCAAAATGAAATATATAGCTATCACATTTCTTACCAAAAGAATAGAATATGAGGTTTTCTTCCCACCCATTGAGAAGAAAGGACACTAATCAACTTGAACCCATTGTTGAACTTTGGTCCTCTCTTACTTACAAGACATAATATCACTTAAAAGTTATGTCTTGTGTACAATGTTATGTCTTATGTCTTGTTCGTAATCTAATCCCAAATATTCCTCCTAAAAAAGTCATCAAGTTGATGTGATGGCATTGTTCCTCATAGTTCTAGTGCTAACATTCTTGGCGGTTTTGGTTCCATGCATTACATGACCTATTTCATGTGTATTTGTTGTCTATATGATATCCATAATAATAGTAGAAATTAACAACGCAATGGCATATCCCATTAGTTATGTAAGTACACGTTAATGTTATAACTTGGCATATCCCATGATTGGTATTTCATTCCACAATAATGTAACTCAATGTAACTCTCATCCTTCCTTCTAGTGTCATGACTCCCAACATTGTAAGTATTTTGGATTGTCTATTTCTTTAATGGATAGGGCCCATTGAAGGGTGATATTGATTTGTTTAGCTTGTTTTATTAGCATTGTTGTGATGTGATAGTGTGATCCTTCACTATAGTGATAAAATTGTTGATTGTCTTGATAGCATGTCTTGTGGGCCTTCTTTGACTTATGGTTATTATTTATATAATCTGTAATTACACTTTATTACTATATTAACATATCGTTATGACTAGATTTTGTTTCATATAGATACTCCCCTTCTTTCCTTGTGTGTTTGGAGTTCTCAACATTAGTAACATGAATATTATCTCAATATCATAGAATTGGGATGAGGATAACATTTAATGTGGGCATAAATATCATCATAGAGATATGCCAATAAATAAAGTTTGTAGAGTAGTTTTTCTTGGTAGCCACAGTTGGAATTGCTTTTGGGTGCAAGTATTCAAATTGATGTGATCACATATTTCCCCCTTTCATTGTAACATTGTTTAGAGGTGCATGGGTACTTTGTGGATTCCCATTGCTTGTGATTATTATCTTTGTGATTCCTCCTGACATGTGATCTTACTAAACCACATTTTCATATCCCTTCTTAAGGATTTCATTAATCATTAATATAGCAATTGTTCTACCATTATGTCAAAATTTTGAATCAAACTGGTGGTTATTAATATAAACATCTAAGTGCCCAAGGGTATGCTTAGGAGAAAAAACAAGGATTCTCAATAATTTTAAGGTTATGAGTATGTGTACATGAGTGGGAAAAAAAAGTATATAAGCTAAGAATAACAAAAGACAAAATAATGCATCCAAAACATATAACCAAATATGGTAGAATAAAAAATATCAACTTATATTACAATGTGAACCATAGTGTTAAGCCCAAGAGGACTGGTCCAATAGTAAGGGATGAGGATTTTTTTCACTAATGACCAAGGTTCAATTCTAGTGAGAGCGTTTGGATCCTAACAACATAAGCTATTATTCCTATAGATGTGTAGAGATAGACATACAAGATCTTGTAAGCTCGTTGGTAGCTCGATCAATAGTGCATTGTCTATCTTATCACTATCAATTACTTTTATTTTATTGTTTTTTTATTTAAAACAAAATAGAAAATTTGGAGATGTAATGAGCTCATGTTGTTGTGTAAATATTCATGTAGAATCAAAAATTTCACGACGTGGAAAGAGAAGGGTCCTTCTTCAAGGAAAAAGCATTCAAGGATGTCTACTTGATAAAGTTCCATCTGTTGAGACAATGACATCATGATCATCATGCATTGGTGTTGATAATTGAATATTGTCAAATTCATCTAGAGAATCCACCTTTTTGCATCATCAGCAGTCATCTGATCACCAATCGAGTGAAAGGGCCATATAGGATACTCCCATATCATCTTTTGGAGAACATTCATCTCATCCATCTTCTGTTGGTATAATTTCATATAAAATTTATTTATGTTAAAATGCATCAATTGTAATCTTGCACATGTTCAATAAATTTGTGTCTTTATGCACAATTGTGTTTGTTTTTATAGTGGATCGAGGTTTGACAGAGGCCCATAATCGGGTTGGGGATGAATATCAAGCAAGGATCAAAGGTTGATAAAGGAGGGTAACTGTTGAACAAGATGTGGGTTGCACTCCCATAACAACTTATCCCTTTGATCTACCTGAGGAACTTCCATGGGAAAATGATTTCGAGCAGTTGATCCTTCAACATTGTACATCTCACCATGCAAAGTTGTAGGATGATCTTGCTAGTTTGGATCTCCCTCCCGAGAGTAGACAAAGTTTGGAGATTTTTTTGCATTCATTTCAAAAATTCATTAATGTATGCCAAAGTCTTAGACCAACTATAGATGGTTTTATTGACTTGATGCATAGGAGAAGGGAAGAGGTGATGGGTCCTGACAAGTGGGTTGACATGGAGAAGAGGGTGACCAAACAACATGCAATTTCAATGTTCAATTTTAAAGAACAACTAAAGAAAAAAATGTTGAAAGTGGAATATTTCAAGCACCCTCACAATGCACATTTGTTTTATGATCATTTACTTGCAACCTATTGGTAGATTTTCATGGAATGACGAGGTACCGATTTATTTTGCTATTTTTTTATGCAGATTTTTTTCAAAATAGGAAGTCAAATTATACCGACATTCCTTCCAAATTTTATGGAGTTGGAAGAGGTCAAACATTTAATCAAAGAGGTGTTTTTCGAGATCCTACGTTTCCTTGACCTTCAACTCCTTTAATATCTCACCCTGCTAGGGTTGTTACTATAAGATCAAAGATGGATCCTACATCCCAGGTTTGTAGAGATGCAAGGGACACTATGGTAGAAGGTTTAACAATGACATTTGTAGGATTTGATGTTGGGCTGAGTCGAGGGTATGAGCTAGTTCTTGTCAAAGTTTTGTTTATAGAACTAATGATGAGGTAGATGCAATGATCCTTGAAAATATTAGGTCCTATGCGAAGGAATATCGTGATGGATGCTTTGAGGTCCAATATCATGACAAAGAGAGTAGAGGAGAGGTTTGTGTTTATATTTAATTGATAATTGTTTCATTCATTATAAATCTAACTTTTGGTTGTTATATCCATGGATTTGTAAATTTAGATATATAACAATGAATGTTAAATAAATGTTCAATTATTGCATTTTTCTAAATTGTTCAATGAACATGATTTTAGAGTTTTCTCTAGTGAAAATGTAGAACAAGGACATAGAGAGGTACATTTTGTTAAATATCTATATTTATGTTTTAAATGTATTGTTTGATGTTGTTAAAAGTTCATTTTAAGTAATTTATGTATCTCCTTGTTAATTTGAACACATAATTTGAAATTGAAAATGGTTATGTTCACAGGTTCAATTAGGTTCAAATGTTTTTGAAGATTTTCCATCTCTATCGTAGGTAAATGCAAGCATGTTTTTAACTTTTTAGTTTTTTTATTTTAAGTGTTACTTAATTTTAGTTTATTTTACACATGGAATGTTTTATTTAATTACAAAATTTAAATTTCATGAAATGTGAGCAGGTATGGGTGGGGAGGAGGTAATTGTTTACAAATTGTTATTCTTTTCAATTTTATTTTTATAAGTTTATTTTAGTTTTTGAATGTAGTATAAAATTGTTTAATTAGTCTGAAATTTATATTTTCATTTACATATGTTATGGATATTTTTATGTTGGAATATTCACCAATACTAAGAGGGGGGGTGAATTAGTATTGAGCACTTTTTACCAGTTTTAACCTTAAGAACATCAACTAACATTAACCATTAACAATGTCATTCATCATCACATAAATCATACACAGTGCATAATATATTTTTATGTGGAAACCCAAATGGGAGAAAACCACGGAATGATTTTCTTATATAATAACAAGATTACATTCAATTGTTTTACCAACACCAACTAGAAGGAAGCACCCACTCCCTGATTTCTCCATCACCCACTAGAAGGAGGCTACAACCACCCTGCTTTACCAGGACCAACTAGAAGGAGGAACCAGCCCCCTGATTTTTCTAGCACCAACTAGAAGGAGGCAACAATACCCTTTGTGAGAACCAACTCACATTTTTTAGGCACCAACCTGAAGGATAATTCAATCTCCTATCCTTTCCCTATCCCACCACCCTAATATGAATAAGATTGTCAACCTATCTCTTTCACTGTCTCCGTGTCACTGTTCCTTTTAATGTCTCTGTCAACATGTACATGTATCGTTATCTCTATCAACCTACATCGGTATCAGTGTCTCTGTCAACTTGTATATGTATCATTGTATTCACAATGTCACTGTCTTCACACTATCCCTATCATTGTCTCTGTCTCAACCTACATCATTATCTATGTATCATTGTCTCTGTCTTAATCACTATCACTTTCATTGTCTCTATCACAATCACTATCACTACCACTATCTCTCTCTCTATCACTATCTTAGTCATCGCCACTGTGACAACCTGTACATGCCTCAAATTTGTCCTTCAAATATGCAAGCAACTTCTTCCAAGATAGCCCTCAAATCTACAACAAAACCCTACTATGCAAGACTAAAAGATGTCTTCCAAATCCTATAAACATGACTTCTAGGATGCTATAGAAATATGAAATTAAACCTTTCATGAATAATGCTAAAATATATCTGCAATATAACCTTCAAATCTACAGCAACCTTGCCCTTCAAATCTGCAATAGAACCTTCAAGGATAGGACCAAAAATATGCCTCCAAAGATTGTGATTAATTCCTAGAAACATTCACCCATAGAATTCATTTGTTTTCTTCTCCAAACCCTTAATATCATTATCACCTTTAGAGCTTAGGTCATTCCAAGAGGAACCCTAGATCATGCCAATAACATCATCATAATGCATGCCTATATCATCATAGTCTATGCCAAGATAATCACCATATCCACAATGACTTATGCCAAGACCATCACCATAATATATGCAAACGTTACACTAATATATTCCAAGATCATCACCACAATCACCATGATCTATGCCAATATTATCACCATAATCACAATGATCTATACCAATATCATCACCATAATCCATGCAAGACCATCATCATAGTCTATGCAATATTATCAACCAGATTTCACCAAGAATGAATCTCTAACACATACACAAGATTCATACCATTTTCAAGACAACAATATGGACCCTAGTCCAGGAGAGACATGTACCATCACAAGAGAAACCCACATTAGAGGAAATTTGGGGTCTAAAATGGGCCTCCTAAGGAAAAAAAGAAAAACCCACCTCACAATACAAATATGCGATGTCACACTAAGTTAAAGGTGTTATCTAGTGAATTTCATCCTATAATATTTCATTAATGGTAGTTGACAAGTATGTTGGGTTAGTGTAAAGTTAAGAGATTATGGTTGGAAATAATAATGAAAGGTTTAGATTATTGTGCATACACAATAAAGGATATAGTGGTAAATTTTATATTTATATTATAATTTTTTTAATTTTTTTATAAATATACCACTACTTCTTTTTATATATTTAATAAAATCTAAAACTTAAAAAAAACTAAAATTATAATGAAGAAATATAACTATAATAATATTAAAAATAAGCAATCACTATTTTTATTTTATTTTATACTATCACTACTTCCAAGTCCTTTAAAATATAAATATCATATTAATTAAAATGAAAGTGGGGTAATTTTGAAAGAATAAAAAAAATTATATAATTAATCTCTTAAAAATAAAAATAAATAACATTTAAAAAAGTATCATAAATTAAAATATCCGCCCCGAAAAATCAGTGTGGAATATTGAAAAACTCAAAACATGAAAGTTGTATCTCTCGTGGAGACCTTTCTAACGGTGCAAAGATAATCAAATTCCAAGTTTAGGGGAGAAATTTATCACAAAAATAACAAACAATTCTTTTCTCTCTCTCCTATTTTTTATTTATGATACTTTTTTAAATATTATTTATTTTTATTTATAAGAGATTAATTATATAAAAGTTTTTATTATTTCAAAATTACCCCATTATCATCTTAATTAATGTGATATTTATATTTTAAATAAATTAGTAGTAATAATATAAAATACTATATATTTATTATTTCAAGTATATTTATCATATTTTGAGATGAACTTTTCAAAATCTTGACCAAGGTGAGGTTTATAAGTTATGACACATAATCTTCTTTGACTTCTATAGGTACATAACTAAACCATAATGGTTGACCAAAATACTTGAACTCTATTGGTTTGATAAATCTTAATCATCGCACACTTGTCCATGGCACATTTTTTTAAAGGCTCATTTTAGACCCCAAATTTCCTTTAATGCATGCTAGAACTATACCTTTGCCAAGATCACAAGATGAAGAAACAAGAGAGAAACCCTAGTCATGCGCCATGTCCTTTATCAAAATAAACTCGATATCATGTCATCACATATCTCTTACAAGAATCTTTCCAATGAGCTAAGAATTTCATGATTCCGATACCATATGAGAATGTTATGCAATTTTTCGTCGAGATAAATATTTAAGAGAAAAACCCTAGATGATCCTTCAAACTCTTCATAGGATCCTCCTATAAATTTCGCTCTACTCCTTATTGAAAGTGTGCATGAGAGAATAAGAACTTGAATGATGAAATGAAATGCTTCCTCTCATATTTATACCTTTCCAAGTTGCCTTGTAGCTTATTTTAAGGTTCCCTTAAACTTATCCTTAAATTCAGGATCTCCATGTTTTAAAAGGTACTTGAATGTTAGCTTCTCCTTAAATCCATACTTCAAGGGTTACTTCATAGTTAACTTCTCCTTAAATATTGAACTTCCATAATTCAAGGGTTAATTAAGTTCTCCTTAAATCTTGGCCTTCCATATTTCAAGGGTTACTTCAAAATTAACTTCTCCTTAAATCATGGACTTCCATATTTCAAGGGTTACTTCAAAGGGTCAATCCCCACCTAATGGTTTAATTAAATAACTATGAATTTCCTTCTTTCTCACTTCATGATTTCATCAAAGGGTCGTATTCTCATCATCATACTTAGGTGGACACATCATAATTTTAGTTTATTTTACACATGGAATGTTTTATTTAATTACAAAATTTAAATTTCATGAAATGTGAGCAGGTATGGGTGGGGAGGAGGTAATTGTTTACAAATTGTTATTCTTTTCAATTTTATTTTTATAAGTTTATTTTAGTTTTTGAATGTAGTATAAAATTGTTTAATTAGTCTGAAATTTATATTTTCATTTACATATGTTATGGATATTTTTATGTTGGAATATTCACCAATACTAAGAGGGGGGGTGAATTAGTATTGAGCACTTTTTACCAGTTTTAACCTTAAGAACATCAACTAACATTAACCATTAACAATTTCATTCATCATCACATAAATCATACACAGTGCATAATATATTTTTACATGGAAACCCAAATGGGAGAAAACCACGGAATGCTTCTTATATAATAATAAGATTACATTCAATTGTTTTACCAACACCAACTAGAAGGAAGCACCCACTCCCTGATTTCTCTATCACCCACTAGAAGGAGGCTACAACCACCCTGCTTTACCAGGACCAACCAGAAGGAGGAACCAACCCCCTAATTTTTCTAGCAGCAACCAAAAGGAGGCACCAATCCCCTTTGTGAGCACCAACTCACATTTTTTAGGCACCAACCTGAAGGAGAATTCAATCTCCTATCCTTTCCCTATCCCACCACCCTAATATGAATAAGAATGTCAACCTATCTCTTTCACTATCTCCGTGTCACTATTCCTTTTAATGTCTCTGTCAACATGTACATGTATCATTATCTCTATCAACCTGTATCGGTATCACTGTCTCTATCAACTTGTACATCATTGTCTTCACAATGTCACTATCTTCAAACTATCCATGTCATTGTCTCTGTCTCAACCTACATCATTGTCTTTGTCTTAATCACTATCACTTTCATTGTCTCTGTCACAATCACTATCACTACCATTGTCTCTCTCTCTATCACTATCTTAGTCATTGTCACTGTGACAACCTGTACATGCCTCAAATTTGTCCTTCAAATATGCAAGCAACTTCTTCCAAGATAGCCCCCAAATCTACAACAAAACCCTACTGTGCAAGACTAAAAGATGTCTTCCAAATCCTATAAACATGACTTCTAGAATTCTATAGAAATATGAAATTAAACCTTTCATGAATAATGCTAAAACATATTTGCAATATAACCTTCAAATCTGCAGCAACCTTGCCCTTCAAATCCGCAATAGAACCTTCAAGGACAGGACCAAAAATATGCCTCCAAAGACTGTAATTAATTCCTAGAAACATTCACCCATAGACTTCATTTGTTTTCTTCTTCAAACCCTTAATATCATTATCACCTTTGGACCCTAGGTCATTCCAAGAGGAACCCTATATCATGCCAATAACATCACCATAATGCATGCCAATATCACCATAGTCTATGCCAAGATAATCACCATATCCACAATGATTTATGCCAAGACCATCACCATAATATATGCAAACGTTACACTAATATATTCCAAGATCATCACCATAATCACCATGATCTATGCCAAATCATCACCATAATCACAATAATCTATACCAATATCATCATTATAATCTATGCAAGATCATCATCATAGTCTATGCAATATTATCAACAATATTTCACCAAGAAGGAATCTCTAACACATACACAAGATCCATACCATTTTCAAGACAATAATATGGACCCTAGTCTAGGAGAGACATGTACCATCACAGTAGAAACCCACATTAGAGGAAATTTGGGGTCTAAAATGGGCCTCCTAAGGAAAAAAACAAGAAAACCCACCTCACACTACAAATATGCGATGTCACACTAAGTTAAAGGTGTTATCTAGTGAATGTCATCCTATAATATCTCATTAATGGTAGTTGACAAGTATGTTGGGTTAGTGTAGAGTTAAGAGATTATGGTTGGAAATAATAATGAAAGATTTAGATTATTGTGCATACACAATAAAGGATATAGTGGTAAATTTTATATTTATATTATAATTTTTTTATAAATATACCACTACTTCTTTTTATATATTTAATAAAATCTAAAACTTAAAAAAAACTAAAATTATAATGAATAAATATAACTACAATAATATTAAAAATAAGCAATCACTATTTTTATTTTATTTTATACTATCACTACTTCCAAGTCCTTTAAAATATAAATATCATATTAATTAAAATGAAAGTGGGGTAATTTTGAAATAACAAAAAAAATTATATAATTAATCTCTTAAAAATAAAAATAAATAATATTTAAAAAAGTATTATAAATTAAAATATCCGCCCCGAAAAATCAGTGGAATATTGAAAAAATCAAAACATGAAAGTTGTATCTCTCGTTGAGACCTTTCTAACGGTGCAAAGATAATCAAATTCTAAGTTTAGGGGAGAAATTTATCAAAAAAATAACAAACAATTATTTTCTCTCTCTCCTAGTTTTTATTTATGATATTTTTTAAATATTATTTATTTTTATTTATGAGAGATTAATTATATAAAAAAAAATTTATTATTTCAAAATTACCCCATTATCATCTTAATTAATGTGATATTTATATTTTAAATAAATTAGTAGTAATAATATAAAATACTATATATTTATTATTTCAGGTATATTTATCATATTTTGAGATGAACTTTTCAAAATCTTGACCAAGGTGAGGTTTATAAGTTATGACACATAAGCATCTTTGACTTCTATAGGTACATAACTAAACCATAATGGTTGACCAAAATACTTGAACTCTATTGGTTTGATAAATCTTAATCATCGCACACTTGTCCATGGCACATTTTTTTAAAGGCTCATTTTAGACCCCAAATTTCCTTTAATGCATGCTAGAACTATACCTTTGCCAAGATCACAAGATGAAGAAACAAGAGAGAAACCCTAGTCATGCGCCATGTCCTTTATCAAAATAAACTCGATATCATGTCATCACATATCTCTTACAAGAATCTTTCCAATGAGCTAAGAATTTCATGATTCCGATACCATATGAGAATGTTATGCAATTTTTCGTCGAGATAAATATTTAAGAGAAAAACCCTAGATCATCCTTCAAACTCTTCATAGGATCCTCCTATAAATTTCTCTCTACTCCTTATTGAAAGTGTGCATGAGAGAATAAGAACTTGAATGATGAAATGAAATGCTTCCTCTCATATTTATACCTTTCCAAGTTGCCTTGTAGCTTATTTTAAGGTTCCCTTAAACTTATCCTTAAATTCAGGATCTCCATGTTTTAAAAGGTACTTGAATGTTAGCTTCTCCTTAAATCCATACTTCAAGGGTTACTTCATAGTTAACTTCTCCTTAAATATTGAACTTCCATAATTCAAGGGTTAATTAAGTTCTCCTTAAATCTTGGCCTTCCATATTTCAAGGGTTAGTTCAAAATTAACTTCTCCTTAAATCACGGACTTCCATATTTCAAGGGTTACTTCAAAGGGTCAATCCCCACCTAATGGTTTAATTAAATAACTATGACTTTCCTTCTTTCTCACTTCATGATTTCATCAAAGGGTCGTATTCTCATCATCATTCTTAGGTGGACACATCATCATTCCTTCCAGGGTTTCTTTCCTCTTTATGTGGACCCATCATTACTTTTGAGGTCATGTGGACCCATCTCATTACTTTAGGGAATTTTTCAGACTTCACACCAATATTTCTTTGGAACACCTTTAGGGGCTTCTTTAGGGGATTTTTTAGAGGCTTCTTCATCATGGGTCAAGGGACCCATCAACATGGTCATGTGGACCCAACATCACTCCTTTAGGGGTTTCTTCAACATTGCTTTGGGGCAACTTTAAGTACTTCTTGACACTTCACTTCATTGGGGTCATTAGGGGATTCTTTAATGGATTTTGGGGCTTGCACCATTTATGTACAACTCAAAGTGTCTTCCCATCAGGGCCATGCTTAACATATATGCCATAAGGGAACTGCTTTAAATTTATATACATTTGTGTCAAGGACTTTTCTCTAGGGGCTTCTTTAGGGGCTCCAAGGCTTCTTCAACATTACTCAATCTTCCTCTAACTTATTTGGGGGCTTCAACATTAATTAATCAATATTCCTCTACTATTTCCACATCATCATCATTGGTACATCCTCATCATTGCTGCCACATCATCGTTATCACTTTGCATCAATGACCACATTACTCAATATCAATGACACAGATCACTTAACCCCATTGACATCAATGGAAACCAAATTTCCAACATGTTATAGGTCAATCAAGAGGAGAGAGGGAAATGTGTAGAGGAGGAAATTGATCCTCCTTTAACATAGAGTTTTTATGGGCCTCATTTGTTATGTTTGGAGTAGCATTTTGATTTTTTCATTTGAACTAGACTGTATTACATATTTATGTGTTGAGTACATATTGTAGTTGTTTTGTATGAGAACTTTATTTTTGGATTAAATATAATATAATTTTGTATGATAAATTTACCTATCATAATTTTGCATGATGTCCATGAATGTTTGTTTTATTAAATGTATGTTTTATGATTTTGTTTCATAATGCTAGTCAATCTTATATAGTAATAATATAGTTCAATTTTGTTAGGAATGAATCTTAAGAACATATTGTGTTATGGCTACAATGTTTCATAGCATTGTTGTAGAAAATCATGTATCATGTAAAAGATGAATCTCATCAATGATGCAAAGCTTGTAGTTTGGAAGTGTTGTAGAGAATTCCACTAGCCTAGTCACTTATTGAGACGTCTCTATTCCCACAATTCTCCTATAAACAATGCTTTCTATCTTGTTAGTGTTGTAGATAATTTTGTATTATGTAAAATATGAATCTCATAAATGATCCAAAGTTTGTAGTTCGGAAGTGTTGTAGACAATTCCACTAGCCTAGTTAATCCTTAAGAAGTATCAATTTACCAAATTGTCCTACTTATAGTGTTTTCTAGCTTGGTAGTGTTGTAGACAATTTTGTATCATGTAAAATCTAAATCTCATCAATGATCGAAAGCTTGTAGTTTGGAAGTGTTGTAGAAAATTCCACCAGCCTAGTCACTTCTTGAGAAGTATCTATTTCCCCAATTGTCCTAGATAAAATGCTTTCTAGCATTGGTCCTTTATTAAAAATATCCAAATCTCATCTAAAGATTGTAGTATGGAAGTGTTGTAGACAGTTCTCTATCATGTAAAAGATGAATCTCGTTAGTTTGGAAGTGTTATAGACTATTATGTAAAATATGAATGTTATAAATGATTTGTACAATTTTTAACGTGTGCATTAATGTTTATGTTTAGTGTTTAATATTCAATGTTGAAATGGTTTTATGATATTGGTAAAGCTCAAGTAGTATGTCTTAATGTTTAATGATTAACTATGCTATGTAAAAGATGAATATCATAAATGATCTTTACAGCTTGTAGTTTGGAAGTGTGTTGTAGACTATTATGTAAAAAATAATATCATAAATTATTTGTACAATTGTAAATTATGTATTAATGTTTATGTTTAGTGTTTAATGTTCAATGTTGAAATGGTTTTACGATATTGGTAAAGCTCAAGTAGTATGTCTCAGTGTTTAATGATTAACTATGCTATGTAAAAGATGAATCTCATAAATGATCTTTAAAGCTTGTAGTTTGGAAGTGTGTTGTAGACTATTATGTAAAAGATATATCTCATAAATTATTTGTACAATTTGTAACTTATGTCTTAATGTTTATGTTAAATGTTTAATTCAATGTTCAAATGGTCTTATGACATTAATAAAACTCAAGTAGTATGTCTTAATGTTTAATGATTAACTATGCTATGTAAAATCTAAATCTCAGAAATGATATAAAGTTTGTAGTTTGGAAGTGTGTTGTTGTAATGCCCCTAGATTGATTGTAGACTTTGAGGGCACTTGTCAAGTGACTCGGCCAATTAAAGCTTAATAAAATGGTCCTTTGAGTTTTGAAATGTTTTAACGATTTAGGAAACACATAATGATGTGCATGGCGACAAAATGATAAACGAAAACGATGAAATGAACGACACATATATAAATGGATATTTTGCTTAAAATAATGAATGAATGCATGGCCTGCTTACTTGAGGAAGCGTGAAGTCGTGAGAAGTGGACCATGATGGAATTGGTCACGTACGAGATTGAGGGGCGCGCAGTAAGAACAGACTTACTCCTCAACGCCATTAGTCTCCAATAGAGTGTAGACGAAGGATTGAAGGTAACGAATCCTAAATCACTACATGAAGTTCCCCCAAATCATATGAAACGAAGAGGCATTAACGAAAGGACCCGACAATGTGGTACCTAGATGGAAAAAATAAATTGATGGTCGAAAGGACCCGACTATGTGGTACCTAGACCCAAAACGAAAACAAATGATGAATATTTATGCATTAAACATATAAGTTTGTGTTTAGGCTATGTGCACATGAAATGAATATTAGTAATTAAATAATGGAGAATATTTGTTTTAAGAGCAAATGGTAGACTAGACATTATCACTTAGCCAACTCCACTTGCACCCACAAAAATAGAAACTTAGATTGGAGCATCAGGGGACATACTTGAGTAAATGTAGGAATGTAGGTGCACTCTCTTGAGAATTAGACACATGGCTGGGTGAGGTAATTATAATTAAATAATTAGAAAAATATGAATTTTTACATGAAGAGACATGTGTCGCAAAGAATTTTCCTATTTAAGCAAGGCAAGAGGAAAGGGAAGGACACCCTATGGCTGGATGGTTACCGCAATGTTAACAAGACATTGATTTGATTCTATTGTGAGTTTCGAAAAGGATCTTGGTGAGGGGGGAAACTCACTTCTGGATCCCTGGTTTTTGTGTGTGATCTCTACGACCCCATTGCTCGGGGGTTCGGGAAGAAGAAGAATATTTCCGGAATTGGTAGGGAGGTCAACCGAGTGGTCAGTTGGATATTGGAATCCAGACATTGGATCGCGGCGACAAGGACATATACTACAACTCCTCAACGAGTGGATTCATCTACAACCACTAGAAATAGGTTCGACATTTGGTTTATGAATTATTATTGTTGTTTAAATAATTTTTTAGTACATTGAGACTATGTAATGGTTCTTATGAGGCATGGCTAGGCCTAAATTTATTGTTATTATTGGTACTTTAAGCTATCCTTTGCGAATTCGAACACCCATATCGAATATCGTAAGAGATCAAAAGCTATCATCACTGGCTGCTATTACGAGTTCATAGCATCCAGCAGATTTTACCCAAGCGTAAAAGATTCATGGTTGAATTTATAAAAATATCGAACTAATGAATGGAATGAATCAAAGGTCCCGAACGCTGCACTCATTACTGTAATCTCACTCCTATTTGTTCGATAATATCTTGGTTGTTTACGATATCTTAATCCATAGATCGTTTAGGGATAGGAATCCTCTGCGCTGAATCCCAATCCTTTTAGTTCTAGTTTGGTTTTCCCAGTCAACCGCTTAACCATCAATCCCAAGCGCAACCGACCTCTCTGTATATTATTTATCTTACTGCTGGAAGTTATCTTTGGAAGGTTACATCTGCACTTGTCGACAGTGCTAGATTGGAACGAGTTGGGTTGAAAACTTGTGATCAAGTTAGACTTGATCCTTTCGGTGATTCAATAAAAACGTCGGTCCAGGCACTTGTAACTTTTTGAGCAGCCTCGATTTAATCCTGTGACAGTTTAGAAGAGAGATCCAAAACTCTGTAAAATGTATAAACCTCTGCATGATATTTATTACAGTAAACCCTGCTAATTTAATTTCTTTGAAGTTGGAATTCGATCTAGCACGCATTCCTATTTCCGACAACCATCGGTAGGATCTCCAACGAATCCCGAAGAGATGAAACACATGCTAATTCTGGATAGCGAATGCTTCAAGAAGTTGGGCATAGATCCGATTTGCATCGAACTAACCATGCGATGGTGTAGATGAGTAAACCTACACCACGGTGGGTGCATGAATCTCTGCCCAGATTTAATGCAGAGTAATCGTTTGATCCAGACATTGGAGTCCGATCTGCACCTCATTCTTGTACAGATAGCCAACAGAGGTAAAGAATATAGCGAACCCCATAGGCATATATCACATCCAAAATGGTGACTTGCATGTGCCAAGAGATTGGGCTTAGCTCTGATCTGGGTTTGATCTAGTCCTGATGGTGAATCGATATCGCTATTCTTTCTCCCTGTAGTCATAGGAACCACTACTTCATGTAAACGATAACCCTGTAGAATTGTACAAAGCAGAGACTTTAGAATGTGATGCTTTTAGGTTTCTAATAAAAAAAAATTGCTAGTATGTCTTAAAATTGCTAGTCATAAGGTCCCTACAGTTGTAGACTATTATGTAGAACTTGAATCTCATAAATGATTTGTACAGGTAGTATGTCTTAACATTTAGCTTTACTAGTTAATGTGCAATAATGAAATGATTTTACGACATTGGTAAAGCTCAAGTAGTATGTCTTAATGATTTATGATTAATATACACATATATATGTAAAAGATGGCTATTGTTTAAAGCTTGTAGTGTGGAAATGTGTGGAAGTATGATTTAATGATAGAATCTCATAAATGATTTACATACAATTTGTAGTATGTTTTAATGTTTATGTTTAATGTTTAAATTTGTTAGATGTAACTGAAATCATAAAAATGGGATAAGGGTATTTTGGTTCATAATCACAAGCAAGGATTCTATGATTATGAAGCTTATGTTGAATTAGATCAGTGGTCATATAGCAATCTTATGAATATTGGGATGAAAATTTCGCCACCCTTGAATCGAGAGACAAGGGTGGTGAAATTTTCATCCCAATATTTATCACCTTGCTTTATGACCACTGCTCTAATTCAACATAAGCTTCACAATCCTAGAACCCTTGTTGGTGATTAAGAACCAAATGATCCTAATCCCCATTTGTAATGATTTCAGTTATATCTATGAAACCAATTATTTTGCTATTACATCTATGTGTGCAAATATTAATTTATGTGAAATCATATATATTAAATATTTTCATATTGATTGTGAGTGAATTCATCTTAAATGTAAGAATAATATTTTAATATATTGAATTATATATCATGTTTAATAAAATTTGAAACATTATTAATTTCATGGTGACCATATATCAACAACTATTAATTACACAATAATAAAAAAAACATTAAAAAAATGACAAATGCCACTAAACTTACATAAAAAAAAATTTCAATTTAAAACATTACTAATTCAATAAACTAATAATTTCACTATTGAGAACTAAGGGTCAAAAGTAGACTGAGGGTGGTAGAGGAGGATCCACTATCGTTATCTCATCCCTTAAAGGTCCTTTTGGACATATGGGGACCCAAATTGACACTTTTGGCTATCAAATTGACACACTATATATAAAGTACATGAGAAGGAAATACCATAATAATGCATATTCAAGTAAACAATTAAATACATGTACACAATCGACAATCAACAATGTACATCCAAAATAAACAATATATTGATTCATTGAAGATTACAATGTTTGGTTGCTTCAATAAAAATCTAATGATGATAGAACATCCAATATACCTGTAATGCAATCTTGCATTAAAACATCGCAATGGAATGTCGTCCTCAATTATTCGTTCATGATCAAATTTCATCATTTTCCATATTTTGGTTTTTAATTTTTTCTTCGAAGAAAATTTTATTAATTTTATTCGAGATGCACATACTAAATAACTATATTGGCAGCATATGACATTGTGTTCATAGTTTTGAAAGTAAATTTAATTTTCACTTTGATGGGTTTCTTGGAAAATAACCTTTTAATATAATGGATTCATAGTAAAGTAACCCTCTTTGAATTTATTGAAAAATTGTACTTGTGTCATTTACAATATATGTTTTGCATGGGTTTCATATTCATTTCGTCATACTCTTCATCATATCACATCCCTTGCATTTGGTGAAACTCAAGCATGTGCCAACCAATATTGATGTACAATAGCTTTAACAACTTCTCTCATTCTATCTTTGTAAGGTTTTCTACAAATAATTTCCCAACAAGCAAGTTCATCGTTTTCATATATTTTCATTCAGAATTTGTTATGTTTGTACAATGGTTTTCTTGAGGTTCCTATTGTTTTTGCTTGTTGTGTCGTAAAACGTTTTTTTTCTAGCACTAGATGAAATAATTGTTGTTTTAACTGCTCTACATGCAACGTTGGTATCTTTTTTCGAGATTTTCCAAATGTTTTTAATTGCATCACTTATATTTTCAAACACATTTTTTTCACCTTTGAATCTTTTGTCGCCTTTTGAATACCCAATAATGATGTAGCATCTTTTCAATTTTTGGACACTAACAAACATCTCAAAATTTGAGTTTGTGCTACTACTGATTCTTTTTAAGAACATTTTCATAAAAATGATTTGCACAATATCATGTAACGTGCTCAGGTATTTTATTCCCATATTTGTCACAATCAATGTTTTCAAACATTTCACCATCAATGCTGAAAACCTATATATTTCAATTAAATTTAATTTGGCATATCGAATATACTAAATTAAAAACATAAGATAAAATAGATTCCACATTTATTAAGTGGTATTGAAAAAACAAAATTCAATCATAAATTAAATTAAATATAATGAAAATTTACATAAACATACACACATATATGTACATACATGTGCTTGACTTGATTTCAATTTCATTATGGGTTTCAATGAAGTCTTCAATAATTTGATCAACATAATGAGATAGTTCTCTCTCTATTTGTTATGGAGCATTTTGAAAATTACAATTCATTATATATATAAAAAAATGGATTTAAAAAATGTGTAATATATATACATACCAAGTTCAATTTCTTGCTCTTGAGCTTGATTTTCAATATTCATTTGATCAACATTAGGATGTAAATTTCTATTTACATCTTCAGCAACTGTCTCTTTAGATTCGATTTCCTTTTCTTATACTTGATTTTCAATATTCATTTCATCAACATTAGGATGTAAATCTCTATTTACATCTTCAACAATTGTCTCTTCAGTATGTGCAAGCTTTGTTTTTTGGCACAATAGAGTTTTTGTTTTTCATTATGAGCAACATCATCTTGAGTATGAGCACTTTTTATTTGGTATTATAATCATTTTATTACTCATGATTGTTACTATATAGGTTTTTTAAAAAAACTACACTTTATAACAACAACAAAAAATCAAATTAAAAGAAACACCTTTAAAAAATACATATTTGAGTCTTTGAATCATTTAGAAAACACATTAAGAGAAACTGCCTTTGGGTCTTTCACCTAAAAACCATATTTTAGAAAAAAATCTCCTTAAAAAATTCCCTTAGAGTATTTGAGCCTTCGGGAAAACACCTTAAGAGAAATTGTCTTTGAGCCTTTGACCTAAAAAAATTTCTTTGACAAAAAAAACACCTTAAAAAAGTCCCTTAGAGTCTTTGAGCTTTTGAGAAAACACCTTAAGAGAAGTTTCCCTTGAGCCTTTGACTTTAAAAAAAATTCTTTGAGAAAAAAATCACCTTAATAAAATTCCCTTAGAGTCTTTGAGCTTTTGAGAAAATACTTTAAGAGAAATTGCCTTTGAGTCGTTCACCTGAAGAAGAATTCATTGAGAAAAAGTCACCTTAGAAAAAGTCCTTTAAAGTCTTTGAGCCTTTGAGAAAACACTTAAAAATAAATTGCCTTTGACAAAAAAATTTCTATAAGAAAAATGTCATCTTAAAAAAAGTCCTTAGAGTCACTAGAGCCATAGATAAAACACCTTAAGAGAAATTGCCTTTGAGCCTTTGGCCTAAAAAAAGTATTTAAGAAAAAATTCAACTTAAAAGAGGTCCCTTAGAGCCTTTGAGAGAACACCTTAAGAGAAATCACCTTTGAGCCTTGAGAAAAAATCTCCTTAAAAAAGTCCCTTGGAAAAAAATCCTTAGAAAATATTTTGTCAAGGTCTCTATGAAAATGAAAGATGCAAAATTATGAATTCACTTAGTGTATAAATAGAGTTCAAAAGTGTTTCAATTATTAAAAGTGGACCCACATTATTCCAACCGACATAATTTTTTTGAGATCATGTTTTTGGCCGAAATATTGACGAATGTTAATATTGATGACAATTTAAACGAAAAAAGTGTTTTCAGCCGAACTATTTTCCAACCAAAATATTGTTCAGTGGACAACTAGTTCGGCCAAAAACATGTTAGTATCTAAAAACTGACAAGTTTTCAGATTTATCCAATTTTGGAATGTAAAAGCAATGTTCAATACTGCAAAGCGACTTTAGAAACTGATACCATTATTTTCGTCATTAAATCTACTTTTCATAGGTACAAATTTTGTTGTATTTGTTTGAGATCTGATAATTTTAATTATTATTTTTGTTAACATGTGTTTGTTTTGGTTTCATTGCTTACAAAATTCAATCAAATGAAAAATCAATATCTTCGTGAACACATAATGACAAAAATTCAAAATTTTATGGGACTCATTGTTGGAGTGTCTACTTCAAAACCATTGTATTAGATTGTTTAGTTTTAGTAGAAATTGAGAGAAATGTCGATTCTCCCTAAACGTGTTTATATTCTACAAGTTTTCCACATTGATCCAATTCAAAAAAATTCAAATAATTAGCATATTCACATGTTGGATACAAAATTATAGTCATGTGTCAATACACTATGCCTAGATTGTTGTAGCATATTTTGTTTTTGATAAACAAAATTATAACAATGAGTTGATGCAGTTCTCCCAACATGACTATTTATCACTCCTTTCATTTTATAAGAACATACTGTGAAATATTTGCTAAATTGACATATCAAATCTCAATAAAAAAATCAGAAAAATAGTGAATAGAAAGATAACATAATTCTTCAAGAATTTTGTTTTTACTATAAAATGAAATTCTAAACATAAACATAACTTTTATTTACCTGAAATTGAAAAACAGGAAAAAACCATATTTATTTTCTCATAACCCCATCAAAATAGACACTCACATTCATGATTTTACCTTCATATAATTTTTTTATAACTTTAATACATGAATCATGTTAAGTGGAATGTGTTCATAATGAAATACATATTGCGCATCTTGTATTTGCTAAAACCAAAGATGAAAAAATAATTTGTTGATGATCATATAGGAAAATTATCCAACCGGTGGATTGGTGCCTTATGCCCTAATGCTATAAGAAAAATTGTCTTTAATTCAAATATCATAATTATGTCCAATCCTTTCAAGACCCACTTATTATTTTTGGAAGTTTGATATGTGAACCGTAGTTCAAGTGAATCTTTGTGGGAAAAATTAATAAGGTTATAATGGTCAAGTTTGGCCTTAAGGGAATTTTAGGCCATCTATTATCTTGAGTTGTATAAGTACATAAGGCCCTCTTAATTTTATTCTATCACTACATTGATAAATTCATCACAATCACAATTATGATTACATTTAGGTGCAAATTTTGATGTTGTTTTTAATATTTTTTACAAAAATACATTGTAACATTGGAAAATATTAAAAATTATTCTTTTTCTATTTTTGTTTTTGGCAATCGTTACAATTGCAATGATACCTTCATTACGTCATAAATAGGATGTTTCACCATCGTAATTTTGATGTTTGTGAGTTTAGACCAAACTGGACTATTAAAATAGTCTTGATCATTAAATAAATAGACTTTGAGCAGTTTGACTAAATTAAACAATTATCAATTTTCTAATGTTTTCAAAACTATGTAGATTATATCTTAAAAAATATATCCCCTTAAATACTCGGAATTTTTAAATTTAGATATATGCATGCCAAGATGTACAATATTCAATTTCCCTGTTGATTAATTAATTAATTGTTTGTGTGTGTGTTTTAATAAAATTTAAATAATTTAATAAATTAATAGTTAAAATTTAAGTAATTTGACATAAATATATAAAAGTTAGGAAACTTTCCCTTTCCATCCATCTCTCCCAAATATATTATTTAATTAAAATCAACAGGGGAATATAAAACCCTCCTCACTCTTCATTCCATTCATTTTCATTTATAAATCTTTATGTTTGGTTTCTCTATTATGGTTTCATGGGTTTCATGGATTCAATCTATGGTCCTAATTATCCCCTACTTCTTTCATTTTTGCTCAGGTTTATGGTGACAGTTTATTCTTTGTTGTTTATGGTGAAAGTTTATTCTTTGTTGTGTAGAGGGAAAGGTTTCAAGTTTTAAGGGGATATCCATGCTTTTTCTTTTCCTTTCTTCACATGATCTACAGGTCTGAAGCTTGGCTTCCAAATACAAATCAATTCATATTAAAAAAAATCTCATATCTCCTTTTTTTCCTAATATGGTTTTTTCTATCTTCAACATTTTTTTGAATGTTCGGGATTTTTTAAGCATTTTTTTTCAAGAGCTATCCCTTAGGCCGAGTCCCCTCCTTTGAGGACGCAATGATAATGGGCAAGCTCCTTATGAGCTCGACCATGGACGCATGTGCCAAAAGCTACAGCATGTGCAACTATGGTTGAGCCCTAAGGGGTTAGACATGGCCATTGCAGCCACAATGGCCATGGTCCTCATGGAAGTCCACCATGGTTGTGGTTAGGTTATTAAGCCAACCTAGTAGGGTTTGGTCTAGGCAACATGTCCCAAATTTTTAATTTTTAATTTTAATAATTCTTTAGTTTTTTAATTTATTTAATAAATTTGTTATTATTTTCATTTTAGGGTTTGGCCGGGGTAACATGTCCCCTTTTTATTTTATTTTAAATTGTGGAATTCTTTAATAAATATTTAGTTTTTAAAATTTATTTAATAAATTTGTTGTTTTTTTGTTGTTTTTTTGTTGTTTTTTTGTTGTTTTTTTGTTATTTTTTATTTATTTTTTTTATAATATTTTTTGTTTTGATTTTTCCACGGGTTTTAATCTATTTTTTGTTTTTCTTTTCATTTTGTTTTTGTTATATTATTTTTTTCAATAAGTTTATAATTTTTTATAAAAATATGTTATATAATTTTTTTTCAATAACCTCGGAAGTATATTACAACTAGAATGTCTATACTCACAAATATGTTTTAGTATTTTAATGGAGTAAAAAGTGACATCCATATTAATTAATTTTAAGAATGAATAAAATAGCCATAACATTTCTACTCACGACCTTGTTTTCATATTTTAATGGATTAAAACACTACAACCATATCACTCAAATTCAAGAGTAAAAACTATAGCCTCAAATGCTAAAAATAACAACTAAGAAGTTGTATTTTTACCTTTACATGTCTAAATTATCGGTAAATGTTTCTAAAACGTCAAAATTATGACATAAAGAGAATGCAAAATAGATGTAAAAATGGCACATGCAAGTAATGTTTCATCGAAGAAGAGATAATTGTAAAATTAGTCACAGCAGATCTAATGAACAAGTAAATCAATCACAACAGATGAACATAGAAAATATGGTGTAAAACTGTGCAAAACATGCAGCAGTGCTCAATATCCCAATAAGGGTGAATAATTACAATACAATCTGACAATGTGAGTGAGCAATTCGAATTGACTAAGTAGGCCATTCGAATCACTGAATGGAGTATCTTGACTCCAACTAGGAGTCCTCATCATCAATCGGTGGTGCTCATCAATGCACAAAAACCAGTCATCCAGGTGTCAATCTGAGTCTAACTGAGTGTAACAAGTGTAACTGAAGTGTGTAGCACTGATTAAGGGAAGGAGGCTCAGTGGGGGGCGCATGGGAGGTTAACTGAAGTCAGAACAAGTCATCTAGTCAATCTGGAGGTCCAACAGAAGTGAAACAGTTAGTCGGGAGTGAAACTAGCCTCAAATCAGGGAGAATCGGAGCTAACTGAGTGTAACTGAAGTGGAACTGCAGTGGTAGGTGAAGAAGTGCGCCCTTCTCTGGCAGTAGGTGAGAAGTGGGCGCCTTCCTGACTAGGAGGGCTAAAACTCTGAAGTAAGTGGCTCCCGGGTGCTAGAATAAGGTGGCTAAGGTGCTGGAGGCATCAACCTGGTGACTGGGATGCATGCAAAATGCATGCAAACCCTAGAATTTGCATGCAAACCCTAATTGCATGCAAGACCCTGAAAAAGATGATGTGTATATCCGAACACCCCCCCTCAAGCTAGACTATGATGTGCAAAAAATAATGTGGGGCCCTGGTAACTAAGACCAAAGGTCACCCCAATACAATAATCCAAAAAATGCTGAAAATAAACTAAGTGAGGAAAGAGGGAAAACCCAGTGGGAAGAAAGCCCCCCCTCAAGCTAAAGCATAATAATGGATCAATCTGTCTCCACCATGATGGAACTCACCCCCAACAGTGAACGGAGGTAAGAGAACTTCTTCTCAGTGAAGCTCTTGGTGAAGATGTCTGCAATTTGCTCATCGGTAGGGCAATATTGCAGAATGATGGTGCGGTCATGCACCAACTGTCGAATGTAATGCATATGAATCTCAATGTGTTTGGTCCTCTACCGCTGAACTGGATCTGTGGAGATCTTGATAGCACTTTGATTGTCACAAAATAGGACAGTCGAAGTAGTGCCACCAAAACCAAACTCGGAAAGAATACCCTACAACCAAACTGCCTGAATGCAGGCATTGACTGCCCCTCGATACTCTGCCTCTGGTGAAGAAAGTGCAATGGCTGCTTACTTTTTGCTGGACCAGCAAATAGCACCATGACCAATCATGAAAACATAACCGGAAGTGGACTTCCGATCAATGCTATCACCTTCCCAATCTGAATCAGTAAAACCAATGAAATCAAGCTCAGAATCTGCAGCATAGTGTATGCCAAACTGTCTCGTACCTTGCACATACTGCAAGATCCGCTTGGATGCTCGCCAATGAAGCTCATGTGGCTGCTGCATATATCTTGACATGGAACTCACGGCATATGAAATATCAGGCCTTGAGTGTGTCAAATAAAGTAGTGAACCAATCAACTGTCGATACATATTGCAATCTGCAAGCGGTGTAGAATCTCCCTCCTCAAGATTGATTCCTGAGAGGAATGGGAATGGGGCTGCCTTACATTCAGCCATATTAAACTTCAATAACAGGTCGGAAGCATATTTTTGCTGAGATATAGTGATCCCATCAAAATTTTGAGCTATCTCCAAGCCCAAAAAATGACTCAGCAAGCGCAAATCGCTCATGTCAAAAGCTAGATTTAAGGCAGTTTTTAGCTTGTTTATTGAAGTAAGAGTGCTACCAGTAATGAGAAGATCATCAACATAAAGTACAATAACCAACAAATTACCTTTAACTCGCTGAAGATACACATTCGGATCAGATTTGCACCTTTGGAAATTCTGAGAAAGAAGGAAGGAGTCCATCTTTGCGTACCAAGCTCTTGGGGCTTGTTTTAACCCGTACAAACATTTCTTCAATCTGCAAACTAATGATGGATCTAATGTGTATCCCTCTGGATGCTACATATATACCTCTTCAGCAAGGTCTCCATGTAGAAATGCACTCTTCACATCCATGTGGTGCACTTCCCAGTGCTTGGATGCGGAAATAGCCAAAACAAGGTGGATGGAATCCATCTTTGCAACCGGTGCAAAGGTCTCAGTGTAGTCCACTCCTTGGACTTGGGAGAAACTTTTTGCCACCAACCTTGCTTTGTATTTGCTTATAGAGCCATCAACAGCAACTTTCGTGCGGTAGACCCATTTACACTTCACTAATTTTCTTCCAGGTGGAAGAGAAACTAGCTCCCATGTGTTGTTCTTTTGAAGAGAACTGTACTCTTCATCCATGGCACTTTGCCATCTCGGATCTCGGTGGGCAGAATAGTATGATGTGGGATCTGAACCAGCCATCAAATAAAAAATCTCAGGAATTAATGGATCAGCAATAGAAAGTGCCATACCTGCTCTTTGAAATTCTGCTCTTGTTCGTCTCGGATCAGCAGGATTTCCAAGGTTCAAACCAGCAGATTGGAGAGTGTTTTGGGCCCACTTTGGTAACTGAGGAGGATCATAATGGTCGGATTCTGAACCTGCTATGTCATGATCATCATATGCTGCTGAAATATCATAAATATCAGAACTCATACCTTCATTATCGCTGCACGGATCTTCTTCTGGTGAAGGCAGTGAATCGGCAGTCTCTTCCTCGACTAGTTGCAATTCTTGAAGCAGTTCTTCAAATTGCACACTGCGCTCTATGAATATATTTTTAGATCTGATATCCATGAGTTTATATGCTTTTGATTCTTCCCCATATCCTATCAATATGCACTCGATGCTTTGTGGATCCAAAGCTCGTCTCTTCTCAGAAGGAATTCTAGCCCATGCAGTAGAGCCAAAAACTCTCAAATTTGACACATCCGGTTTGTGACCAAAGAATGCTTCGAAAGGAGTCATACCTTTCACGGATGAATGTGGAACACGGTTCTGTATGTATGCAGCAACATTGATTGCTTCAGCCCAAAGATTTGCAGCCAAACCTTTTGATTCAATCATGCATGTAGCCATCTCTTTCAGTGACCGGTTTTTCCTTTCCGCTACACCGTTCTGCTGGGGTGTGTAGGGAAATGTATGTTGGATCTGAATTCCGCTTTGGGCACAAAGTTGCAGCAACTCGGACTTAATATATTCTCCACCATTATCAGATCTAAGAGCTATGATCTTGCTTTCAGTGGCGGTCTCAACAAAATCCTTAAAATCCTTGAATTTTCCAAGCACTTCTGACTTGTTTTTGAGAAAGAATACCCATGTAAAGCGGGAAAAATCATCAATAAATGTCAAAACATATCTTGAACCATTTAATGACATATGGGGCAGCAGACCACTGATATCAGAATGGATCAACCCCAAAATAGTAGAAGCTCTGCTAGCTTTGTCGCGATCGAATCTGTGCTCGGGGTGCTTCCCAATGATGCAACCAGTGCATATTCCCTTCGAGGAACGGAGTTGTGGAAGATCATCTACCATGGATTTGTTTGATAGCAGCAGCAAATACTTATAATTAAGATGTCCAAATATTTCATGCCAAATCCTACTAACCTCATTACCATGTGTGCGAAGAGCAGTGGGCTTTGAAAGCGGAATAAAGTGTGAAAACTCATAGCATTTTGCAGTGTGGTTTGCCTTTCCGACTGCAACAAGTCTTCCACTTTTGATATCAGAAATTTCAACTGTATTAGGGTTGAATGTAACTTGCTTCGGTTCACCAGTGTGTGTCATTTGATACACAGAAAGAAGATTTGAAGCCAAGGAAGGCACATAGAGAACATTCTGAAAGCTTCCATGATCTACATGAATCATACCTTTGCCCTTTGAAGAAATTTTTGAATCATCTCCCAAATGGATGGGGATGGAGCTGTTTGGATCGAATGAGGAAAAAGAATCAATATTTGCAGCCATATGATTCAATGCACCCGAATCTATCAAGAGAGTAGTGGGCTTCGAAACAGTTGCCATGAGTGCTTGTCATCTTTCATGATCATCATTCCTATCCTTCTTCCTTGCACCGTCGGGAAGGGTTATGTTGTTCTTTTCCAAAAGGAGGGCCATTTGATCTATAGTCTTCTTCATACATGAAATTTCGGGATGAAAGCCACGGTTACAATAAGTACATTTAGATTTTCGGTTACCTTCTTTGCCCTTTTGCTTGAACTTCGAACTGGATGGTGCATCCGTTTGTTTGCCTTTCTCTCTTTGCTTGTGAGGCTCGAATTTGGGCTTCTCCTTCTTTTGTTTTCCTTTACCATTTGGGATCTTGGGTCCTTGAACATATAGGGTTGAATCTTTGGAGCTTATGGACCCCATTTGAATCAACTTATCATGCTCTTTTGTGACGGACTCAATGAAGGCATTCAAGGTAGGCATCTTCCAATTCGGGGTAGTTAGCCGACCGGAATTGAAAGTAGAGACAAATACCAAATAATCTTTACCAAGATTGCTTAGAATGGAGAGGATCAATTGTTTGTCCTCTTCGATAACTCCACTGTTCTTCAACTGCAAGTTCAAGTTCTTGAATTTTGTGAAGAATTCATTGATGGTCTCGAAATTCTCAAGACTAAGGGCAATCAATTCATTCTCTAATTGAAAAGCCCTAAGCTCATCCTGCTTGCCAAATAGTGTTTCAAGTTGCTCCCATATAGCTTTTGGAGTCTTCAATCCATTGAGATGGAAGTGAAGATCTTTGGAGATGGAGAGACAAAGAATACCATAAGCTTCATCAAGCTTGTTGTAGTGTTTGGTTCTATCTGACAGATTGTTTGGCTCCAATTCAAGACCAAGAGTGACTCGGTAGTAACCTTTTGAACGTAATATGATCTCCATATCATCTTTCCAATCAAAATAATTGAATGGGGTGAGGATAGGCTTTGAAGAAGAGTATTCCATTGCTAGGAGCGAGTGCACACTGATGTAGAAGAGCTTGCATGCACAGTGTAGCGAATGCAATTGATGGAGACAATAAACCTGCAAATCACAATAAACCAAGAACAATGAGGTCGAACAATCCACCCTTTTAGAGTTGCATCACACCTGGGATTGGAGATCAAACAATGTTGAATGGGTCCAATGTATCAGATCTAGGAATTATGTGGAAACTCAAGCTTTTGGAGTGGTATTGGAAGTATTTTCAAGCTTTGCATGCACAGGAGCAAATGCCCTTGAGATATTTCATGCCAAAACCTTTTTGCAATTTTTGAGCAATTCACTCAAATCTTCTTGTAGAACCACCTGTAGAAAAGAGATCTTGTCCCTGCAATGGCTCTAATACCATGTAAAATTAGTCACAGCAGCTCTAATGAACAAGCAAATCAATCACAACAGGTGAACATAGAAAATATGGTGTAAAACTGTGCAAAACATGCAGCAGTGCTCAATATCCCAATAAGGGTGAATAATTACAATACAATCTGACAATGTGAGTGAGCAATTCGAATTGACTAAGTAGGCCATTCGAATCACTGAATGGAGTAGCTTGACTCCAACTAGGAGTCCTCATCATCAATCGGTGGTGCTCATCAATGCACAAGAACCAGTCATCCAGGTGTCAATCTGAGTCTAACTGAGTGTAACTGAAGTGTGTAGCACTGATTAAGGGAAGGAGGCTCAGTGGGGGGCACATGGGAGGCTAATTGAAGTCAGAACAAGTCATCTAGTCAATCTGGAGGTCCAACGGAAGTGAAACAGTCAGTCGGGAGTGAAACTAGCCTCAAATCAGGGAGAATCGGAGCTAACTGAGTGTAACTGAAGTGGAACTGCAGTGGTAGGTGAAGAAGTGCGCCCTTCTCTGGCAGTAGGTGAGAAGTGGGCGCCTTCCTGACTAGGAGGGATAAAAATCTGAAGTAAGTGGCTCCCGGGTGCTAGAATAAGGTGGCTAAGGTGCTGGAGGCATCAACCTGGTGACTGGGATGCATGCAAAATGCATGCAAACCCTAGAATTTGCATGCAAACCCTAATTGCATGCAAGATCCTGAAAAAGATGATGTGGATATCCGAACAATAATTATTCTGATGAAAAAATATTATGACATTTTTTCAACAAAAAAATACCAATGCTTTGATTTTCTATATTTCATATTAAAATAGACCAAAACTACATTAAAAACATTATTTTCTATGTTTCGTCACTTTTGTGACAATGAAATTTGTCAGAAACAATGTTGGAATTTGTTGCCAAATATAGTAGTGAATGTGACTAGAAAACCTTTGGAAGCTCTTTAGCCACAAGATTTCCCTTTCCTCAACATCATTCAATGTATAAACATTGGCTAGGCTTAACACTTGACCTTTGAAATTAATAAAAACCCAAATAAACTGGTGTTTTGAATTTGGCCTATGTTGAATAATGGCTTTTTCCCCTTGGAAAAATTAGGTTTCTGATTCCACCTCCTCCTTTAGAATAGTTAGTAATAAATACAACAAAATCTAGCCATATTACATGAAGGCTCGATTTAAGAAAAAAACTCAACCCAAAATATCAATCTAAAATATAACACTTCTTACTCTTTGAACCATTGAACCCCTACGGATTCCATGATAATAACTACATTTGGAAACTTCAATAAAAAAATCCATTATCTTGTCACTTTCATTCTTTAACAAGGTGTCAAATAGGTTTGGAGAGTTCACTCTCTACATCTAGGATGTGAAATGGTCAGTAAAACTTTGATTTCATGGATTTTTATGGGGTCATCATTACTATGTGTTTGAGAAGCACCCAACCATGATGGTTATGACATTAGTTAGGATAATAAACCACCATTGTTTGTCTTGAGATTCAAGAATTCTTCCTCTTCTCTTAAAAAATGATTATTAGATAAGTTGGTCCATACATGGAATATCCCAAGGACAAGAGGACAAATTATATAACAAGGAGAAAATATTCTATATTAGGAAAAAATAATTGTTCCCCAAATTCTTTTTCCCTAATACAAAATTGGTTGTTAATATTTTACGCTAATGAGATAGTTCTATTGTTTGAGCACCACTATGTTCAAGTTAGTTGACTATATTGCAATTGATATTGGTTATAATATTATTATTTAGTTTAACTTAGAATTGATATTTAGTGTGTTTTTTTCATGATTGGAGACATGCTTAAAATCAAAAGATATTTTTTTAATAGTGCAATGAATGTTATAGGAATTCTTATGAGATCAATATTGTTAGAGGTTTATAAGTATAAAATACTTATAAGAGTGTGAAAATATTCTTCACCAACAAAATGGTGATGTCATTGAAAGTAGAGATTGAGAAAGAATATAAAGTCAATAAATCACTTGATGATTAATAAACATAATTATAATTAACATGTTCCATTTTTAATGGTCATGCATAGTATTTTTAAAAATACATTTTCTTATTTTATATCTAAAAACTAAGTAGGCATGTCATACATGGAAAACTAACCGGAAGGTTGGAGGAGATAACATTGTAGAGAGTATGAATGCAAATAATGAACAATTTATCACTATTCTAATGTGTATTTCAGGTAAAAATATATATATTATATTTATTTTCCAAATAATATATTAGGTTATATTATTATGATAATTAGTCATTTGAAAAAGTTGAAAGATTAATTTTTGTTCTTAGATTTGAAATAAGTTATTGAAGTTTATAATTTTTATGGAGTCCAAAAGAAATTATTGATATTAGGAATAGAGAGATTGTTATTTGGCGTTGGGATTTATAAAGAGACTACACCACAAGTAAGACACATAACTCTTTTTGGTGGTTTCCTTCTAAACCCTCTCTTGATGGCACTATTTATGTCCATGAAATTAGTTAGCAGCTTAGGACTTGGGCCATGTCACCTTAGTGAGCTATGAGAAAGGATGGCCTATAGATGCTCAAAGAGAAGAATTTTAGTAGGACAGAGAGGAATTTATTAAATCAATACTAAGGCATGGAGAGAATATAAGTACCTAGGCATGTATGGAACATAGCCCCCTTTATCTAAATTTGGTTAGTTATAATAATCATTGTTTCATAGTTATGAAGTTGCTTGTGAGATAAGAATAATCGATGTTTTTGTAACAATTTTGAAAATCCTGTGTTATTATTTTTCTCTAAGCTAGTTGGGATGACAATGTGTAGAATTCATGTGCTTAATAAAGCTTTTGATTGTAATTTTCAAATCTAGAACATGTTTAGTTAATACAAATATCATTTCCATTAGCAAACATTATTTATGATATGTAAATGTTTCTTGAATCAAGACAATAAATTGATAAACATGACTACGACAATGGAAAATTTTATATTTTTACAAAAAATTATAATTATGAAGACGATGCAAATGCAATACTTTTTATATCAATTGTGGTCAATCTTTATCTTCTAGAAATTGTAAACAATATGTAATCCATTGTAAAATAATATGGTAATTAAAACAAACATGTAAGTTTTAGCAAGCCCAAGAACACTGGAATAATTATAGCTTTAATCCCGGGAGCTGGAAAGAGGTCCTCACAGAAAAACCAAGCTTAGTTAGTTCAAAGAGAGAAACCTCAAGCCTCAAAGTGATATGGGGTATTTTAAGAGAAATAAGAAGCCCAGGAGCAAAGTCCTCCCAGTAGTCAGCTCAGCATTTTTAAAATTTGATCTACTAGGAGACATTTAAAATAGGTCCTTCCCAGGAGAAACAAAAGCAACTACCTTGCTTACCTAATTGTGGCTGGCTAGGAAATATGATGAAGTAAAAGGTGTTAATATTATCTATATTTTTAAATACTATTTGTAAAAGTATATAATATTTTCTATAGTTATTAAGAATATTTGACAATTAGGTCAAATGCCCAACTCTTTTAGGATTTTTTACCGCTAACCTCGTCACACTGGAATGGCTAGGTTTCGACCACCGTGAGCCTACTCGGCTCCCTGCATGAGTCTCACTGGAACGGCTTTGCGGCCTCACGAGCCTGCTTGGCTTCCCACTGCGTCCTTGTTCAGAATAATGGCCAGCTATTCCTCTGTTGTCTGTGTCTGTGCCTCCTGTTCGTCTCTAGCCGAGGATTCAATCCCATTCTTGTTCTCCAATGGGGGAAAGGCATCCTGCGGCCAGCCTCCCTTGTTCGTTGAGGAAATACCTGCGCCATCCATTGCGGTGGTAGAAGAATCTTTGATTGAAGCTAGGAACTTCATAGAGTCAGCTTTGGTTTGTCACTTCAATGGGTTTTGGCCTCACTTGGTTTCCCTCCATCAATGGATCTCTGAGGTATGGAAGCCCCTTGTTTCTGAGGAAATTTCTATTTACCCCTTTGCTCAGGGTTTTTTTGTTGTGAATTTCAATTCTCCTGAGGATAAATAGATCATTCTTGACTCTGGTCCGTGGTTTTGGGGAAGTTCGGGGCTCTTTATGAAACCCTGGAGCCCTCTTTTTGACCCAACTACTAACCAGATCTCATCTGCTCCAATTTGGGTTCGGCTTCAAAAATTTCCCTTGCATCTTTGGAAATTGGCCTCGCTTGAAGCTGTTGGCAATGCATTGGGCTCCTTCTACAATCGAAGCCCAGAAACTAAGGATTACATCCAAACTACCTTTGCTCGCATCTGTGTGGAAATGGAATTTAACATTGGCTTTCTTACCGAGATCCATTTGACCAACAAGGATTATGTGTGGGTGCAAAAGCTAGACTATGAAAATGTGATGTTCAGATGTAGATCTTGCTTCGCAACTAGACACATTGTAAAAGATTGCCCAAAATCTTCTCAAATCCCCAAGTCCAAAAAGCTTCATCGCAAATCCACTTGGTGGGATGGAGCAAACTCCAAGCATTATACAGTAATCAGAAATGAAGATCTATCCGAAGAGGCTCCTTCACGAGCTAAGGAATTTTCTCACGCTAAAATAGAGGACACTCTAGAGGAAAAAAGGATCCCCACCAACGTCAGAGATCCAACAGTAACTCCACGAATTAGTGATATTCAATTGATGGATCCGAAAATTCCAGCCCCATAGGATGCACCCAAAAATGTAATACACATTCTCGAAGCCTTTGTCGAGCCATCAGATTGGATCAAAGTCGGCAAAAAGAAAAGAGGAGCTTCACCCTCTTTGAAGCCAAAAGAAAGTTTAACTTCTCCAAGAAAAACAAGAAGCCAACAAACTTCATATCGTTAATCTCTGGATTGTATCGAGTTGTATGTAAGAAGTAGGGCAGAAACAATTTTGATCTTGCTAGTAGTAAATGTAGCCCATTTCTTTCTTGGGCAGTATGTTAGAGGATTCAGTCTCCATGGAATAGGAAAGTATCAGCATAAGTTAAGATTGGTTGTAGATGACCAAGGAATCATGGATGTAGTTCGCTCTTAAGATCAACCTCTCTTCAGAAATATGTAATCTTTGTTCTTCTTCTTTTTATATATAAAAGCTCTTAAACTATTTATGTTAAAAAAAAAGAATATTTAACAATTTGTTTGATATATTCCATATCTATTTTATAATTTAATTCTTCATTTTTAAAATATGTTTTTGCATTTTTTTAATCTAATTATGCATTTTTGTAATTACTAAATTTGACTAAGGAAATTATAAAAACATATAATGTAAAAATGTGGATGACATATAGTTATTAAATTAATTCTGACCAAACTCGTTACACTAGAATGTGAGATTTATTGTTGAGGATTTGTAATTATGGTAAATAATATGATAAGTTTTTTCCTAGTTAAAATTGTATAAATTTTATATTATTAAATAAAATGTTTGAATAAAAATTTTATATTATTAAATAAAATGTTTGAATTTGTTTATATTTTGTTGTATTTATATGATTAAATGTAATTGATATTTTTACTAAAATTTGTAATGTTTTTTCTATATTTTTTTAAATTGTATAAATATTATATTATCAAATAAAATGTTTGAATTTGTTTATATTTTATTGTACTTATATGATAATGTAATTGATATTTTTACTAAAATTTGTAATGTTTTTTTATATTATTTTTTATTAATAAATGTTAGTGAAACATTTATAAATATTGATTTACAACTTCAAACTTTGCATCAAATTTTTATAATGTTGTATTTTTGTTATTTTAATGTTAGACAACATTATTATCAAATATATTTATGAAAAAATAATCATATAAATAATAATTATTATGAAAAATAGTCATAAAAATAATTATTATTATGAAAAAATAATCATAAAAATAATTATTATTATGAAAAAATAATCATAAAAATAATAATTATGAAAATGTGAATGAAATATACTTATTAAATCAATTGTGGCTTAACTTATTACATTTACAAAGTATCAATGAAGTGAAGTGAGATATATTATAAAGGATTTCAAATTATGGTAAATTTAATTGTGATAGGTTATTTTGCTCTTATATATATATTTTTATATAAATGTGTGTAATTTTTTATATAATTAATAAAAATTTTAATTTTGTGTCATATTTTATTGTGTTTGGTATGATAATGAGTTATAATAATGTTATTAATATTTTCATTTTTATAATTTTGTGGGTGTAATTTATCATTATTAAAAATTAATGAAAATTTTATAAATATTAATTTGGAATTTCATCAATATTAATCCAATAACATTAAATTGAGTAAAACCTTAATGTATATGGTGCTTTTGTTATTGTCCATGTATGTCCAACAATTTCTCCAAACATTGCTATAAAATATATGTATAAAAAACATAGTGATAAAAATATATTTATTAAAAATTTAGATTCATTAAATATCATTTTTTCAAAATTTATATTACAATTTTTAAATCCAATTTTTAAATTTAATATTAACATTTTCAAGTATTAATTTTTCATTTAAAAATCATCAATTCCAACTTATTTAAAAAATATATTAATCTAAAAAATAGTACAACTTTAATCAAATTACCATTCTTTAAGGAAACAATACAACTTTAATAAAATTACTATTCCTATTCTCACCTCTTCTTGCAACTTTACTAAAATGCATTGCAAATACCTTGATTCACTATGATATTAAAGTAGAAAGTATGGTATGGTATCATTCTATTTTTTTTTAGGAAATCCAACATCACAATGGTGTGTTTTTTGTGAATGAAATTGGATTGTGAAACGGTGACTCTGAGGGCTTCTTTTATAGGCATAAGAGTGGTTAAGAGAAAGATCTAGATCCAATGTGTATCCCATCCATCTCCTTGATTGCTTAGTGGAGAAATCAGGGTTTTGGAAGCTAGATTTGTTATTGGTTTCGACCACCTCAAGGTATGTGTCCACTTTTAGCCACTACTTCGTAAGGGGAGTGTGAAATAATGAAATTCAACAGAAAATTAAGTTTTTGGGACCAAGTAGTTCTTTGTGAGGAAATAGTAGCGACCAAGGTCATGGTTTTTTATGGAAAAGTAGCATCCATCAATATATGGTCACTTCTATGGTTTGACTTTCAACTTTTTGGTATTTTTATCACTTCCTCGGGTCATATGGATCATGTGAGATGAAAATGGTGTTCATACTATCGGTTATGATGCATAATGATGATGAAACTAATAACAAGGTAGGTGAGTATATGTTGGCTATTAACAAATCCATGGAAAGTTGTTTAAGTTATTATTACACCATAATTATACTCTTATTTGAACTTGTGCAAATATTTTAGAAAGTTGTTATGTTGGTTTATAATATTTTAATATATTTTAATGAATGCTTCAACAGACTTAATTGGATATAAATTGAACATTTATTTACCTCATTTATAAAAAGAGATGAGAGATTACAAGACAATCATATCACTGTTGTGGTGTGCAAGTTAATTTTTGTATCTTAATGATAATTCTTGGAGCATAGTTTCCACTATTAAATATCTTATGTAAGTTTTTCTCTTATTTGTTAGGTTAAATATGATTTGTTGAATTATTATGTATGTAAGTGGAGTAAAGAGATTGTTATGAAGATCTTGTGTACATGATTCCATACATGCCACACTTCCATGGTTGAATGTCGATGAAGCATATATTTTTAGTGTTTTGTTCATTTTCATGGTTGAATGTTGATGAAGCATATATCTTTAGTGTTTTGTTCACTTCCATGGTTGAATGTCAATGAAGCATATATCTTTAGTGTTTTCTTCAACCTTTGTTGTACAAGATCCCATGCATTGTGGGTTACTTCATTCCACAACCATGTTTGAATGTACATGCTACATGTTATCTATAAAGAGTTGTATTGCTTAAACACACTTAAAAATAATTATTTAAATAATATAATTTAGAAGTTTAATATTATGTTGTACTTTTATAAATTTATGAGTGTGGAATTAGTATTTATTTGTAAACTTTAAGTCAAATAGGAATGGGATTAAGATAGATATTGTAAATTTGCATTTTATGTTTTTCAAAATGCTTGTTGTTATAAGTAGTGATTTATTTCTTTGATGGTCACTCATGATCGCACCCTTCTCAATACTCTATAACCCAGTATGGGGGAGATGTTGTCATATAAGGTAACGTAACGTTACATTATCAGAAATAAAAAGTAATTAAAAACTTCATGTCGGCTTATAAAAAAATTATGAAAAGTAATTTAAAAAATCCATGTCGGCCTATAAAATAAAAAATTAAAACTTAAACCAGGATCTATTAAGCAACAAAGAGGTAAAATTTCTTGAATTTAAAATTTAAAAAAAAATACACTTCAAGAAATTGGATCTTTCTCAGTGTTTGACAAATCTAGATTTAAGATGGATCTATGCTAGTATTAAATCTTTTGATCATTTTTTATGAGTCAATAAAACAATATATTTTTAGAAATTATTATTTAAAAGTTGTGAAACTTTCAAAGAATGACTATAGGATGGGAGTTACGAAAGATCATTTGTTTTCTATCACCATGCAATTGCAAATCATATTTTCACTATATAAATTTTGTTTTAATTTGGTTTTTAAAAATGAAGAATTCTTTTGGATCTAGTTAGTTACTATAAGGTTAAATCAATTAATAATTTATAGATCTGTTATTAACTTAAGACTAATTTTAATAATATATTGTGAAAATGTCATTTTACATAATTAGTTTTGTATACCATGAATTATGTTAGAGAAAGTTGATCATCAATTTATTAGTGTAAAATGAGCTTTCAAACCTCAAATTACCATATAATTTTACTTTGTTACTACATTAAATTTATTAATGGAAAATAAACTTTCAAACCCCAAATTACCTCATTGAGATGCCTTTAAGTAAGCATGGTTTAAATAATAAGTAAAACCATGGACAAATACCAAGACCAATGCTTAATGGCATGTCAGTGTGCCCCAATCCCAATATCCCTAAACTCAATGTGTGTTTGTAAGACTTCTTAAACTAAGAGACATGGCCTCGATTTACTTTTGCAAATCATGACAACTACTTTACATGGCTTCGATATTTTAAATTTGTTCCACAATGAAATCATTGAAAACACATCCAGGTAGAGTCATGTTAACAAAAAGAAATCCATTGGGAGAGTTGTTATATAATCAAATACTATTATTATTAATAGAATGTGAAACCCAAAATATTCCTAATCATCGTTAGGATGATTATTGAAAATAATATCGATGAAAGCATATCTTGCTATAAATATTCACACCCATATTTCAATTATTTTAAATACGAAAGATATATAAAAATGTTCTTAAGTGGGAAACATTATCTGCCATGCAGATTTGTATATTTAAATTATGGATATATTGGGAAATTGTGAAACTAGACTCGTTTATGCTATCAAATTGTATATGTATGATTTTATTTATGTCTAGTTCCACCCATTTGTGGAATTAATTATTATTAATATTGACGACAGTTAAAGAATGTCTTCTAAAATTATTAAGTGGTACAATTGTGATTAATTATATATTTTTGGATAAATAATTTTGTATACTTTTATTTATATATATATATATATGAAATATTGGTCGCATAATACAATTGAAAAGAAAAAGGATTAGCCTAATCAAAATTGGTCACATTGGATTACTGAAAATAAAGTTTCATAAAATACAATACTCAAGGAAGAACACTACCAACATATAAATAATGAAGACAACAAGTTGAATCAAGAAAAAGAACCAGATCAATATAGTGTAGGATTCAAACTTGCATATGGAAGAGGGTATATATCCTTAGGGGTGGGTTTATGGGGGTGGTGCATCCTTTGGCTAGGGGCTTAGGATCAACCACTATAGGCTCCCATCAAGTATTTCCCTACTTGGTTTGTAGGACACTTTTGTTATGATATGATCATATGAACAACAAGAAATTTGTTGAACCGAGAGATCTTCGAGGATCTCACCGGGGACCAAATATTTTTCCTCCCTTGGATGTCTCTTAGATATCAGTCTCTCTATGATCATGTTGATGACCACTTGAAGATTAAGATTGTGCAAAGTGGGCAATAGAATGCTCTTCAAGTGACATTAATTCATACTACATGTCACATTGTTCTAAATTCCATTACCTCATGATAGATGGGAACGTCCATCTCCACCTTCTTTGTATACATATGTATCTCTAGAAGCGCACATGCATAGAGTAGAGACCCATATTTCTAAGTTAAATCAATGTTGTGGTGCTATGTGTAACGAGTAAACATTCATTTCTTATTTTGAAAATATGCTATAAGATATCAATTGTCTATGACCCAGGGGAGAGAATCGCACAACAAGGAAGATTTACAGGTGATATTAGATATGATTAATGAGTGACAAAGATTAAAATCCCATCCTTAGGGTGATTGAGCATATTTACAAAACTAGAAAAAAGTGTTTTGGAGTTTTGTTCTTGCCACATAGTGGGTATTTAGGATGAAAATTTCCTAGGTATTTAAACCATTACCATATGGATTGGACTCCATGCATTAGAGACTAAGTGAAATGATATAGAGGGATTTTAGATGATAAATCTATGTATTCCCCTCAATTTTGATTCTCTAGATTTCAAGGGTTTTTCATTAATGACAACTCAATTTGAAATTATTTTTTATCCCTCTATCAACTTACTTTGAAAAAAAATTCTTCAATTATATCTATGACTTTCCACCAAGTTTGTGGTCCTAAAAGACCAATATTAAGAAATATATTATCTGAGATCATCCTCTAAACCTTTTCTATAATATTATTGTCTATAGGTCAAGTATAATTTTATTTTAAAGTCTCTTATTTTTCTACTCTCTAGATTAACTATCATATGGTACACCCAAGTCCCAATGTCTTTCTTGTATAGTTTCTCAGGTGAGAACCAAGAAATTTTGGTTAATGACCTTCCCTCATGAAGAACCATTGGGAACCGCAATAGAAAATGGTTATTGGGGAAAGCCCATCCCTAAGGGAGTCACTTTTCCAAACCAACTTGTGTCTAATGGACTCCCAATATTTCCAAAAAAAATGGCCACAAAAGTTTCCTTTCCATAGATGGGTGTTGGAGTGGTTAATAAGGTCTTGAGGTCTATATTTTTCCATATATTACAGTTATACAAGTCCCTTGAGTTTATGCAATTTCTTAGCAATATTTTCCATGCATCCTTACCTTCCATTTGGAATAAAGAGACTAGGCTTGCATTCAAGTGGCCAAAATAATTATTCCTCATTTCTCCATGTGGTTGCTGCAAAGTTTCCAACTGACACTATGAAAATCCTTGTCTCCACTAGTGGTATCCTACAAATATTTTTTCAACAAATTTTCTAGATAAGCATAATCATGGGAAGAAGGTGCCCAAAACAAAAAGTAGTACACATGGGTAGCAACCAACTTGTTAATATATATTTGAAATTTACTTATGAAAGATAGAGGTTTTATAATCAATTTATTAAATTGTGTTTACATTCATGATAATACTACTTCCTATAACTCGTTTAGGGGGGCTTTGAAGGAAAGGGAATTCCAGGGAATTTAAACATATAGTCAAATTGTAACCAATCACATCCTTCTCTTAGCATCTAGTCAAGTAAATCATTTTGAATCTACAAAAAAAATTAGATTTTTTCTAGTTGTAGCTTCAACCACGAGGTTTCATAAGAAAAGGAGGAAATCCATGGTGTAGTCCCACTTCTTCCTGTCTTCAATGATGGTTATAAAAGAATCATCCATGAAGTGAAAATTCACTAGGTGATGTTCATCAAAACCAAGGAGAGGAATCCTTTTATAAGGCCTTGAGTTAATATAGTGTGTATGAGATAACTTTTAAGGGATTCAACAAATTGTTCATAGTTATTACACAAAGGGTCGAAGCTAGTAAGCAACCTTTTCACATTGAGTGAAACAACCCTATATCTTGAGAGACGGTTTGATTACTAGAAATACAAGTTGTGACCTTTGAAGAATATCAATTTTACTAACTTAACAAAAAGGGGTCAAATTTAAGCACCTCAAGTATGGTGAGGATGAACAACCATTCCACTATGTGATAGGCTATTAACTGAAACTATATCTTAATGAAGAGGGTGTCCAAGCCTTCGCTATATACCATTCCATTCCTTCCCAAACAATGATCACAAAATCCAAAATGTATGCACTTCAATTAACCTCATATGCTTCGGTTTGGTTATTTTTAACAAGATAAATTCCAGTTGTAAGGAAAGTGATTTTTCTAAAATTTTGTAAGATATAATCAACAAAGCTATCAATTTCTAGCCTATGATTAGTTGCAAGTCTCCCAACTTTGAAATTAGCTTGATTAATTCCTTGTTGATGCAACTACCAAGTGAATGATTATAAATGACTTATTTATAAATTTAGATTATATCTAAACCCAAAAATTCCTAGGTGGATTTATAAAAATTTATGAGTACCCATCTTGGCGAAGTGACTTACATCAATCATGTCTTTAAATTTTTTTATTAACTCATCCATCATCATTCCTTAATTAGATACCAAATGTTTTTCTTGTGTTATCTTTAAAGGGGCTATGTTAATACAAGTTTGCATGCCCACTTTTCTTTCCTTCATCATAACTTAACATTGAGAATCAGTTTATAATAGTTAACAAACTCCTTATCTATATTTACCTAGTCAGTTATTCTACCTTATGTTTTATTGTGGTTTAATGAATTTCACTGCTTATTTGTAACATACCCTTTAAGCTGGAAAACATTTTATATTTAGAAACATTATAATAAATTTTATTGTAAAGTTTGTATTGGACAGGTGTCCAAGGATGACTGTAATTTGCACAATATATTATTATTTAATAAATAAAATAGGAGACAAACACCTAAGAGGGCTGTTGAAAGAGTGGTTACTGATCCACTAGGTGGAATGGAATCTGGGGTAGAAGGCAATGGACAAATGGCAGAATCATGATGCAACTAACTAGCTGTTGGTATGGGACAACTCCCTTGAAATGTGGTCATAGTGCCCTGAAAGATGGGACTGGAGCTTGAGGCTCATTTATTCTAAACTGACCACTAAAAGACCTAGGCAGTCTATATAATAGCCATCAAATTATGAACTGAGGTTCATCACTCTTTTCTGACGAGGAAATTTACCTTGGGGTTTTGTTGTGTTTGCACCCAAGAGATTTGATGAGGGGATATGATGTTGTTGATCATGTTGTGAGTCTTCCAAACTCTTATTGAGTTCAGGAGTTTGATGCTGAGTGGAGAAGGCATTTGTTTCAGGAGGTTGATACCAAGTGGAGAAGGTATTTTTGAGTGCCTTGCTTCTACACAGATTCCACCCACTTACTGGATCAGTAAGCAGGCTCGGGGGTTCATTAGAAGTCAGCAGTTGAGCTGCTTCTTCTGAAGCAAGTTGGGAGGAACAGGCCTCCTTGGGTGTTTGTCGGCCTATCGTCAGTTACAGGTTCTATTGTCTTATCTATTTTATTTTTAAAGCTCTGTTATCTACTTAAAAAAATTTACTGTTAAAGTTTTATTTTAGTCTTCCTGAATAATTTACAATTCTGTATAAATCAAAATGATTGAGTAAAATAGTCTTTGCATTTTTCCCCATGCAAATAAGAATAACGTCGTACTCTAGTACAAAGACAGGTTAAGTATAATAGATCAAGATAGGCAAGTAGCCAAGTGAATGAGAAGATGAAATTATTATCAATTATCTCAAGTTTTCTACTTACTGTTAATTCCTGTGTATACATTTACAGTACCCTCACTGTCATTTACTTTTAGCTAAATTGTTTTCCAAATTTACATATACTGTTTTCTGGTTTATATATATCTCTGTTTCAAATAAATAGATTTTCCGTTCTAACAGTAAAGAATTTTATCTATGATCGGTAGTTGAAATGTACAGGGTTATATTAAGATAACTACAGATTTAATTTTCAAATACAGTAGAATGATATTTCTTCTACAGGCAATAATAATTTCCAATTATTTTATGCACACATTCACACATTGTTTTATACCATAAACTACACAGTGAAAACCAAAGCATTTATCATTTTATACAATAACCCTAAACAGAGTTATCAATTACTAGCTTATAGATGTAAACAGAATTGAGATTTAATCTCAACATTTCACAGTAGAAGACCTAGCTAGTATTATCGATTTATATAACATACTAGAGTTCACCTTTTCATATTAACAGTAGACAAATCAAATCCGACAGGAGTGCTGAGAAAGGCAAGTTTAGTGTCGAGACCGTTTCGAAGAGCAACAGCAGATTATACATATCAACGCTTGACAAACCTTATGACTTTTTCCTTAAAGATCAAACATAGATTATCATTTCATTTAATTTCATAACTCGACAGAGTTGAAGATTCGACATTATAACATTGATCAAGTTAAGCCATACGTATTCATACAACCCTAATCCTAACACTTGAACTTATAGAATGACGTTGCCAAGAACTTCCATAAATCGACAAGCCATACATAGTTAAACTATTATCTAAAAATAAAAACATACCCCATATGATTTATAGAAATCAAAGTATTATCACGATATCCAAGTCTGGATAAACACGTTACAACTATATAGTTTTCACAGACGTTCTTTACAGACGAAACAATATCAAAAGCTTCTATTTTATTCCACCACAATAACTTTTATCCATCAACCATAAAAAAAACACAGAACCATTTTGATAACGAGAAGTATCACTATTTTAAGTCTGAGAATGAGAATCTCTATTTTGAATCATTGTATTCATAGTAAACATGGCAGTTGCCTTATGGGTCGAGGTATTATCCTCCCCATACTTTTAAAAAAATTTACAAACCCTATCTCTACGATTTACAAAACTCTATGAGTTTAACAACACAACACACAGGACATCACACAGTCGGCCATCTCCTTCATCTACACAGAGTCTCAAGACAAATGCCGAGGTTTACCGGTTGGTATAGCTATTCTTCCAACCTTCAAACGCCCAGTTGTAGGAGCCATGTAATATTTCACCTGTAAAGACATTACAGGCGTGGTTAAAACAACATCTTGAGATGAATGATTTCAGTATCCACATTTGAATAACCATTAGCACTTAGGTATGACATTACAGAGAAGGAAATCAAAAACGTTACCTTTTTAAATGATAGCCGTAGCAGCATTGAACGCCAGGACAGATGTAACTGCCATGAAACCCTACTCGTCGAATGCTGGTATAGCTGAAGCCAACATCAAACCATCAACTTTTTCAACACAGTGAAACAGTGCCGAGAGAAGTAGCAACTTTGGCGAGGCCCATGGTCATTCAGTACAAACCCAACATTAAAATAAACAGACCCTCAACAAATTGGGTATCGAATCACCCAAAACAAACTCTAAGATTGACAACCGAAAGCATTCAACACTGTACAAGCTGGAGAGAGCTCGGCTCTATAAATTTCAGAGGTTTCGGGTTCAAAACTCAGGAGCTATGCCTCCATAGGTAGAACAGCCAAACTACAAACCCTCATCCTGTTGGCCACGCAGAACTACCACTACCAAGTAACAAAAGACACAATAACTCATCAATTGCAGCAAAGGTAGGGTTTAACCATCACATTGAAAACCCTTGCAATATCGACGGTGGAGATCACCGGTGGGATTTATGAAATTACAAACTGTCTATCAAATTAACTAAAACATCATTGCTACAGCCACGAAGGAGCCATCTCGGCAACACATAACCCTTGTCAACTTTACAACTCAACGATTCGATGGTTACACCATGAAGCTATCACGTGATCCAGGCTTAATGTGCCATCCACGATGGACTTCCACTATTCTTGATAGTTGTGTGCATTCAATGCATAGGATTCAATTACCTTTGCCAACCTGTAATGCGCAATAACATTCACATCAGGGAGTTATTACAATATGGTTACGATTATGGTAAGGTCAGACATATCATCCTTGTAACATTTAGATTAAGGATTGGATGGAATTTCACCACCAATGCATAAGTATTACATAGGTCACATAAAATGCACATAACCCTCTTTAATTTCTCACCAAGGCTATAATATATCAATAAAACCACGAAGTTTTACACATGCACATATATTATATATAAGTTATTTTATATATAATATCTAGTTAGTATTTCAACACTTTGTATTTAATCCATAATGTGTGTATATAGTTTGTAACGATGGCATATAACTTGTATCGGTTGCATATTATCAAATAGGTTGCATAAGCACCACCTAGGGTCACATAAGTGTACACAAAGCATAATAGAAAATTACCAAGGATTACATAGCATCAAAATGAGTCACGATAATGCACTCGCCCTTATTATATAAAGTTAATTTATATAATAATTGGTTAATATCTCAAATGCATTGCAATTTCCAAGAGAATGCACACATTGCATATTACATAGAGATATAGTTGATAATGCGTTCTTTGCTTGCAAATAGATTATAACGATATACTTCAAACTACTTATATAGAGTTTCTACGAAATCGCTTGGGAAGAAAAGATAAACATTCATGTACAACATAACAGGAACTCGAATGAAAACCATAGTTATATCTGAGTACAAACCAAGCCACAATCGTTATAGACCTTCTCATGATTCAATTACAAAAGTACAATTTTTACAATATGAGATGTACTATTAGTATCATTAGTCATTTTCAGATATCTTAAACTTGAACACCTTTAAAGTTTCGAACCAAGGTTCTCACCGATAGAATGCCCAAAAGTCTTTATCTCTTCAATTATTGACAAAAGAGACCTACTGAAAAACTGTTGGTCACTTGTCGCACTTTAAACTCTTACCTGTAAGCTGTCACAAGTACAAAATCACATGCTTTAGCACGAATGCTAAGTAATCCTCGGGGTGTCCGAAGGACCCCTTCATCAATCAACATAAGCACATTAGTCAAGCAGTAAATTCAACATTTATAAACAACAACAATAGAAGTTTGCAACAGTAAAGCTGAATAGGAAAAACATCGAAACATAATCAGAAATCTTTTAGTCGCAAGTTATTTATTTATAAACCAGCTGGCATTTAAGTACAGTTAACTAAGCTTTTATGCTTTGTTCTATTTCCGTATACAATAAATAAACAATAAATGTCACATAGAAAATTTTTTAAATTTTTGTGATTTTTCAGGATGATACATTATTTTTAGTTAAGGGCATTAAAGAAGGCCTTATTTGGCCAATATCTATATTTGAACTAGTATGTGTAAACTCTAATTTGGTTTCTCATGTCCCTCATACATGCAACGAGTGTCTTAGCTTAAATTCCCTAACCTAAAGCTTCTCACTAAAGGGGCTAGGTTATAACATCCTTAACACTTTCTCTAATTGTTACAAGATTCCTTGGTGTTTCTTCTTTGATTATTTACAATTGTTTGTCATTTCACATAAAAATAGGAAGCAGCATTTCTTATGGCATCCTCTTATAAAAGAATCCATCTTCTATTCCCTAAAGGACGTGGGGTAAAATTCTAAATTCTTTTGATAACTTCAATACATAAATCATGTTAAGTGCGATGTGTTCATAATGAACTACATATTACACATCTTGGCTTTGTTAAAACCAAATATGAAAAAATGATTTGTTAATGATCATATAGGAAAATTATCCAAAGAATTGGATTTGATTGGCCTTATGCCCTAATGCTTAAAGAAAAATATATTTATTTAAATATCATAATTATGTTCAATATTTTCAAGACCCACTTATCACCTTTTTGGACGTTTGATGATGTGAACCATATTAGTTCAGGGAATCTGTAATGACCATCGTCATTGAACTTGGCGATGAATTTTTATTTTTTTTAAACAACTAAAATTCTATTACAATGGCCTTTAAACTTCATTCCAAACTCTTATAATTTTAAAATCAGTGATTGAACGCAATGTTTATGTGTTCATAAGCAGTAGCATATTTATTTCGTTCCAATTCTAGGTAATCATGTTTATACATGTTTTTTTGTTTGTATTACTTAACAATAGTTTTATTCAAATAAGAATGTGAACAATTCTTTCAATTATACAATATATGTATATTTTCTTTTTGAGTAATAAATATCTATAATTACTCATATTCATAATTCCTTCTATTCCACACGATATATATTCCACACGATATATATATATATATTCAACAATAATCTATAAAGATTCGCATTCCAAAGTCCTTCTCTTATTCAATATATATGTATATATATATCCCTTTTGAATAATAAATATGTGCGAGTACTCATATTCATAACTCCTTGTATGTTACACTATATACATATTTTTCTTTTGAATTATATATATATATATAACTACGGGCAATAGGTTAAGTTTTATTTAAAAATTTAACCTTTAATGAAAACTAAAAAAATCTCTTTTACTAATAACTACAACTAAGTCTCAAAGTGGAGAACTTAGCGTGTTTGAATACTCCTATATCCTTTCAGGATTACTTAGCTTGTGCGAACTCAACACAAAAACGTTAAATTGTGATTTTATAAATCATATAGACTCAAAACCACCGGCTAATACTATGGGCCAGTGAATACCATGGGACAACTAATGTCCTAGTCAACAACTAACTCAACTAACTTAAGACCATTGAGATTACCACTCTTAAAACACACACCCTTAATCTCAAGTGGGATGGTGTGGTTAGCACTATCAATGCCTAAGTGTTGTGCCTGCTGGTCTTTGTCTCAGCTAGGCATACATTTCATTCAAATAAACTTAAGCTTTACTTTCTTCCTTGGTGTGTACTTGGACTGCTTCTTCTTTGTCTTCTTGAACTTGATGCTAAGTAGGTGTTCTTCAGCGTCTTGTTTAGCTTTTGCAAAATACATATTGTTTTTTGTTGGTGCTGGAACATAGTTGAAGTCTTCTTCTTCTTCTGTTGTTTCAACATATTTTATGTTGATGTCCAAGTTACTTGCACACTCAAAAATTTTGTTAGAAAAAAAAGATGAATATATTTCAGCTCTTCTTGGAGAGCATTCACATCTTCCTCTTCTCTTATTTCAATGATTTTCAGCTCTTCTTGGAGAGCTTTCACTTTTTCCTCTTCTCTTGTTTCAATGATTTTCAGCTCTTCTTGGAGAGCAATCACTTCGTCGTCTTCCTCATCTTCATATTCTTCATCTTCCTCTTACGTTGTTTCAATGGTAGCTACATCATCATTCTCATTAACTGTTGCAACTTGTATCCACTGTGCATCCTTCACTGCTTCCTCAAAAAATGTGGGTTGATAGGGAAACAAAGCATACTATAGGTGCTCATCAATAATAGGAGACTTTTCATATAGCTCCCTCAAACTTTTGGTTTTCTGGTTCTTTGATGAAATGTATGTTGGTTCAACTTCTATGCTGCTATCAATTGTCTCTTTCTCTGAGAGACTATCACTGCTGCTATCAACTGTCTCTTTCTCTGAGAGACTATCATTGCTGCTATCGAATGTCTCTTTCTCTGAGAGACTATCACTCACGTCACTAGGGACTTCTACATTTACAGCTTTGTTTTCACTGTCATCAACAAACAGAGCTAGATCAACAAGCTTTGTTGAGCTTACTTGATCATTGGCTGCATCATAAACACAGTATTCTTGGCTGTCTTCCACTTCATTGTGGGATTCCTGGTGCTTTGCCTGGCTTGCAAAGTCATCTTCTTCCACAACTGGTTCCTCTTCACTAAACTCAGTTTTCAATATATCCCATGTTTCTTTTGGAGTATAAACTTCTGCTGAAAGATAGAATAATCTATACCATTTTGTATGATACTTACGGCAACAACTTGCCTTCTTTCTTTTTGATACTCTGTCAAATTCTCAAATGCTTCTAGATCACTAGGATCCACTTCAGCTACAAAATGCCACAGGTCTTGTGACCTTAACAAATTCCTTATTTTTAATGACCATAGTTCATAATTGTCTCCATCAAAGGTTTGCCATGAACCTATTGAAGTTAACATATTTCTTACCTCTTCGATTTCTTCTAGTAGCTCTTCTAGTACCATCTTCAAGATTCGACCTTCTTGGTTTTCTTCAATATCAGTGGTCCTTCATACTTCAGATCTTCTCTTCCCTTTTCTACACAGGTTCTTCTTGGATCGATCTCTGCAAGACTCGATCTTCTTCAATCAATGCTGGAATGTTGTCCAATATTTTGGCTTAGCGTCAATAGTACTTTCTCTTCAAAAAATGGATCTGAACAATGCTCATACTTGCCATGGATTATGACAAATTTTAAACTGGCTGGCGCAACTTTCTACCTGACATAGTGCGTCTACAGGGTGCGCCGGGAAAATTTTTATAGAATAAAGGAAGATCGGCGCACTTCTCCTTCAGCCAAGGTGAACCACCAATGCAGTTTTCCTTCTGCCAGGGTGAGCCATCGACGCAGATTTCTTCAGACAAGGTGAGCCACCGGCGCAGTTTTCCTTCAAACAGGCTGAGCCACAGGTGCAGTTCGCCTTCAGACAGGGTGAGACGCCCCCGAAGGTGGCGCAGTTCTCCTTCAGACAGGGTGCGCCAGGGTCTCTTCAGTGGGGTTTTTGTGGGTGCAACTACGCCGAATCATGGCCAAGAAAATAAAAATAAAAAATGTCACGGCCCGAGTGCTCCATTTTCGTCCTATACTGTAACTTTCTGTCGTGTGTGTACTCTCCAGATTCTGAAGAGGCTTACCCCAAAAACAAGGTTTAAGGATCAGGTCATCAGCTCTGATACCATGATAAAGTTTGCAAAGACACAAAACAAGAGTGAAAACACAAAGGGCATATTGATTACCTTCTCATTATTAAACTCACACATATATAGTATCACATAGACTCAAAACCACCAGCTAATACTCTGGGCCAGTGAATACCATGGGACAACTAATGTCCTAGTCAACAACTAACTCACCTAACTTAAGACCATTGAGATTGCACAATCAGATTGTTAAACGGTTCCACACAGTATGTCCTCTTCGTTTACGATTTACAGCATGCATCGTTGAACCTACATCTATAACCAACAAATGACATAAAATGAATGGGAGGACTATGACCCATACAACAGAGGCGTAGAGGAAAGTATACATACAATCTCAGTCCTTAACAAATACAGTGTCCTATGTTTCTTATCGACCACAACACAATCTAACAGGAATTTGTATTCTATTGTTTGAATACAACGCATAAGATCCATATGTATGGATTTAGATAATAAAATTTATCATTTAGTTTACAAATCCTTATAAATAAATTGTTCAATCCGAACCAGATCGGATATACAATAACTCAGTTTCACTTACACTAAGCATTATATAATTTCTCGATTCGGATATACAAAATATGAACAAAGGGGTACTTCCCACTATTTGTAAATAATTTAGATAATCGTCAAATCAGTGTTTGCTTGATTCGATCTTCTCTGTATACATATGATTCGATCTCATTTTATTGTCTATTACATAATTCCAACAAGTTTAAGTCAAGTAATTCGGTTTTCGTTCTGCATTATCAATGGGGTTAGTAAGACCTCGACACACAGTTTCTAACATTTAAGCAAAAACTTACAAATTTTGACATCAATATATTTCATTCATTCGTGGGAAAATCATACTGATCTTTGTGCGGGTTATCAAATTTTTAAAATACATAATACATCATATCACATTATAAGCATCATTATAGGCACCCCATATCCCATGAATCTATTACATAATTAAATCCCAATATAACATAATGATAGTATGTGATCAATATACAATAAAACAACAACAATGAACCTGTTTAGATGGTTGGTCCAGCAGTTGATGTTGATGGTACATTAATTGTGGCTTCGCTCCAATCCAAGCCTTAGACGAAGTACTGAGTGATCCCTTGGTTGACCTCCCTACCACATTGGGAGTAGTCTTCTTCCTCCCAGTCCCTCAAGCTAATAGGGGGTCGCAAAGAACATACAAGCCCTAAAACTTAGAAGAGACCTCCCAATCTCCAAAGTAATTCTCAACCAAACTCACATAGATCACACTATTCTCAAATTTCCATTACAGAATCCATCCAGCATTAGGGAGAAAGGGGTTCTTTCCTCTTCATTCCTCCCTTCTTAAATAGAAAATTCTCGGGCGACATGTGTCATCTCATGCAAAATTAATTAATTTATTAATTTTCTAATATTCATTCTCATGCAACCATGTGTCACCTTCACATGTGGGTGCACATAAGTTCCACAAATTGCTCTTAGTTGTCTCTTTAGTCTAAAATCTCAATCCTTAAATCAATGGGTGCATGTGGAGTTAAACTCATGAATATCTACCCATCTTGATTTGCTCCAAAATCAAATATCTATTATTTATTTATTTTGATATTTATTCAATGCATGTCTTCCTAAATCAGTGGGTGCACATGAATTCTACCTCAAAATATCGCCCCTTAATATTTGCTCAAATTTAAACACTTCTTCATTTAATTATTCTCAAATCTAACTTTAACATATGCATAATTCAATTATGTGTCTAATGTTTAGTGCAAGTATGCAAGTAGTTCCATTTCTTGTCATTGTCTAGGTACCACGTCTATGGGTCCTTCTGACAACTTTCTTGTCCATGTCCTCGTGTGGGGAGTGCGAAGTAGTGATTAGGAATCGTTGTCATAATCATCGGACTACATTTCTATGGAGACTAATGGCGATAGAGGAATAAGATCTTCCTTATTGTGTTCCCCTCAAAACATCGTACGCGAGCAAATCGTTGTGGCCTCGCCCGTACGGCACACGCTACCCAAGTAAAGATGATAGGACTTTCATACTCATGCATGGAATGCTATTTCAAAGCCGACAATCCATCGATGTACCCCTATGTATGTTTCTCGTTCATTACGACCCTCGTTTATTCCATTTGAGAGTCAGTCGATAATTCGTTTTACCTTCTACTACACACACTCAAAGCGCACATTAGTAGCGCTACACCATATAAAGTATATCATCATGCATTATTCATATTTATTCATTTCTAGCTAATCAAGTGGCATTTATTCACATCTACGGAATAAACGGAATCATTTCTTTCATTTATTCATAACATAATCTGTTATTCATATTTCTCAGTCAATCGAGCATAATCATCATTTGCTTGTCTATCAACAATATTTATTCAAATAATAAAGCATAACCCAATTTTCAAGTTTATTTAACCAGGTCACTTCAATACAAGTGCCCTCAAAGCCTAGTTAGTCAACTGAGTCAAAGGCGGGCATTACAGAATCTTTGTGGAAAAACTTATTAAGGCCATAATGTTCAAGTTTATCCTTAAGGGAATTTCAAGCACACTCCAAGCCATATATTCTCTTAGGGGTGTATGACTAGGCATAAGGCCCTCCTAATTTTATTCTATCTCTACATTGTTAAATTCATCACAATCACAACTACATTTAGGTGCAAATTCCAATGTTGTTTTCAATGTTTTTGACAAAAATCCATTGTGACATTGGAAAATTTTAAAAATTATTTTAAATTAAAATTGTTTTCCTCTTTTTGTCCCAGACAATCATCACAATCACAATGATACCTTCACTACATCATAAATAGGATGTTTCACCATCGTAATTTTGATGTTTGTGAGTTTAGACCAAATTGGATTATTGAAATAGTCTTGATCATTAAATAAATTGACTTTGAGTAGTTCGACTAGGTTAAACAATCATCAATTTTCTAATGTTTTCAAAACTATATATATTATAACTTAACGGATATCTCCCTTGAATACTTGGAAATTTTAAATTTAGATATATGCATGCCAAGATGTACAATATTCAATTTCCCTATTAATTAATTATTTTATGAAAAAATGAATGGAATATCAATATATATATATATATATATAATTTACTATGATATGTTTTAATAAAATTAAAATAATTCATTAAATATGATACTTCAAATTTAAATATTTTGACAAAAATAAATTCAAAGTTAAGGAAACCTTCCCTGAGTCCATCCATCTCTCACAAATATATTATTTAATTAAAATCAACAAGGGAATATAAAACCCTCCTCGCTCTTCATTCCATTCATTTTCATTAAAAAATATTTATAGTTTGGTTTCTCTATTAGGATTTCAAGGGTTTCATGGATTCAATTTATGGCCTTAGTTATCCCCTACTTCCTTCATTCCTCCTCAGGTGTATGATGGCGATTTCTTATTTGTTTTGTAGGTACAAAGGTTTCAAGTTGTAAGGGATATCCATCCTTTTTCTTTGCCTTTTTTCATGTGGACTACATATTTGAAGCTTGGCTTCCAAATACAAATTGAGTCATTTACTCAAACTAAAAAAATCTCCTATCTTCCTTTTTTCCCTAATATATATATATATATATATTATCTTTAATGTTTATTTTAAATCATCGGGATTTTTTTAGGAGTTAGTCCTTAGGCTCAATCCCCTCCTTTGTGGACACAATGACAATGGCCAAGCCCCTTATGAGCTTGGCCATGGTCACATAGGCCATAGGCTAGGGCCTGTGCAACTATGGTCAAGCCCCAAGGGGTTAGCCATGAGCCTTGTAGCCTCAGTCGCCATGGGCCCCGTGGATTCCCATTGTGGCTACGGTTAAGTCACCAATCCAACTTGTTAGGGTTGATCTTGAGCAACATGTCCCAAATTTTTAATTTTAATTTATTTAATAATTATTTAGCTTTTTTATTTGTTTAATAAATATGTTATTATTTGATTTTTACGATTTGGTATAGGTAACATGTTTCCATTTCTGTTTTTGTTTTTAATTATTTATGTATTTAATAAATCTTTAGTTTTTTTAATTTATTTAATAAATTTGTTTTCTTTTATTTTATTTATTTTGTTTTTATTTTTCAAGGAAGGTTTAATCCTTTTTGTATTTCTTTTTATTTTGTTTTTGTTATATTATTTTTTCAATAAGTTTAGAAATTTAAAAAATATATATGTTATATAAAAAAAAAATTCCACAACCATAATGTTTATACTCATAAACATGTTTTAATATTTTAATGGAGTAAAATGAAATATCCATGTTAATTAATTTTAAGAATAAATAGTATGTTCATACCATTTATACTTATAGGCTTGCTTTCATTCATATTTTAATGGAGTAAAACACTATAACCATATCACTCAATTTCAAGAGTAAAAACTATAGCCTTAAATACTAAAAATAACAACTAAGAAGTTGTATTTTTATTTTTTCATGTCTAAATTGGTGGTAAATATTTGTTAGTAAAACATCAAAATAACGACATAAAAAGAATGCAAAATGGATGCAAAAATGACACAAGCAAATAATTTTTGTCAAAAAAAAGACAATTATTTCAATAAAAAAATATTCTTACCTTTTTTTACAAAAAAATACCAATGCTTTGATTTTTATATTTCGTCTCTTTTGTGACAATGAAATATTGAAAACAATGTCAAAATTTGTATCCAAATATAATTCTAAATATAAATAAAAAGCCTTTGGAAACTATTGGCCATAAGGTTGCACTTTCATCAACATCATTCGATGCATAAATATTAGCTAAGCCTAGCATATAACCTTTCAATTAATAAAAACCCAAACAAACTAGTGTTTTGGGTTTGGCCTATGTTGGATAATAGATTTTTCCCACCTTGAAAAAATTATAAAGATTATGATCCCACCTTTTTTTTAAATTGATTAATAATAAATACAACAAAGTCTAACCATATTTTATAAAGTCTCCCTTTAAAACAAACAAACAACTAATAACTTTAACTTTTTGAAAACACAAAATATCAAATATGAAATAGCACTTCTTACTCTTTGAACCATGGATTTTCAATAAGAGTCTATGAACCCCCACATATTCCATGATAATACCTTCATTTGGAACTTTCAATACAAAAATCCATTATCTAGTTGTCAAACAGGTTTGGAGAGTTCACTCTCTACAACTAGGATGTGAAATGGTCAATGAAACTTCAATTTCTTGGATTTGTGTGGGGTCATCATTGCCATTTGTTTGAGAAGCAACCAACCATGATGGTCATGGCAATAGTCACGATGAAGATCTATTAATGAACCCCCATTGTTTGTCTTGAGATTCATCCATTCCTTCTCTTCTCTTAAAAAATTATTGTTAGACACGTGTAAGTTAAGGTGGTCCGGTATATGGGATATGTCAAGGACAAGAGGACAAATTCTACATCTAAGGAGAAAATGTTCTATATTAAAAAAAGGAATGCTTCCCCAAATTCTTTTTCCCTAATAAAAAATTGGTTATTAATATTTTATGCAAATGACATTCATTTATTCATAATACTATTGTTTGAGCATCACTATGTTCAAGTTAGTTCACTATGTTGTTATTGATTTTTTTTTTTTTTACGAAAACGGTTAAGAGTTTTTTTGTATTGATAAAAAAGGTGGCAGAAGCTGAATTACACAGTGTAAGAATATGCAGCTTCTCAATAGTGGAGAGCCAGTATATCTTAGCCATCATCTTTTACATATCTTCATCAAAAAATACAACCGAAAGGAACCTTAAAGAGTGCTTGAACTTCCAGAGAATGCTACAAGCCTTCCCCGTTTAAACTTCCATCAACATTACGAGTAGTTCAGACTTGGTTACCCAAAATTCCAGATTGTAAAGTGGCCCAAAAAAGACCCAATTACATTGTCCATAGACCATACAAGAACACAGATCATACAAGAAAAAAGACCCAATTTACACAGACAAAAAGTAGAGTGACCCAGACCATACATAAAAACCCAATTAACCTGGGACCAAGCTATTTCTGGGGCACAGCTCCCAAGTTCAGCAAATCCATCTTCAGATCCTCTAGCTCCTTTCGCAAACTGTCCACCTTGCTCTCAATTCACTTTGCTATGACACGAACCGCCCTAATTTGGCAGGTGCACCCGTCGTTCACCACCGTCGAGAGATTGTCCACCTTTGTACTGAGAATGCCAATGTTATTTCGTGCCTCTAGACGACCTGCCTGCTCCATGGCATTCAGGCGTTGCAGAGCTTGCTTGATATCAAAATTCTCATTCTTTAATACATGAATTTGTGCATCGAGGATGGTCAGATGGTCGTCCACCATCGTGAGGGAAGTCGCAATGCCCTGGTGCTCATCCGAGCCACTACATACATGAACCTTCGCACAGTGCTGCTCACAAGCCATGCAATCATAACCCCCTGGCCATGAAGGGAACTGTTTCCTGAAATCAGGAAGAGAGTCACTACCTAGACGGGGCACAGTCTGCTTGCCACGGGAATTCGCTCCAGGGTTTTCCATGATCATACTCTCAAAACAAATACTCTGCCAACCAGCTCCACAATTTGGGTTAAATAGAAATTCTCTGCCAACCTGCTCAGCCAACCTACACTGCCAACCTGTTCTAAGCATGACGTTTGAGTTGAGGGCTCGCATGCTTCCCATGTGGAAGCCATGTGACAAGCGCATGTGGACGACGCTCCAAACGAGGCCCCAATGTGGGTTTAAGACTTTGACTAAGGCTCTCGGATTATACATGATTTCATTTCCTGAAATCCACCCCTTGTGGGATCGAACACATGAAGTTTTGAACATGGAGAGACTAAAAATCAGAGGCAATGGATCCATACCTTTTGTTTCATCACCTGGTTGCTAACTAGGACGTCATAGTCGATTTTAGCACTAATGTTAGCCATCGCATCAGCGTCTTGGTTATTGTTTCTCAAGATGTGGAGAAAACTGATACTTTTGAATTCGCTAACCAAATATTTAAGAAGACTGTGTACTTTTGAAATAGGGCTCTTTTTGTTTTTGCTCAGACTCCGAGCCTCCCTGATGACCAGCATAGAGTCACCACATACTAATAATTCATTGATTCCTTCCTCCCTTGCGATCTCCAGACCTTTGGTGAGAGCTAGCCATTCAGCACTATTGTTTGTTCGTCTACCAATTCCCCATGCGTAGTCTTTCCTCTTATTTCCGTCAGAGTTGTTGCAATTGATATTGTTATAATATTATCATTATTTATTTTATCTTAAAATTGATATTTAATGTGTGTATTTTCATGATCAGAGATCAGAGATAGTCTTAAAAACAAAAGTTAAAAATTCTTTGATTTCTTTATAGTGCAAATTCTTATGAGATCAGTATTGTTATAGGTGCTTAAAATATTTATAAGAGTGTTGAAAATATTCTCTACTAAATACATGATATTGTCATTGAAAGTAAAGATTGGGAAAATATCTAAATTCAGTAAATCATTTAATGCTTAATAATTATGATTGTAATTAATATGTTATATTTTTTATTTTCATGGATAATATTTTTAAAGATATATTTTATTAATTTATATTTAATAATGTTTAATAATTATGATTGTAATTAACATGTTATATTTTTTAATTTCATGGATAATATTTTTAAAGATATATTTTATTAATTTATATTTAAAAACTAAACATGTTATACATGGAAAACTAATAAGAAGATTGAAGGAAATAGCGATGTAGAGAGTATGAATGTAGATAATTAACAATTTATTACTATTCGAATGCGTATGTTAGGTAAAAATCATTTATATTACATGTATTCTCTAAATAATATATTAGGTTATATTATTATTACACTTATTTGAAAGATTAATTTTTGTTCTTTGATTTTAAAAAAATTATTGATTTTTTTTTATGGAATCCAAAATAAATTATCTATATTAGAAATAGAGAGTTTGTTGTTTGAAATTAAGAGTTATAATGAGGCTATAACACAAGTAAGACATATTAAAAAAATTATTGATTTTTTTTATGGAATCCAAAATAAATTATCTATATTAGAAATAGAGAGTTTGTTGTTTGAAATTAAGAGTTATAATGAGGCTATAACACAAGTAAGACATATAATCCAATTTTTTGGTGGTCTTCTTCTAAACCCTCTTTTGATGACATCATTTATGTCCTTCATAAAATTAGTTATCAACTTGGGACTTGAACTATGTTACCTTAGTGATTTATGAGAAAGGATGGCCTATAGATGCTCAAAGAGAAGAATTTTAGTAGGACAAAGAGGAACTTATCAAAGAAGTACTGAGGCATGGAGAGAATATAAGCAAGTCTAGGCATGTATGGAATATAGTATGTTTTATCTAAATTTGATCCACTTATATGTGCATAGGTCACGAGATCATTTAATACAATCTTTTTGGGTGCAACCACATGCTCAACCACTACCTCAAGGTGACCTATAACTTCTAACTCATTGATAACATCGTGTTTTTATTATTTTTCAATGTTTGTCTAAAAATTTATGCAGCATTGCTATAAAATATATTTATGAAAAACATAACCACAAAAATTTATTTACTAAAGATTTAGATTCATTCAATATCACTTTTTTCAAAATTTATATTCACATTTTTTCTAATTTTACAATTTTTAAATCCAATTTTACAATTGTTAAATTTTATATTAACATTTTCAAATATCAATTTTTTATTTTAAAAACATCATTTACAATTTTAATAAAATTATCATTATTATTTTCACCTCTTCTTTCATTTTGAATGTAATACATTACAAACACCTCGACTACCTATCATATTAAAGTATCCTAATGGTTATATCTCCAAACTCAAACTCAAGATCTTTTGGTTGGCTTATCCTCTTTTCAACTTAATTTTAGAAGACTCCTTGAATTGTAATCATTTTTGTGTACAATAACCCTCATGAGACCTACCAATGGCCTTAAATTACTTTTGTAAATCATGGAAACCATATTTATAAATAAGAACAATATATAAAATTGTTTTTTCAATACGAACATTATTGCAATGCAGCTTTGTAAGGATTGTTGTGGGGAACTGTTTTTCTGGTAGTTACTGGGGGACGGTCAGCAAGCAGCAGTTTGACTACTTGTCGTTATTATTGGGGGTCCTTATATCCATTTTTTTTTCTTCTGTGGGGGTTTTCCTTGCTATTACCCATGTTTATTGGACGGAAAGGGCTCATTGGAGGGTGGTTATGGGAGACCCTTCATCGGTGCAGAATATTCTGGCTCTTATGTCTCCTACGTCGACAAACTACTAGATTGAGGAGAACGGTATAATGAAAACGAATGCTTTTTACAAGTATTTACTTAAGGGTAAATGGACCCTGTCGACTAGTGGGGGGTAGTCTTCTCCCCGTGACAAACAAGTTTCAAAAAAGGGACACCTGTCGAAAAAAGGTGGGAAGGAAATTCCAGAGGGTTCTTTTCCCTCATCGGACAATGTACAAGGTGTGCCAGTTTCCGTGAAGAAGGGTCTTCTGCAAGGCTCATCCAGATGCTCCAAACGCAGCTTGGAGAAGTGGAAGTGTCGACCGGGGAAACATTGGCTTACCCTGGGTTGTGATGTAGGTTTGGACGAGTTGGTGGATTACAATATGATGGTTTTGGTCAGGAAATTTTCCTATAATGCCATGAATAAGAAGGATATTGTTCGTTGGGTGACTCAAGTTTGGGGTCCTATTTTGGACTATGTTCTTAGGGTTTATGTTTAGGCTCACAGTTGGTATGGCTTCAAGTTTCAGGTGGAAGAACATGCTTCCCTTATTCTTGGCAAGTTATGGCTGAAGGGTTCAGGCAGTCTGATGTTACAACGGCGGAATACGGATTTTGACTAAGAGAGGGATTCGATTCGGTTCCGCCATTTTTGGGTTCTCCTCTCGGGTTTCCCTCTAGCTATGTGGAACCGTTGGGCATTCAAGGCAGTGGGAAACTGTATTGGCTGCTTTATCCATGTGGAAGATGGGATTTTGAATGGGGTTGATAAGATGATGGGTCGTATGCTGGTGGAGGTAGTTATTTATCTTGGGCTCATTGATGTTCTTCACATTGACTGGCATGGCCGTAAGATTTCCCAGGTGATATATTATTGGGGTATTCCTTTTTGGTGTTCGAATTGTAAAGAGGTGGGTCATTTGTGGTGACATTGCAAGGGGGGTGCCCACTCTAAGGGGCCGACTGCTGAGGATCCGCTTTGGCCATATGAGGATGGTAGCGAGCGAGAATTAGACATGGTTGGTGGTATGGAAGGTTTTTCCAATCACTATCCTCCTCCTAGTTTGACTCCGGCGGATTTAATGAGTAAGATGGAAGCATATGATCCTTATTTTTATCATTCATTAAATGATTTGGAGATTTCTTTTATAAAATATTTAGAGCTTAATAGAGGTAAGGAAGGGAACCTTGTTGATCGTCACTCTGCTTCATCCATGCCCTCCTTTAATACTTTCCTTGGACTCTCTGATGTAAATGGTGATGATCCTCACCGTCGGGTTTCGACACATCAAGTATCGGTATCCTCCCCTGTGACGACCATACTCATCTCATCTGACAATGAAGCAACTGGTTGTCCTCTTATACTAGATGCTTCATTGGTTATGGCGTTTGTCCCTTCTCCAGATATTACTCCCCCTTCTCTGATTAATCCTCTAGTTCCTGGGGAGTCATCGTCTGTGATATTTATTATGTCTTATTGTGAAATGGCTAAAAAATCCCCCATTCCTACCTTTTATAAAAATTGAGTTGTGGAGAATTGTCCTGACTCTCAACCGGAATTGGATTTAATCCCTCTTATCTCAATGGGTTCATCCAAAGAATTAAAAGGTGCGAGGTTGGGAGGACTTGCGTCGGATTTCTCTCCTTTGAATATGTGCAGTGCCAGGAAGAATAAGGTTGGATTATCTTCGGGGGTGGTGGAAAATTTGTGCAACAGTGGGAACACTCTTTCTCCTGATACCAAGGATCTTAGAGGAATTAAAGTCCTTGCTCGGGGCCGTTGATGATTTGCTTTTCATTGAATATCAGAGGAGTCGGGGGGCTCCCCAAACAACTAGCCCTCTAAAGGGTTTTTCAAATTATTAACCCGGACTTGGTCCTACTTCAGGAAACTATGGTGAGTGGGGAGAAGGCTCGTTTTTTTCCAATAAGATCAAACTTGGTTGGATGATGTGTGTTGTGGATGCGGTTGGTCTTTCTGGGGGTACGTTGGCTGCATGGAACCCTCTGGTTCTGGATTTGAGCTCGTTCAACGTTTCATTGGGGATTCTTCTTTCGGGAAAATTGAGGGGGTTCAACAAGGTTATCAACATTGTAAATTGTTATGGTCCCTACTGTGATAGGGTGGTTTTTTGGGAAAAGGATCGTTCTGAACATTTACTAGATATGGAAATTTTGATTTTAGTTGGTGATTTAAATTTCACCTGGGGTGCTGCGGAGATTTGGGGAAGAACTGCAAAACTGGATCCTTTGGGGGATTTTTTCAGGGATACTTTCTCCTCTAAGCTTTTGTTGGATATTGATATTTTCCCTCTTTCTCCAACTTGGTCCACTGGTATAAAAAAAGGGGACCATATCTCCAAACATCTGGATCGTTTCCTTATTTAGGAGCACTTGTTGGATTGTTTTCATAATATCGTTCATGGGTGCATCAGGATCACATTAGTGATCACCTTCCCATTATCTTCCAATTTGAAACAAAGGCTGCTAATCAATATTATCCTTTTAAATTCAATTTAGTTTGGTTAACGGATCGATATTTTAAGGAAGAGGTTGTAAATCACTGGTCAATTTTGGATGTGTCATCAGAACTCTTTGAGATGGAAAAACTGGCTAAAAAATTGAAGAACTTAAAATGCTTCACGGTGGAATGGGAGAAAAAAAAAATTGGAGTTGGCATCGGATCTGTTTAGCATCAACCTGGAACTAAGGGAATTGATAAAACTCTCGTTTGTGGGTGGTCTTTTTCCATCATATCCTACTAGGATTTTATCTCTTGAGGAAAGAAAGCTCAAAAATTTACAAATTCAGGAGGAATCTTGACGACTGAAGAGTCGTGCCTTATGGATTAAAGCAGGGGACCAAAATACAAAATTTTCCACCGTTTTGTAGATGCTTGTAGAATCCAGAATACTATTTGGGATCCCAATGACTGTGAGGGCCGCAGAATTTCTGGTGTTAATGATCTGCAAAAGGAGGTCGTAAAACATTTCCGAAACATCTATCAGGATCCTAAATCTACGTCATTGATTGAATAATTCAAGGTCATTAAGGAGTAGCCGAGACTTTTTTATGATGAGGAGGGTGATAAAAATTTTGAGGCGATCACTTTGCTAGAGATTGAAAATACTCTAAAGGCCTTTGCTAAGGACAAGAGCCCTAGTCTGGATGGTTGGATGGTGGAACTCTTTATTTCCTTCTTTGATGTCATGGGGAAGGACATTTACGCGACTGTGGAGGAGTCTCGGCGGATGGGTTTGGTTTTTGGTGCCTTAAAATCTACTTTTTTGGCTCTCATTCCTAAGTCTTCTCATCCGGATAATTTTAATGATTTCAGACCCATCGCCCTTTGCAACTTGATCTACACAATCATTGTGAGGCGAATCAAACCGGGTCTTTCGAAATACATCTCTTTGGAACAATTTGGTTTTTTGGAGGATAAACAGATTCTGGATGTGGTTGGGGTGGAACAAGAGGTTTTCCACAGTACCAAACTAAAACATTTAAAAGCTCTTATCCTTAAACTTGATCTGGTCAAGGCTTACAATAGAGTGGACTGGACTTTCCTTCGGTTAATACTTATCCAGAGTGGTTTTCCTTGGGTGGTGGTGAAATGGATTATGGCTTGTGTTACATCAGCGACTTTATGTTGTTCTCATAAATGGTAAGCCTTCCGGTTATTTTAAGGGTACTCGTGGCCTTCGGGAGGGATGTTCGCTCTCGCCATTACTTTTTCTCCTTGTTTTTGAGGTCTTGAGTAGGTTGATTCTCAAGGAAAAAGTGGAAGGTACTTTAAAAGGTATTAAGGTGACTGATGATACCTCCGTGACTCACACACTCTTTGTTGATGATGTTATGTTATTTGGTTTGGGTACTTTATCAGAATGGATTCAGTATAAGAAAATATTGGATCTCTTTTGCAATGTATCTGGTATGTTTTTCAGCAATGTCAAATCTCATTTCCTAGAAAACAACCTAGATATTGACTTAAAACATCAGATTGGCTCACATCTCCCTTTTGACTTCAAGGAGTTGGTTGGGGGAACCAAGTATCTTGGCTTCTATATCAAACCATCAAATTATTATACTAATGACCAGCTTTGGCTTTTAAAGAGATTTGACAAGTGGATAATCCATTGGAGTGTGCGTTGGTTATCTCTGGGCGGCAGACTCACCTTAGCAAAATCGGTGCTGCAAAATCTGGGGGTCTACTGCCTCTCCCTTTGCAAAATACCAAAGGAAACACTGAAGGGGATGTGTAGAAATATCTGCAGTTTCATTTCGTATGGGGGTGCACAAAAAGAGAAGTTTCATCTGGTAGATTGGTGGATTCTTGCTCGCCCTTGGGGGTTGGGGAGATGGGGCTTAAAAAACTTGGATTTTTTCGCTTCTGCACTTCAGGAAAAAAGTCTGTGGAGAGCGCTCTTTGCCAATTCTTCCTAGAGTTTAATCATCCGGGGAAAATATTTAAAATATATCTCTGTGGTGGACTCGTTTTGGAGGGGACACCCTGGCACTAGGGGGGTGTCAAATTATTGGAATGGGCTTCTTGGTTCGTTCTCCATCATCTCTTTGTGGCTTTCTTGGTTACCTGGAAATGGTCGTCAGATTAGACTGGGGGAAGACCCCATTATGGGGGGTCCTCCCACTTTCAGATTATCCTTTGATATTAGTGTGTTCTTGATATCTAAAGGTTATTACACTTTATATCATGCGGCCACGCCTTTTCCTGCAATTGGGATTGGATTGGCTTGGATATCAGCACAGCATTTGGGGCTTTTTGGTAATTTGGGGGTGGAGTGTTCTACTTTTATTAGAGGCCTTCGGTGATCAAATTTCCATTTATCTGAGGCTCCTGATAAACTAGTCTAGTCTTGGGATGTAGCTCACGGTTCTGTATTTGCCAAACTTGCATATGAATCTTTATTTTCTCATGAGCTCTCTCAAGCGTAGTGGTGGCACCGGACTATGTGGAAACTTTCCATCCCGCTAAAAGTGAAATGTTTTATTTGGCTTTCTTTGAGTAACAAAATTTTGACTTGGGATAATTTGTGTCGTAGAGGGGGATCTGGACCTAACATATGTTATTTTTGTTGTCTTCAAGAGGAGGTGGTGGACCATTTATTTACTGGTTGTCGGTTTGTCTTGAGTTTATGATCTCTAATCAGTCGCTATGTTGGTTTGACGATGATTTGGAGATATTTTTATTTAGAAGATAGTTTGGATAAGTGGATTGGAGGTGTAAAGGACTGGGCAGAGCTCCCTTTTTTTATGATCTGGGAAGTCTGGAAGGCCTAAAACCTTCGTATTTTTGAAGACATTAGACCAAATATGGAACATATTTGTTGCAGGACTATTGCTTCTTACAAGGAATATAATCTTCCAGCTTGCGGAGCTGGGTTCTTTTTGCCCCGACTCACTCGTCTAATCTCCTTGCCGGTATTATCTTATCCTTGAGGTTTTTTCGATGGGGCAGCACAAATGGGAAATGGTACTAGTGGTGTTGGTGTGCTTCTGTTTCTGACTGATACTTGCCACTTTAGAATCTGGATGAATATTGGGTGTGGTTCCAATACCCGTAGTGAACTTATTGCCTTATGGTTGTTGCTCCACTTTGCTCGATTAAAAGATTTATCATCCCTTCAAGTATTGGGTGATTCAAAGGTTATTATTTCTTGGGCGAAGAATACTTCTTCACTTAATGTGTTGTTCCTTACCTTTTGGCTGGAGGAGGTGCGTCATTTTATAAACTGTTTTGAGAGCATCACTTTCACTCATGTCTTGTGTGAATGAAATCAAAAGCATCCCTGTCTTCTTCGGAGGGTTTCTTGTTGTGCGAAGAGTGGCATGATGATCAACGCTTTTCCTTTGGTTCTGATGTTCTCTATCGGTCATAGTTTTTGTCTCTATCTTCCCTGCTACTCGGTTATGGTTTATTTATATGTTAGCGGCACTTATCTTTTTGCAGGTGATTAGTTCCTTTTTTCTACCAACATCTTGTTGGGCCATTAGACTTATCGGTGGACTCTCTTTTTTGGATCACTTGGTACTCCTATGCAGGGTGTTGGGGGTGTTATTTTCCTTTGGTTTCTGGGGGCGATTTCGGTCTGGTTATTGTATCAGCTAGTTATCAGCTTCTTGTGGCCATATGTCTAGCTGGTTTTCTCCTTTTGTTTCAACCATTGGAGTATGGTTTCTCTCTGTTGAGATGGTGTTTCGAACTTATATTTTTGTGACTGTTTTTTCTATCCATTAGTTTGGCGGTCACTTATGTTCCATTATTACTCTATATTGGGTTGTTTTTATGCCCGGATGTTGCACTTGTCATTACTATTTACCTATTAATAGTAAGTTATATTTTTCATGGAAAAAAAAGATTATTGTGGGAAATTTTAATGCCAAATGTGTAAAGTTGAAGTTGTTTATAGTTTCAATTTGTTTTTTTCAATTTAATATAGTTTCAATTTGTATGTGCATAGTTTTATCTATTTTTAAATCTATTTATTGTGATTATTATTAATATGGATAATGTTTAAGAAGTCCATTGGTTGTAGCCTGGGTGGTTGGGAGGAATGTTTGTTACCCTCCCCACCCAGGTTCAATTCTTGTAAGTGACATATTGCTCTTGTTGAGCCCATATTGTAATGATTGTAATTCGTGCCACCTTGATTCTCTAGAATAACAGGTGGTGACCATTTCTCCAGGTGGACTAGCCCTCTAACAAACAGCGAACCACTATTTTTAAAAAATGGATAATGTTTAAGAAGTGATTTTTTAAAATTTAGCATAATTGTGTTTTATGGATATTAATATGAAGTAAGAATGACTTAGCTTTTTTATTACAATAAACAACTATTATAATTGATTTTTTTTTATGAGTTGAAGTGGTATAAACAAAATTTCTAAATGTTTTAATATGCTATAAAATTATATATATAACATTCAATTCAAATGTTGAACAATTCTTTTTTCAAATAATATTTATTTTTATTTTACAAGAAAATAATTATGAAATATAATAACTACAATTTATAATGAAAAGGCAAAAAAATCCTAACCAATCAAAATCAATTGAATATGGGCCACCAAAATTTAAGTGTCATAAAGTACCATAACATATAAGGAAAAAGTGCTTAATATGACATAATTAATGAGGCCTTTAGACCAAAGCGAGAAGACAAATGTAGTGTCCCCGACCCCAAATTAAGGACAAATGCATTAGAGGTCTTGGAAAAAGGTTAAAGTAAATATTACACAATGGAATAAAGTGGCTTAAGGTTAGGCCAACAAGCCATTCTACTTGAACTTAGCTTTATGAAGTGTATGAAAATTAAACATGACATATGCACACTTATTAAACATATCAACATTATATTTTGTAATATGGATGCATGGTATTTAGAATATTTAGTAGGATCACTAATATGTAATTAACTCAAGTTATTGATAGTAAGCATAAGTTTGTAAAGCTAGAATGGACATGAGTAGTAAGTATTGCAATTAAAATTTGTTCGCATAATAATTGTCTTTCATATGAGGTTTACTTATCAATTTCATGATGTGTGTGCTGATAGCAGTGGTTAAACAGTAAGTAAGAATAGCATCAGAACATAGCCACAACCACACAATCAAAACAAATACAAAGGCATGGGTTGCCAACTACAGCCTCCAAAATCAATCTCGTGGTTGTCCCCTACAACCAACTTTTACTAGTATAATTTAGATTGAATGGTTTCCTTCCCTCCACCCACCAATCACCATTACAAATCAGATTTCCCATAACATAATCATATTTGCAACAAAATGATTAGATATACAACTTCACAATCAAGTCTGCAACAAGAGTGCTCTTAATCAGAAGACGAGGTGTGTTCCCTTAAGTGTCGAAAACACTATCGGCCAAAATAGTCATAGCTTGGTCATCCTGAAAGCATTTCTAGTGGAACAAAAGGTGTTACTTACTAGAAACACTGCTCCAGACGTAGCGGAATAGTTCTCATGACCTAGAAATGAACAGAAATGGGAGAAACAGAACCCATGGTTGCGCCCCTCTCATCACCGTGAGAGTTACATTCATAATCTATGTAGGAGGAGTGAAGAAATAGAAGATAGAATATTTTCATGATAATACAACGTATCAAGAGCCATCCACCCTGTATACAAATCCTGGTACCTAATCCATAAACAAATACATAATTCATTTCAACCTCCATGGTAAAATAACATAAATAAGCATATGAACAAATACTTATCTTTAATGGCAACTAGCCACAATAGGACAACTTTCCTCCCAGCCGTAGACACAATCAATCCTTCCTCACTTGAACAGGTCACCCCCGAGCTGAAACCATGGATCCACAAGTAGAGGCACACTCAGTCTAGAAACTCTCAGAACTACCTCTTCCGAGAACCACAATGATTCCCAATACTAATTTCTTGTCCATCTCCACTGCCTATGGGGTCACCGTCCCATTTCCTGGCTTCCTGTGCAAGAACCTGGACTAGTAGAGTGGTATGGAAGCAAAGGGTGGTGACATTCCACCAGACTAACTCTCTAGAATGGGAAACATACTACTCCTCTCAAGGATCCTACAACAAACACTTGGTCCCAATAAAATCCCCACACAGTCTCAAGATTGTCAACACTAACAACACAGTGATAACACAAGGAAAGTGATCAAAAGCTCAAGATTAGCTTCAACAAGGAGAGGGCATATGAATTTATAACACAAGGAGGTCAACTCTAACCCAAGGGGATCAACTTGAATTAGAGGAAGAGGTAACATTAAGCTTCATCATGGAGAATTAACTCAAATTAGTGGAGTAGTGGCTTAGTTAGGAGATTCCCTTTCCCGGATTAGCATCATGAGGAGGAGTTACCAAAAACCAAGGAAGTGAGTCATGAAGAGCACAAGGAGGTGCACTATTGCATAAGGGGGTTACAAAACATGGATGAGGGCGCATCCGGTGAGAGAGAGGATCCAATGGGGTCATAAATTACTTGTAAGCACAAAAATAGGGAGCATCTCTATAAATAGAGGAGTGGGACGCACTTATGGAGGTGGAGGCTAAATTATAGCTTGTGGAAGCAGAAATATAGTTTACAAATCCTATAATTTATGGAGAGGGCTCATAAATGAAAAAAAAACACATAAATAGAAGGGAATCTCTCCCAAGGAGAGTTCCTTAGGAAAGAGGGGTCCACTAAGGTATGCACAAGGTGCAATAGTAACTCCATAGTCCATAAAATAAAAAATAGTGTCTGTTGTACAATGTTTGGGTGACCAACACTACTAATGTCACCAAGGTGCAAAATGAATTAGGATGGACAAATCCCATCCAACAACAAGTTCTAAGGTTCTAGGGATGTCCCCCATTCCCCCTCACAGTGTGAGATCTGTGGTCTCCCATACTCTTTTAGTTTCCTTGTTGAGCTAGTTGTTTAATTAATCAATAGCAACAATATTCAAATATAGAAATAATGCCAATAATGCCAATAATATTTATAATAGTGCCATATTCTAAGTTCATATTATCAAACAAACATCATAAGTCCATAATCATATTAACATGCAAAATAACACAAGTCCACGGTCACATAAAAGATCATAAGTATGGGGCTTAATGATCTTTTATGTAATATGACCCACAAAATACCCCGAAGTGTGTGAGTATTTAATTCATCGCATATCAAATAATACACAAAATCTTGAATATCAACATGAAATTTATCAAACGTGATTTTATTACCTTGTGTGCGTCCTTTGGGATGAGCTTCCACAAGGCTTTGGGAGGAACCATGTTGGCCAACTCCGGATTAACCTCCCCTTGCATGATTGCCAAATTGTCAATTTCATATGGTGGCGTGGCTATTTAAACCCCCCTTATCACATTTATGGAAAGTATGAGGTATGTAGCCATTGACCCATGCAAGCTCTGGTCAAAACAAAAACAAAAAAAACCATAAATGCCATAACGATAGAAATAAATTTGGACCTATCCATTGGTGTCTCCACAATTTGAAATCAAATGTCTTATTGATTAGAATTAAAATTATATTTAATTTTTTTTGAAAATATGTATTTTAAATTTGTTAATGCATAGATTATTATGACATGACATGTAAGGATATTCCTATACTTAATCCTAGTCCTACCAGCATTTTCATTATTTTGTATTTCAGTCTTGTAATTGCATGCAGGCATGCAATTGCATGCATCCCAGTCATCAGTCCTAGCACCTAGTCCTCGTTTTGCTAGCCCCGGGAGCTTCTTTCTGATCATTTCTATCCCTCTTAGTGCTTAGTGCGCCCTCCTTTCACCTACACTTGTGAAAGGCACCCTTCTTCACCTACCACTCAGTTACACTTCAGTTAGTTGAGTTATTTGTGGATCTCTCCTTGATTTGAGGATTGATTGACTTGTTAACTAACTGAAACACTTCGTTGGACCCCTAGTAAGACTAGATTGCCTATTTTGACTCCAGTCAGCTCCCCATGCGCCCTCCATTGAGCCTCCTTCACTACATTAGTGCTTCCATGTGCCAGTTACACCTATCACACTTAGTTAGACTCAGTTTGACACCTGGTTGACCATTACTTGTGCATTGATGACTCCAGTGATGATGATTAGGACTTTTAGTGGTGTATTGTCGACACTCCACTAATGATGATGATGAATCCTAGTGCAGATAAGCCATGCCCATGCAGGCTAATTCGAATTGCCACCTTGGCATTCGAATCCTCTCCACCATTGTATTGTTTATTGTTCATATTATGATTAATGAATTAGTGTGTGATGTTATTCTGCTTTTATCTGAGTTCTACTGTATCATAATTCTGTTGCTCTTTTACACTACATTGTCCACTCTTCTTCTATTTTCCTGCTTAATATTTCTTGTGAGGTATACATAATCTCTTAGATCTGTTGTGAAGATTTTTACATGACAAACTATGCCCATAGTGTGCCTAAAATTTAAAATTTAAAATTGTTTGAGTGCCATTTGTCTTAGCGATAAGAAATTGTAATAAAAACCATATACTACACTTCTACGGTATTGAAAAACTTTTATTATGAGCTCTACACTACTAAAGTATTGAAAAACTATTATTATGAGCTCTGCATTATAGTAGATTCTCTCTTATCCTTATGGTGGCATTCACTTACATATTTGTGATTTGGTTCTTGGTTCATTCCTTACGTACAAAGGTCTCCTGGAAACTTATATTGTTATAGTTTCTTAATTCTCTAAACATTCAAATGTCTATGTGAAGTGAATTTTTATGTGTTTAGATTTATATGATAGAAAATGGTAATTTGACACAAATTTTACTAAAATTATTTAAAAAATAATAATTAAATTGTAAAAAAAGTTATTAAATTATTATTTATAATCATTTCTTTAAATAAAATATTTACTATCAACTTATAATATATCCATACACTAAAAAACCATTAACAAACCATATATGTTATAACTTATATTATGATATACAATGTTTTTTTATTTACAGAAATGAGTAACAAGCTTTTATATAAAAAGGAGAGCCAAATTTTTTTGGGAAGACTGATCTCAATATAGAAGAGCTGCCAAGACTCCTAGCTCATCTTTTTCCAGTCTGTAATGTTCATGATAAAATCCTAATCTACGGAAGCTATACCTCCTTACAAACTGACCTTGGATCAAAATACAGAAACAAAACATTGTTGAGAAGAAAGACCGCAGAAGCCCTATTTTGGAACTGCTATATGCCTAACCGAAAAAGACTCTATACTATAATTCTGATATAACAAAATATTAAGCAAAAAAATTTCTAAAGAACTGGAAAGTCCCATGTTGAACGAGTTACTGGTGTGAATTGTCCACCTTGTTCCGATTAGCTTCTCCTGCTATACCTCTTGTGCCTCCTTGCAGTTTCGTGGTGCTCTTTCTGATGTCTGTTCTTATGCTATCGATCTTGGCTTCCACTATCCTGAGACTGTTGTGCATTGCTATAATTTTAGTGTCCAAATTGACAGAACAAGGGCATCCTTTGTCGAGATTTTCGGCCAGATTGGCAACCTGTTCTATTATCTTGCTATTGTTGCTTCTAATCCCAGAGTTCGTGACTTGGACGAGAGTGTAGAGGTGAGAGATGGCCCATTTGAGTTCATAGTTTTCCCCTCTGAGCTTGTGAACTTGTATTTCCATTTCTTTCAAGTATGTTTGGACCTCATCCGGAAGGTTTTCAAACCCCAACGAAGGCACATGACCTTTGTTTCCTCTATTTTCTCCTGTAGAGGAATTCCAATTCTTGCCCAGACCCAACGCCTCAGATTTGCAATGGTCATGCAAAGCTTGTTGCACCTTGATTGAACCACCTAGGTCCATGTCCTGATAGGCTTCATTCGCAAAAGGAATCTTCAGGACTCCAACACATCCAATTCCCCCTAAGGTCGTAATATGCTTCTTACATTGCAGGCATTGCAGCGACAGAAGGCTCGAGAAAGGAGAGGCTTCATCCATTTTAACCCAGACTTCTATCACTCTGCCCTGAATGTGAATACTACCTATCTTCATATTACCAGAAGTAACGCACCCCTGTCCGTAATGTAGGCTAGCTCTGCCTCGGTCTTTCACCACCATAAATTCCTGCATGCCGGCCAGGTGTGTCAAGCGTGTGGAAGGCTCCAGAATCGCTAAAAAGATGCGGGGAGAGTCCAAGGAGGGGAAAGCGAGGACATTAGAATTCATAAAACCAATGCTAAATTGTCCCAATGTTATGTAGATCATATGAATGAGGAAATGGTTCCTCCAAACCAAGGATAGCTGCCACTTCCAATTGCAAAGAAAACTATTAAGCTTCTTCTTCATAGCTAGAAGAGGGCGAAGTTTAAGGGACCCAATTGTTGCCAAACTCCTGGTGATTACTAACCAAAATTCCACAATCGAGACCAGCTCCGATATTAGCCATTGCATCTGCATTCTAATTATTGATCCTCATCAGATGAAGACAATTGATAGAATTGAATTCACTGACAATGTAATTAAAGAGATGATGAATCTTAGTGACAGGCTTCTTACGATTCATCGCCAAGTTTCTAGCTTCCCAAATGACCAACATTGAATCTCCGAAGGCCACCAGATCCTCAGTTCCTTCCTTCCTTGCTATTTCCAAACCTTTAATCAGTGCTAGCCACTCTGCACCATTATTGGATCTCCTACCAATTCCCCATGCAAACTCTTTCAGCTTATTTCCCTCAGAGTCATAAAGGATTCCTCCCGCACCTGCCAACCCAGATATTATGATATACAATGTTATAAATAAGTGAATGAGTAATTTATAATTTTATAAATATTCAAATTAATCTCTAAATAAAATAGAAAAATGAGATATATTCAACCATAAAAAGTAAAAAATATACCATTGATTCTACCATTTTTACAAAAATTTATACAACCTTCAATAATATAAAGTTTAGATTTCTCTTTATCCTCTCATTCATTATCTCATTTTTCTTATTTAAAATGTCCGTATCAATATTTCAAACAATAATAAAATATTATTATTATTTTTATGACATTTCTTAAAACACATAATTATCATTTTGTTATCCTCTCAACTAAAGTTTAATAATAATGTTGATACATCCTCTCAACTAAAGTTTAATAACATATAAGGTGTATCAACCTGATAGTGTACAAGTCAAACTAGTCTTCCAGACCTTGATAGTGTACAAGTCAAATTACTATTCCAGATTGGTTGTGATTGGAATCCAATGCTGGTTATAATAAGACTGAGCATCATAGGATTCTTAGCTTTGTCACATAGATCCATTTTCCATCCTAATAGAAAACAAAGGAATAAAATCAACCCATACCAACGAACTACAACACATATCCCATAATCCCATAATGTGCAATGTCAATCATCATTTCCATGTGATTTCTTCCATCATTCTCATTAAAAATGGAGCCAAACAGATTCTTCAGCAGCATGGGTTATGCATATATATATATATATAACACGAAAGCCACCAAAGAATGATATAAGATTTGTGTAAAATGTACAACACATTTTGACAGATAATTTTGCTTAAAAAACATTGAAAGTATATTTTATCCATCCTGGCCAGATCTTGATTGGCTTAAAAATATCATCAAATCTAGACAATCATATATTCAAAGAAATTTTTCAATCTCGATTATTCTCATATATCCAAAGAGTATCTATCAATCTGTGTCTATTTATCAATCTATCTTGCCCAAGTTTGTTGGGCTTCTTTGCATTTATAATCTGCAAGCATTGTCACATGGGAAAGGCCAGCTTTTAATTATGGTCAGAGATAAAGTTTCAACATTACTCACATGGGTGTTCCTTTCAGCAATAATTTTTAGTGTCCCCTGGTTGACACTGGTAGTGCTCCAGCCATTTGTGATGTTGACAATTCATAATCCAAATATGACCTGGCAACAGGACAACTTCAAAGCAATCAATTCCATTGAAAATAGAACCCTAGTCCCTCTCATCCTAGGGTATAGCCCTCAAAGTGACCGTATCCTCTTTCACATTTTGTTTTTTAGGCAAGTTACAGACAGTGAGAATCAACAATAAGGACTCTGCTGTATACATATTCACATATCAAGGGAGCAGCAGTGAACAATATTGTCCTTCTTTATTGGATGCAGTGCCCATCATCTACTCTGCATCATCATGCTTCCTTTTGTGTAATGTAATTTTTTTTCAACCACATTCGTCACAAAAACAGCACGGGCCCAGTTGGGCCTCACAAATCTGGCATATGGCAGAGGCCTGGTGGCATGAATTAAGTAACGTCAACGAGAAGGGCCAGCCGTGTTTTCAAGGCAGAGGACTAATGGGTACTATTTCAGCGTTACATTGGATTATATAAGGAAATAAATGATCTGAATGGAGTGTGATAACTGGCATATAAATTGTCCTATTTCCGGCAACCTTTATGGATTCATGACTGATCGTAGAAATTGTCAGATCCGTGGCTCAGGTTGTAATTTTGAGGCTCTGTATCGAATTCAGACATCCCGAGAAACCCTAAAAATGCAGTTTTAAATAGTTGAGATTGTGATTTTGGAGTGTCCGGATTGCAACTCCTCGATTTCCAGCTGATTAGCGAAGTTTTCCATTAAAAAAATGATGAAAGGCAGAGCACTTTAAGTGCAAGTTATCCGACTGCTGTTTGGACAGTAGCCATGTCAGAAGAATCACTAATGAACAAAGTGCAGTAGAAACTGCTTTTATCAAAATTTGTGGGCAAAACCTCCCAGCCACAGTGAGTGTGTGATCAGCATTGAGTTAGACTTACGATTAAACCCCAATCGAGGTCCAACGAACAACGCATAGTAAAGCCTGTCAACTCATCTTTGTGCCTATCATGACTACTAACTACATTCATGGACCTTCAACATCTGGGCCTCTTCCTGCTGAGGGGAGAGGTAAAACTGCTAAATCTAAAAATAAAGGAAACTGATATTTTTTTTTGGTTGATATTTGTTGGAATCTGGTGATGTAATTTTCGCTTAAATTGTGATTTTCATTGTTTAAATTGCAATTTTGATTGTAAAAATAAATTCAGCACTCTCAATTACTCTCAATTACCCTGACACCCTCCAACAATTTTCGGCCAAATTTTAACTGAAAAGATGAACAAAAAATAGGTGTAAATCATAGAACGTTTAGCTTATTTCCAAACTAATAAGAGATCGGAGAGTAGAATCCAATTGGGTAGAATGTACTTGGATGGCCAACAGTCCACAACAAAAAATACCATTGGTGAAATCAGATAACCAACCTCTGTATCAGTACATTTTTTTTTTTTAATCTTGGAAATTCCAGTCTCAGTACTACTGCTTCACTTGGGCAACAGCTTTATCTCACGACTGAGATGAAAACCAGGTGCCGAGCCTGACTTTAATATTGGATAGGAGTACAATCTGTCCACCACACTGAAAATGAAGCCAACTAGATTCCAAAGAGATCCACTTAAGATACAAAACAGTCAAAAGTGAAATGAACTAGCCACTGGTAGAAGATGGTGTGGGATAACTGGCACTCAAATCGTCTCGCTTTTTCGGTGATTTGTTTCCTAGATTCGGTTATAAAAACCAGCGGAATCGTAGTTCCACCCCATTTACTGCGGAACTATGCCATAGAACTGTGTCCCTAGGGATTTTGGCCCATATTAAGACGACCCAGATCGTCGAAATTCCAAAAAAATAACGAGAAGAGGTGGAACTGTGCCTCGCCAGCAGGGGCGATTTGAGTGCCAGTTATCACACGCCGCAGAAGATCAGTCATTCTACAAGGGGATTAAGTTGACTTCAATGTAGTGCTCACCACGAATTTTAGGGGATAGATAGGAATCCGTGAAGAATTAATTCAGAGTCATGTGACCACCGCCTGCCACTGTTTTCAAGAGCACAAGTCCTCCTGAGTGGAACAAGCTGAACAGACACTGGACAAAAAGGGCAAAAAAGGCTACTGCAACCATCATATTCCACAAGGAAAAAAGTGACCGTCACATGGCACTTCGGGGTAGGTGGGTATCCAACTGCACTGCTACTGCAACCATCATATCCCACAATGACAGGAGTGACCGTCACATGGCACTTTTGATAAGGTGGTTAGGCAACTGCACTGCCTCCTTCACATGGCACTCTTAAGATGGTAAGTGTGCAGTTGCCCTCATTCAATGCCATGGCATGGTCACTGGGACAATGATTTTAAAAATATTTTTTATTTTGAGATGGCCAAGCTCAACGCTCAATGGTAACTCTTTGTTAAGCACCCACATTCTCATCCTCCCTTGGATTATCTAACTGACCAAATTTCAAAAAGGATTAAGCTTTCCTGATTCATCTTATAATATACCTAACACCTCTACAGAAGCAACCCAGTTCAGATTGCAAAAGAATTGACGTGATAAGCCATTTGGCCTATTGTAGTAAAGCTGAGCCAATGTTTTATAAAATGAAATTGCAAAAAAATTGAAGTGGTGCGCCAATTGGTACATTGTGGTAAATCTGAACCAATGTTTTATAAAATGGGCAGTATATAGATACATTATAATAAAATTTCACAGCATATTACCAAAGCACACAGGTGATCTACTTACAGCAAAGCATAACATTTGTTACATTTTAGACATAAAAGATTGTATATACAAAGAACAAGCAGCAGTGTTCCAAAAGATGCAATATAAGTGAAATGGTACAGAAACGGGAGACTATCCAGTCAACTGAGAAGATTGACCTTCATAAATAGTAAAATGACAAAACTGATCTTTATAAGCCAGTGCTACAAAATCTCAGAGAAATGGTCCATAGAAGCCATCAAATGCCCTCAACGCTTCCAATCAACTTGTCGCAGAGTTCATTTACCAAAAGGTGGTTTCCTACAACAAAATACTTTGATAGAGCAATTCCTTCCACCATGATCACAGTCACCACCATTGTATTGCTAGTCCAGGGCTGTCGCTTAGGGATCAGGTGAAGGCTGTTGTCTCCCCCAGAAGAAATGCCAGATATTTATTGCTGTGTACAGGATAAAGCTTCTGTAATTACACTCCTAGGTCTCTGGCATCTCCTTCAGTCTACATACTCCTAGGTCTCTGAGATCATCTTCAGCCAGTAATCTACATTCCATCTGAAGACCTCCTAAATGGATCAGAAACAGCCATATAATGTATGATATTGAAGACCTTCTAAATGGATCAGAAGCAGCCATATAATGTATGATATTGATTTACTGCACAAGCTTAACAACTAAGTCCTTCATAAGTGACTGAAAGGGGCCTTATGGCACGTCCTTGATGTGCATTCATCCAACTATCTGAAGGGAATCCATGTGATAGCATTGTCCCAACAGCAACTGAATCTCTACATGAGACTGCTTGAAATACAGAAGTATCTGCCAACTCTTGCAAGCTTGAATCCTCCTTAACAGAAGTGTATATGCTAAACTCAGATGCATCACTGATCCTAGGAACATCAGCTTCCCCAGTAGTATTCATCAATGCCCGATCAGTCAACGAACTTGTTGCCAAGAAAAATTGTCGCAGCTCACCATTAACAACGTTCATGTGAGGACCTGAAGATGTGACCCTAATGTTACTTGCTTCGCTCTCTTGACAGTAATCTGATTGCTTGAAATCCACTTTTACATCGATAGAAAGTTCACCTTTAACTTGAAGATACTGCTCAGGCACTCTAGCAACCTGTCCATTAGGTTCTTCCCGTTTTAATTCATTCGCTCTCAACTGCTTTTGCTTCTCAGCTTCTTCTTCCATGATAGAAGTCATTATGTATGTGTAGGCCTTCTGTAACAATCTATACAGCATCAAAGTTGACAAACGAGCCTGATATTTAACAGCATCAATGTCTCTTTCATCCACAAATTCGCAGCGATCAACAAAATGCGAAGCGTTATCAGGCCTATGCCTCAGGCAAAGTAATAGATGTGCACGTTCAACATCTGCCCTTGTGCAACCTCTTCTCAAACCAATAAGAGTGTAATAATCAACTGTATAAGGACTTGATAGCCTTTGTTTCATAGTAAGAATCTTAGAATTCAAAATTTGAAGATTTCCATGGATATCCCTATAATTCAGATTTTGATGCTTCCAAACAGGTCCTGGAAACTTCTGTATGCGAAGAATGGACTCATAACGCAGTCTAAGATGTTCCAGATCCTGCAAGCTCTCGGAGAAACATCTTGCAGTTTCAAACAGGGAAGCCCGTGTGGTTAAAGCCTCAATGCAAGTAGGATCTAATGCAAGTGTCCTATTGCAATCAGCTATTGAATCAACCACTCGTCCTGCAGCTTGATAAGCTGTTGCTCGCAACATATAGCATTCTGCTATGAAGTCTTTAGGGGTGCCTTTTCTTCCATCGAGAATTTTTGAGAAATGCCTTGCTGCCTCTGAGTAGAGACCAGCATCTAGTGCAGCCATAGCAGCTGTTTTTCTCCTCAGCAGTAATTTGATATTTCCAAGCAATTGACTAACAATTTCTGATTCTGAAGCAGAATTCTGAGAGGAAAAGCTATCATCATTAAGACTTGTGCTTTCTCTTCTATCGGCAGCAGAAGCAACCCTTTTTCCACTCTGGAGCAAAACCAATGCATCCTCCATCAGACCCAAATGGCAACAAGCTTGTCCAAGAACCAAATATCTCCATTCTTCCCTTTCACATCGTTTAGAGAGCCCTACTAAAAACTTTTTCTTCAGTTTGGAAACTGAAAAGCATCTGAGTAAAACCCTGGCGCTGGATCTGTTACTCTCTTCATAGCTCGAAAGAAGCTTCACTTGCTCTCTCGACATCTCTATTGACACCAGTGGGCTTTCAGATGGGACTATCTCCCTAAACCTGAGGCTTGGGATATATTCCTGCAGCATATTTGCCACGTCTTTGAATTTCCCAAGATACAAGAATGCCCTTGCCTTAAGTTCCAAGGCCTTCTCCCATCTTGGACATAAATCAAGAGCAGCATCAAGCAGATTAAGTGCTGAGTAGATTTCATTCGGTTCTTGACTTCCCAGCAAAGCCCGGGCTTTCTTCAAATGTTTTTCTGCAAGCTGCACCAATAAAATCTAAACTCAGCATCCTACATCCACCAAATACTGAAAAAAGGGCATTCTGCAAGTGCTATGCATTTATCAAAAACAAAACTGGCAAAGCAATGGAAACAAACAAATCTCAAAAGCTTCAAAAGGACATTCTGCATTGTCAGAGAGCAACTAATAGGCATTCTGCATCACTGGTTATGGACTATAAATTAAAATCAATGCACCCAATTTCTTCGTGGGTTATTTTGCATTTAACAGTTTGGCCAAACATCTAGCATTGACATTTCGAAATCTATAACTTGCAATTGTTCCCAGATCTCTATTTATAATTGCAGCTTAAAGTAGCTCCCGTAGGCGTTCTGCATTTATCAGTATCTGAGTTCAACTGAACATTGAATCCCAGCCTTGGCAATATGAGAAAACATATCACTGCTTATGCTCAATATTGCCATATGCATCCAAAGCTTACCTGAAACTTACTTAACAATCCCCAAAACTTGCAAACTGCCATAGCCAAACACCAGACAACTAAAACTTCCAGACTCATGAGATCTGAAATGGGTATATAGATTTCAACCTTGGAGACCCAGTCCTTAACATCCTTCCAACACAATGCACCTTTACCTTTCTAAAAAGATCCAACAACGCAGTAGCATATTAATGCACCTATATCCTTCTAAAAAGATCCAACAACCCAATGGGATATCAATGCTACAAATAAAAGCACTGGATTCCCCAAGAGTTTTATCATTATATTCCATTATTATTATCATTAATTAGTTTTAAGATTGGGTTATTAGGTAATGTGTTTTTTTTCAATCTAGGCTAAACTATAAACAAATGAATTTTTTTAAAATGAAGTTATGAGGCTGCCTATAACTTCCACTAACATCTAACTAACATAATCAATTTGCTGGAAATATTGCAGTTATGTTTTAAGTGCAATTACATATTTAATCATTACATTTTAACAATGATTATTCGTAAAATCAAATATTAACCAGACTTACCATTCGTAAATCGTTTTTTATAAGAGCTTAAAAAATATAAAGTTTTAATTTAGTATTTAATCATTACATTTTAACAATGATTATCGTAAAATCAAATATTAACCAGACTTACCATTCGTAAATCGGTTTTTTATAAGAGCTTAAAAAAATATAAAGTTTTAATTTAGCAGTTTTTGTAATAAATATAAAAGTTATTTTATATTTTAATTTTAATATAAAATATTAAAAAAAAATATTAATTCAGCTTTATAATGATTGAAATATCCATTTTATAATTCAGCTTTATAAAATTAACTAATTATCAACCAATTTATAATGGTATTTAATTTAAATAAACCACGTAGATCCATCTTAAACGCGGATCTATCAAGTGGATCCAATTTCTTGAGGTATATATATATTTTTAATTTAAACTCAAGAAATTTGATATTTCTTGGTTGATAGATCTGGGTTTAAGTTTTAAGTTTTTATTTTATAAACGACATCAATTTTTTTAATTACTTTTCATGATTTTTTATTTAATGAACCAACATGGATTTTTTTAAAATAGTTTACATAATTTTTTATTTTATGAGCTCTGCAAAAAGTACATAACAATGGTAATTTTTTATTTTATAATTCTGGCAAACTATTAGGAATCATTTGCAAATGGTGGATTATGATAATAATAATAATAATCTATTTTTAAGGTCATTGCCAAGCGAGACACCAATTTGGTGTATGAGACCTCCTTGTTTGTGGGACAAGGGACCCGCCTCTGTGCAACGATTTAACTGCTAAAGTCTACAGAGGTGTACATCCCCTACCCCCCTCTGGATTTGAACATGTGACCTAGGAGGAAACACATGCTCTTAACCTTTAGGCCCGCTCATGCTATGAACAAATCCCCTTCAAATGCAAAGTTTGTCGCAAGTATGGCCATTTTGCAAGGCTATGCCCCAAAAGGAAGCAATGGGAGGTAGAAGAGGGACAAGGAGGAGAATGGAATGAGGTGACTAGGAAAAAAGAAATCAAGCCAAACCTAACCCTAACCCCCCTCAGTCACCAAGCAAAAGGAAGTTGGTCTCAAATAGCTTTCAAGTTCTCTTCAATGAAGCTAATGAAGACAAGCAAGGGTCATCTAAAGGGAAAGCCAAGGAAGATAATAAGGAAGAGGAACCTTCACCGGACCTAATAGAAAGTGGACAAGAAGAGCATGGAGAGCTTGTTATACCTTCGCAGCCCTATGTCGAGATAAGGTATGAAGCTTCTCTCAGTTCAGGAGGCTCGGTAACTAGATCAAGAGCCAAGGCAAACATGGAAGAAACCTTGGAAAGCAGGGAAGAAGAAGTGGAACCTCAGGCAAAAAAAGGAAGAAAGCCGAACAGAACAGTAAGAGATCAGGAAGCAGCTAGGGAAAAAGCGGCGGGTAAGAAAACCAGTTTAGATCAACATATTAGGATAATCTCAACTGGAAAGCAGAATTTAGGAACAGCAAAAGAAAAGAGGGACAAGGCCTCATCCCAGCAAAAGAAATAATGAAAATTGTCTCGTGGAATTGTAGAGGATTAGGGGGAAAGCAGAAAATGGTAGCTATAAGAAGAATCGGGAAAATGGAAAACAACTCAATCTTCTAGATCCAGGAGACCAAAATGCAAAAGGACAATATCAGTGTTATGAAGAAGGCCCGGGCAAATGGAGAAGGGAAAGCAGTCAGTGCAATAGGAGCCTCTAGTAGCCTTATCACCTGGTGGAATAAATGTAACTTTAGTTGTTTCTCTTTCATTGCCAGTCGACACTGGCTTTTTGTTGAATTAGAGAATTTATTCAATAATAAAAAAAATTGGCTTGGAAACATGTATGGTCCAACAATAACCGGGCAGAAAGAAGTTTTTTGGAATTCTATAATCTCACAACAAGAAGGAAAGGTGAACCTCCCCTATATAATAGTAGGGGATTTCAATGCTACAATCTCTATCGACGAGAGAAGAGGAGGCTCGAAAGAGAGGGACCCCTTTCGGGAAAGACTTGAATACCTTCAATCCTCATGGAATTTAATAGATATAAAACCAAAAAAAAAGAAAATACACCTGGAACAACAAACGATCTGGCCCAGGGAACATCGCTGCAAGGCTTGATAGATATTTGGTAAGCTCCTCCTTATTTTATAAGCCCTCTATTTTGGATTCCAAAAATTTTCCAACAACAATCTCGGACCACATGCCCATAACCCTTTTATTCTCTTTTACAAGGAATCTTGTCCCCTTTCCTTTCAAGTTCGACCCATTATGGTTGAAATCTGATGGATTCATGGACGTGATAAAAGACTCTTGGAAGAAATATGTAATTGGTTCTCATGGTTACATATGGGAAACAAAGATGAGATGTGTTAAATCGACCTTAAAAAAATGGGTCAAGGATATCTACAAAGATCCAGGAGTGGAAATAAAGGAAGCACGCGATGAACTTGAGGAGTTACAAATGAAGATGGAGGAGATTCCAATTAGGGAAGAAATTTTGATAAAATAAAAGGAGGTAGATAGAAAAGTTCAAGATCTTGCTAGAAAAGAAGAAAAGGAATGGCGTATGCGCTCAAGAAGTTTGTGGCTAAAAGGAGGTGATAGGAACACAAAATCTTCCACAACCAGTGCAAAGAGAGGCAGGGGAAAAGTACAATTCTGAATTTGAGCAAAGATAATGGAGAAAAAATAAGTGATCAGCAGGAGATCAAAAGAGAAATTGGGAATTTCTTTTAGAAACTCTACAACGAGGAAGAGGATGTGACCAAAGAAGAAATGGAACAAATGAGTACAGATATCCCCCATCTCATTTCAAATGAAGACAATAATGTTCTTTGTGGGCCGATCTCTGAGGAGGAGGCTCGAAGAGTTGTTTGGTCTCTCCATCCTGACAATGCCCCAGGTCCGGACGGATTCTCTATACATTTTTACAGAAAGTGTTGGCCCTTTATCAAGAAGGACCTCATTAGAATGCTCAATTGGACAAGGAGTAGAGAACGTATAGGAGGAGCCACAAACTCCTCCTTCATTTCCCTTGTTCCAAAGGAGAAGAACCCCACTACAATAAGGACATTCTGACCTATTTCTCTATGTAACTCATCTTATAAAATTTTAACTAAGATCATAACCAACATAGTCAAAAGACACCTTCCAAATCTGATCTCAGCAAACCAAGGCAACTTCATTCCAAGGAGACAAATTTATGACAACATTCTTCTGGTCCAAGAGGTGATTCAATCTAGTCAAAAGAGAAAGGAATCAGGTATGCCAATTAAAATTGACCTGGCTAATGCTTTTGATAGAGTCAGGCATGACTTTATTTACTTGATTCTAGGAAGATTTGGGTTCTCTGTTAATTTTATCAAATGGATTAAACCTTGTATTGGATCCCCCTAGATTGCACCCTTAGTCAATGGGCAACCATCCTCTTTTTTCAGCATCTCCAGGGGACTTCGGCAAGGATGCCCCTTGTCCCCTTTTCTCTATATTCTTGTGGCACACTCTCTCAGCAAAAGATTAAACAGATTGATTTCGGATGGCTCCATACCTGGTATAATATTAGCAAGAGGTGTTCATCCAATCAACCACGCTAAGTTCGTTGATGACACCATCCTGATGGGTAGTGCCTCATTGCAAACAACTAGGAGATTCAAATCCACCTTGGACCTCTATCTTCGAGTTTGAGGAGGACAAGTCAATGCTGGTAGGAGCATTTTATATGGTCGGAATTGTAATCCCATTGTTTTAAGAAACCTGACAGCTGTCCTCGAATTCAAGTTCAATACGGATTGAACCTCCTTCAAGTATATGGGAGTTCCAATATTTAAGAAAAAAACCACCTCCTCCTCTTGGAGCCCAATAATTCATAAAATTAAAAACTAAATTCAGTCATGGGGAATGCGCTAGTTAAATCTGGTAGGCAAGGTCACTCTAATAAAGGTCGTCCTCTCCTCCTATCCCGTTTTTACTGGTGCAATACTGCTGACTTCAAAAAATGTAATGAACAACATTAGCATGGAAATTCAGAGATTTCTTTGGCAAGGAGGGAAAACTCAAAGCAAAAAATTCCATTTGGTGAACTAACGCATAGTCAAGGAAAGTAGAAAGAAAGGGGGATTGGGCATAAGGGAGCCACTCCAAATGAATAAATATTTGGGGGCTAAGCTTGTATGGAGGATGATATCTAGAAAGAATGAGTGGTGGAAAGAAGTGATCAGGAAGAAATATATGAAAAGGTTGTGACTCAGATGCTTGGATCACCCATTGGAAGGGGAGGGCACCAACACATGAGATTTAATTAAAGCTTATGCTAGCCTAATTAAAGACAACCTCTATTGGATCTTAGGAAATGGGAGGAGAATAAAAATAAGGACTGATAACATTCTGGGCTCTCCTCCTCTGGAATCCATTCCAGAACTAGCATGGATTCGTGAACGGATGCTTAACTCTGGATATCATAACATAAAGGGCATCTCCACTTGGGAGAACTTAGGGGCATGGAAAGGATGGATACAGCTAGATCTACCAGATCACCTTAAGCAAGAGTACTCTTCTCTTATCACATTTCTCCATGGGAAAGCTCCCCTTAACCTCCAGATCAAAGGCAATAGAGGATGGGGTCGAGTTGGTTTCTACATGGTTAAGGAAGGATACGATACTCTGAAAATATCAATGGGAACCCCTCTTCAAATATGTGGGCAAAGGTTTGGAATTCTGACTACATCCCAAAAATCAATTATTTATATTGGCTCTTAGCTCACAATAAACTTCTTACTGCTGACAATTTGATTAAGAGAGGAATAGAAGGCCCCTTGCGTTGTGTCTTATGCAGGAGATCCACTGAAAATGCTCAAAACAATTTCTTCAAATATGACTTTGTTGTCCAGGTATGGGGTAAAGTTATGGGATATTTATGGGGGAACTTTGTAATTCCTGGTCAAGTAAATGAGATGATAGAAAAATGGAGGAAACATTTCCCGGGATCTTTAAAGAAGAAACCCACAATAGCAAGAATCTGGAAAATGACCCCCATGAACATATGCTGGCAGGTTTGGATTGAAAGGAACAAAAGAATCACTAGTACAAAATGAGAGATAAGTGACTAGGTGACTAAAAATGTTAGTCACCATAGTTTTTCCAAGGGATGAACGACCAAAATTGAGTAATTTTAAGTGAGCCAACTTAAAACGACTAAGATAAATGACTAATTTAGTCACAGGATGAAATATACGACTAGATAACAAGTGACTAAAATAAAATGACTAACATAAGCGACTAATTTAGTGATAGGAATAGAAATATGACTAGCTAACAAAGACTAAGAATATGAATTCGTCATTTATGTTAGTCATTTTTAGTCGTGTCACCTCGGCAATGGAAAATTACAATTTTGACAATGAATTTGTACAATTTACTAAATTTTAACATTGTGGGGTCTATGGATCTATTTGCAATGTTAAAATTTAGTAAATTATAACATTGTAGATTGATTTAGAGACCCAACTGACGTTAATTGTGTAACTCAGCAATAGAAAATTGCAATTTTGACAATGAATTGTTACGATTTACTAAATTTTAACATTGTAGATAGATTCAGAGACCCCCTAAAAATGAGTCTTTGAATCCATCTGAGTGTTAAAATTTAGTAAGTTGTAGCACTGTACATGGGTTCATGAGAGACCCCCCTTGTCAATTGGAAAAAAGTTATAAAATGTTTTGAAATGAACACGGATGTAGTTTTGGAGAACATAGCAAGAAAGTGGGGATGTCATTTTAGAACTTAGCAAGAAAGTGTTTTTTTAGCCAAAATGAAATTCCATGTTTCTTGTTTGAATATAACCAATTGTCACAGCAAGAAAAGCAGGGAATGACATAGCCCTAGCAAATAAGGAGACTTTAATTGTTGGAGGTCCCTTTATTCTGTGACTTACGTCACACAAACACAACGTTAAAATTATATCTACTGACTATGAGTATTATGTTATTTTCCAAGTAGTTATCATTATGTGATGTAGTGATTATTGTCTTTATAGAGCCCATAATGTTTCTTTGGGTCCTTCTTTTTCTTATAAATTATTAATAATGCACTATTTTAAATGAAGGAAATAAGAAGATGAGTTTCTATTTTTTATGCAAATTCACACAAGGAATTTAAATGGGAATGTACAAACAACATGCAATAGGTATTGAAATTTCTATGACACTTGGAATTCACAAGCAATGTCACCTATCAACATACAATCAATGCTAGATCTATATTAATGTAATATATTGCTTCTACACCATTTCTAAAAACGACTCGACAACAACAACCTATGTAAATTGCCACAACCAAATTGAAAGAAAAAACTAATCCATCAACATTATATCTTAAATTTACCTAATTTAGGATGGATATTTCTCTACCTTTAAGAAAGAGAGGAGGGAATCATATCCACCTCACATAAAACAAATGGGCTAAATTTCCTACCAAAAAACAATGGGACAATTTTTAAATTATGTATTTGAATGATTTTTAGTGCTCATATTTCTTGGAAATAAAAACTAAATAAAAACAATTATTTGGAATCAATTGACATTAGAATCAATCTCTGCCCTCTGGTCGAAGAATTTCATGTCAATGTATGGATGTTGTATTAGGGAGTCGATGAGACTGCATGTTGGCATGGTCGATGAGACCGTTGTTGGAAAGGGTATTTGAATTTGAAGCAGCGAATCTGCATGGACTTGAAACTGAGACTCCCGAGGGAGGTAATGACATCAAAACCATTGATTTTCCTCTTTTTAATTGGGATAAATGGCTCACTCCAGTGTTTTGGAATTATTCATCTCTGATTTCTTTGACTCTCCCCATTTTTTTTATTAAGAAATTTGGCGAAGATCACAAGTCTAACACTGGTAAATAAATTTGCAGGAAAGGAAGAATTATCTACTCCCAAGGGTTTGGTGAAATTACAGGCATTGGTTCTTGGACATATTGTGAGAAAGAAAGAAACTGAAAAATTGAGATGTACACAATCCCTTGTTAGGATCCAAGCTAAATTCCATGCTCGTAGTCTTTGAATGTCTGAAGGAGAGGGCAGGCGGTTCAGAGGAAACTTGTGCAAAGACGCCACCAAGAATTTCGTTTAAGGAGATCAAGTGTAAGAATTGCCATTTCCATTCATGAAATAAGGATCCATTTTCATCCAATATGTAAAATACCCATAGATTTATTTATTTATTTTATTTTTATACAAATTACATCCTTGTTGTAATAGCTTCCTAGCTATAGTTCTATACTCTTTAGAGGTTAAGTTACTAACATGAAAGTACTCACGGGTCCTTCTACAACAAGAAAGATTGCATTAAATGGTTTATTGTTTAGTTAGCTCTGGATAACCCCTTATTACTCCTTATGGCAGGGGCGACTTAAGGAACTAGGGACTAATGGCTTTCCTCTTGTTGTTTTCATAATAGTTTCTTTTGTAAATGAAAAAGACAATTAGATTAATACAAGCCAATAAAGAGATTTTTACCAGACTGAACCTTACTTTGGAAAATCCCCTTTTTTTCAATCAGAAAAATTGCTATACTTTATTTGCAAGTATATGAAAGATAGAACCAAGATACAAACCTCCGCGCTAGGAAGAAACACAAAGCCATCCCACCGGACAAGATAAATGAGGCCCACATCTGAGCCAAAAACAACAAAGACCACAAAGTAAAGCTGCCCCCAAGAAAAACCAGCCAATCCAGATAGGCCCAGAAAACCAATAACCAAGAAATTGTTCAGCACATAGATGGATCCCCAACCAAGAACAAAAAAGAAAGAGCACTACAACAACAACTCAACGGGAAGAATAAAAAAGGATCAGCTGCCAGCTTCCCGAGAGGACGTCCGCAGAACCATTCTCAAAACGAGGAATATGCGAATACTGGATACCCTGAAAAATATAATGTAGAGACCTGATCTTGTGAAGCTACATACTTTATCGTAATAAATAACTAAGGTCGCTCTATAACTATCACAGTGATAATCCTAAGTCCGCAACATGTGAAGGGAGGCATGAGTCACCACCCTATAGCTAGGAGGTTGTAAAGTAGCTATGATAGCACTGTCAACAATCTGTACTGAAATGACCTTGGCTCTACACAAGGGTTAACTCTTTTGTACTGGCAGCCTGAAGTTCTAAATGAAAAGATGCCATTTGAGCTCTGCAGTCAAATATGGATTTTTCCACTTCTTGAAAGTTAAGGGTTCAGTAAGTGCGGTGTCCATGTATTGGATGCCCATATCATAACTTGGAGACATAGATCATCACCACGCTGGCGTAATTTCAGTCCTCTGATAATCCTATGATGCCAATACTTAATTTCGGTCACTTTTGTTTACAGTGTTTCAACATTTTTTCAGTGTCACAAATTTGATTTAATTACCCTTTTACAGCATCTCAACGCTGCCTAACTCAGCTCCTCTGTGATGACAGGTTAAAGACATCGACAAAGCACGTGCAAGAAAGCTCTTCCTTTCGGGTAAGCAATAAACTGATTAAACCCTATTCTCTTCGCTGATTAGAAGGATCTTTGGAGTGTAAAGTCCCTCAAAGGACTTCTGCGAGGGAGGCCGTGATTTCTTTTAGCTTTTAGCGAGTACATAACTGGTATTTACCTCGATTTAGGTTAGCCCTGGCATAATAGTCATGGAAACACCATTTATGTTAACCGTAGAGTCTATAATGTTTTTCCCTTGTAAGTTAAAGTTTGGTAAGAGATACCCATCATTTTCTTTTGCTGTATGCACAAGTTTGGTCACTTTGGTCTTTGACCCAAATAAAGATTTTGGTCACCATGTTAGCTTTTGATTAATTTTAAAATGAAAAGGAAGAAAAGGTATCTGTGTTTTCTAGATTTTATCTTGCGAAGGTTATAGAAGAATTCGGTGTGTAATTGCTCATACGGCTAGCTTCATTTTAACATATAAATGCCCAAAGTCTATGTGGTATGCCCAAAACAGTGAAACAAAAACTTTATGCCTTTTCCAAAACTATTTTATGATTCGAATGTTTAAGATTTGCGCCATTAACTTGAAGCTGTGAACTGTAAATTCAGCTAATTCCCTGAACTGTCTGTTAATTTCGTGTTTCTTTTATATACTGTTCAGGAGTTCATCAATGTAGTTCAATGTGAAAGATTTTCAAGATTTACCATTTGCTTGAAAAATAAGTATTTCGTTCGTCGTGTTTTTCTTAGGATACAGACTGTAATTTCTTTGCTGCAAGGTTTACAATTCAATTCTGGAGTATTTGTGAAACCCTAGCCCAGAATTACTATATTCTTACTCGTAAATGTTGGTCTTAAATAAATATATAAAAAGGTTTTGGCCTTGATGGTAAGAATATATCGGTATGATCTGTCCAAGAAATAATCATTTTCCACAAAACATAATGGCCCAATAACTAATTTTATCAGTTTAGTATTTGATAGTTTTTTAACCATTATAACTCTGTTTATGAAATTATTGAAAATAAAAATTCCAGGATCCAAAACTCGATCCATGGGTTCGAATTCGAGGTTAATATTCATAGGAATTAATTATTAAAACTCTGTCCAGATAACGCTTTTAATATGTAATAACCCAGAGTTTATTAGATCCACGAGTTCGTTCATTTTAGATCTACAATTATAAATCTATAAATCTACCCATGTAATCTTCGAAAAATAACTAGCTCAGGATCTAACGTGATCCATGGTTCGATTCTCAAAAGAGTTTACCAAATTAAGAATAATAATTTCATAATAGGAACAGTGGAAAATAAAGTAGGTCCGTTCTTTTCAAATTAGAGTAAAACAATCTGGCGTTGGCTAATGCTGTAAAAACAAAACAAATATAAATACCAACTTATCACAAGTTCAGTCAGTAATTGTAAATTTCTGTAATTTCGAGATTCTCAATGCTCTTCCTTTCATTTGACTATGCATTGTGCATTATGATATGATCTTTACTAATCAAACTAGGATTTACTACCGGATAAAGTATATACAAATTAGCTGCATCTATCATATGTAAATAGCATAAACTAATTAGGTCATGTTGACAACATAGACTAATTAGGTCATGTTGACAACCACAGTCTATTCATCACTTTAAGGGTGAAAGAAGGTGCAAAACCTAAAATAACATCCAAGTCGCTTCCACATTCATCACTTTAAGGGTGAAAGAAGGTGCAAAACCTAAAATAACATCCAAGTAGCTTCCACATGGATTAGCAAATGTTGCCCAAAATTTGAAATAACTGTCTAAAATGATGGTAATTGCAAGCCCAAATTGACTCCAAATATGCTGAATTTTTTTTTTTTAAGATTTGCAGGCATCTAGACTTATTGTAAGGAAAAATAAATTGTCATTTTTAAAAATTTGTAGACAATGACAAAATTAGTCATGTTTCCTCTAGTAGTGGGCAAATCACTTCTAAAATACATGGAAATGGATTCCCATGGTTTGAAGGATACTAGCAAAGATTTGTACAATGCAAGCTTCCAATTGGAAGGCTTGGATTGACTACAAAGATATGTTATTAGGAATGGACCAATTTCCGAACCACTTGAGCCCAAAACATGAACATGTAAAAACACTGGAAACAAAACCCAATTGTCCAAAAATACATAAAATATCATATATATATATCAATGTGAATCCAAACCATTAGACCAAATACAGATAATAATTCATCTATAACGGATCTAATGCCTCAATGTAATCCAATCCACCTTCACTCCTAGATGAATCATCCTCACGCTAAAATTAAAACTACTGGTACGAGACATAAATAACTTGATGCTTTACATATCTACTACTTTGGAAGAACATTAGACTTATAAACCAACATAATGCTACAAGATGAACATACCTCTGCAAGTTGAATCTATATTCTAATCTATTCAACCTGCAACTTGACACATAAGGCACTGTACAAAAATATTGAATCGAATATCATAATATAGAGAGAACCTTTAGACCTTAGAGTGTTGGTCTATTCAGAATACAAAAGTTGGTTTTATATGGTATTAGTTATTTTTAGTTTGAACCACCATTTTTGCTTGGAAACCACTAAAATTGATATTACTATAATTTGAGAACTTGCAAATGTAATCGACTTGTTTCCACATGGAGGGTCAACAAAATTACTATTCGTAGGGTTTTTCTTCAAAGATGGTAGAGATACAGTGATTGTCTCCATTAATTTGATAGATAAAAACCTGTTGGACTCTTATGAAGCTATCATAGCTAAGTTTCATATATGTTGTTGTGGGTAGCTACACACTGGGTTTCCTGTAAATCTGTATTTTGAATTTTTAGGTGACTGTGAAACAGGTGTAGTGAAATTTAAGTATATTTGGATAAAATACGAGAATAAAAAGCTGGAACTTAAGAATCTTGTTTCGGAATTCAGCAATATGTAGAATTTTCTCTTTTTCACCCCATCTGCTTCTTCCTTTGCTATGGGTGCTTAAACGCCTGGTTAAATTGGGCAGGCGCTGCCAATTAATTACTCATCATATTAATTTATAATATTTATTCATAGTTCAGAATAAATGTATTTAAGCAGCCAATTGTGATCTATAAGTGAACGGGTGGGTGGGTATCTACTTAAACTCAGAGTCCACTTATTCAATGGGGCTCAGTTAACTGGATCCACTTAGTCAAGTTTCATGGGATCTGTTGCTATTGCTACTCGATCTGGCTCAAACGCCGGAACAAAGCTTATAGTACCATCATTGTAAGTTAGAACTTAGAACTCTCTTTCAAACCGGGTATTTTACGGGATATTTCACTTTATTTATTGCTTATAACTTTGCAATGAGATTTGCTACTCATGGGAAGCTATACTCATTGAAACTCTACTCATACAAGCTCTACTCAGTGCATGAACTCTAGTCCGTACCCAGTTTTCACATCCAGGAGGTAGATAGATAGTATCATTCCTGTGTGTGTTTGTTGATGGGTTTTTGCTCACATGCTCATATTGTCAACTCAGGATGCAAAACAGAATAAGTAGTAACAAATATTCCACATAGAATAACTGAAAATATGTTTTTTTATCAATAATAAGATAAAGGAATTGTGTAACAGGTAGAAATGGGGATGCACCTACTTTCTCCAAAAAAATGGATGCATCTACCATCCAAAAGATAATCATGGGGCACTTGCAGACAAAATAGTTGGGTTAAAGTCATCAAGGACTGCTCATAATTGATCACAGGATGAAAAGATTCCCTAGAAGTAGACAAGACTAGGTATATATACTTCAAACAAGTGTTTCATTAGACAAAATATAGTGATACATGGAAAGAAATTACTTTGTCCCTAACTAGTCCATAAACTAAGGCTCAGGAAAGACATCACTTTGTCCCTAACTAGTCCATAAAATAACTAGCCCATCACTTTGTCCCTAACTAGTCCATAAACTAAGGCTCATGCCATGTTTTTGGAGTTGTCACTCCCGTGCTGCCTGTCCTCTCAAGAAATTAACTCACCTATGTTGTTGTTCGCACGTGGTTAATGAGTTAAAGCCTATAGTGAATGGAGCATGAGTCATTATGTATTTACTGTTTTTTAATATGTTAAAATTGTGTAGAATTTGCATTTTTTTTTCTATATTGGTGGGATGCATCTGGAATTCTTCTAGGTGCTCCATCAGGTTGTCATCACTCTTGTAAAGGCATAATCCCCAAGTTTCTTGAATTCCCCTAGACAACTACTCATGCTAAGCTAATCCTTGCTTTGTTTCCTGTCTCAGAGACCTAGCTGATTAAAATTTGAAACCACCATCAACTTTTTTGTCACCATCCACCATCAATTATCAGTGTCAACCCCATTCTCCTCATGAGTAGAATTTTCAGTTTTTGTTATTCCACCTTCCCCCTACTCTTTCTTTTCTTTTGGTCTTACTTCCCTTGTATAGATTACAGGGGTAAATTGGAAATGTTGCTTATAGGTCTTTTGGAACAACTTTCTGTGCTTAGAATTTAGGACCGATATAATCACTATGTATCATTAAATTTTTCTTGTTGTTTCCCAATGATTGAGGAAATTTTGATTAGTTTTATACACATCAAATTTCTGATTCTTGTGACCAAAACTAATCAGTCGCAACAAATAATAGAGAATTAGGTAAAACGTTTGGCCTCTGTTTCATCTAGCATTTGCTTATATGGGCATCATTTCATGCCTTAGTTTCTGCATATTACAGAAATGAGCTATCCTCACTGCTGGATTTATATCTACTAGTTGTCTGTTCTGCTAGCTTCTTGGATGCCTTTTAAAAATATCCTCATCCTTCACACGAACTTGATGATATCCTGACCTTAAATCAATCTTTGAAAATATCGTTGCCCCATGCAACTGATCAAATAGATCATCAATGCGGGGCAACAGATATCGATTCTTGATTGTCATCTTATGGTAATCTATGTAAAGCCTTAAAGTGCCATCCTTCTTCTTAACAAAAATAACCGATGCTCCCCAAGGAGACACGCTGGGTCTTATATAGTTTTTATTAATCAGTTCCTTCAACTGTGATTTTAACTCATTTAATTCCAGTAAATTCATCCTATGTGGAGCTTTAGAGTTTGGTACAGCACCCGGTATCAGTTCAATAGTAAAATCTAGATCTCTCTTTGGGGGTAACCCTGGAATCTCTTCTGGAAAAACATCCTGGAATTCTTTTAGGACATGTATATCTTCTAGTTTCAGTTTGTCCTCTTTTGTAATTGACTTCTCATGTACTACATTTACTGCGAACATCTTACATCCTTTTTTAACTGCTCTATTTACTTGCATAGTTGAAATATGTCTAAGTGATGTCTTTCTAGGAATACCTATTACTTCTACTGTTTCTCCTTCATCATTTAGATAGGTAAAAATTTTCTCATAACAATTCAAAATAACATGATGTGCTTCTAACCAGTCCATTCCAATCAAGATGTCATAGGATCCTAAAGGTAAGACATTCAACTTGGTTTGTGTCTTTAACTGATTCATAGATAAAACACAACTTTCAACAAAATCATACACTTTTCTTTTTGTTCCTGTTGCTAGTCTAACTAACCAGGATTTATTAAATTTTTCTGTTTTGAAATTAAAATTTTCTACTATATCTGGAGATATATAACTCAGGCTAGCGCCTGGATCAATCAAAATAGACACAGGGTGGTTTTGTAGCATACCTTCAATCTCTACCATAGAGACCTGATGCTCTGCTTGCCTGTTGTTTAGAGCTGCATTAATTCTGGGCATCTCCCTTGCGAAGTCTCCCACAGTAACTTCAGCTTGTATGTGAATATTATTGGTTGTCTGCTTCCTTTTGGGACATTTTGAAGCATACTGAGGACCTTGACACTCAAAATTTTTTATAGGTGCCTTCTGGTCATTAGTTCTAGTAACATTGGGAGTATTTCTAGGAGCTGTAAATTCTGCTGTTGATTATTTCTGGGATTGTTTCCTTGGAAATTCCGATTCGGAAAGTTTTTCTTTTGGAAGCCAGAAGTTCCACTGAACCTGAAATTTTTCTTTCTCAGCTCAAAGTTGTTGGGTTTATGATTTTTCCAATTAGATATCCCTTCTCTTTTTCGGTTAGTATCATAGCAAAAAGTTGCTTTCCTCATGGCCTTTTCTAAGGTCTTTGGATTATCATACTTTATTCTGTCCTTGATGTTGAAAGGTAGACAACTCAGATACCTCTGAATCTTTGGTTTCTCCTCCACAAGGTATGGCACATACCTTAGCAAATTCAGAAATTTGTTGTCCATCTCTTTCATGTTCATAGTGCCCAGTTTTAAATCATAAAATTCTTTGGACTTTTCTTCATAGTATTGTTCAAATAGGAACTTCTTTTTGAAGTACCGTCTAAAAGTGCTCCAATTCACATCCTTGTCCTTAATTTCCTTCACCCTTTTGATATCCTGCCACCAAATGTCTACCTTTCCGATCAGGTTATATATTGCCATCTTTGCTTTCAATGATTCTGAATAATCATAAATTTGAAAGTATTTTTTCATGTCGGACAGCCATGATTCAGTTGTCTCTCCTTTCTCAGTTTCACCATTGAAAGTTGGGGGTTTGATTTGATTTTTTTGAATTCCCCATAAATCTGTTCATACTGTTTGTGGATTTTTCTTTTGGGTTTGTAATCCCCTTCGTTGTTATCACTTGAATATTTACGTTTCTTTCTGCATTTTTCATTGGTAGCTTCTGAAGATGTTGAACTGTTGTTCACATCATCAGTTTTCACCTTTTTACCTTTATGTTGTTGAGGTAAGTCTTCAATCTTGGAGGTATCTTCAATCCCTCTATCATGTTCATCAGTTGGGCACTACTCGAACAGTACCTGGTTAAGTTCCTCTTGTTCCTTCATAATTCTTTCATTGTCCTTATTAACAGATCTTATTTCAGTTGATCCTTCCATACCTGTAGCTTAGAAAACAAATTTTTGTATAACAAAATAATTTAAATTGAATTAGTAAAGATTTCTGCTGTCATAAAATTTTCTGTTGCGTGTTCTTTGGACCTTTTCAGGCCTATAGTTTGAACGTGAGCTCTGATACCACATGTAACATCCCGATAATTTCATAAAAAATTAAAATTTTTAAAGCAGCATTAAATGTTTGAAACTATCAATGCGAAAATAATAATCACTAAAACAAAACATCATTAAATACTGAAATTACTATTACAGAAAATAATTACTGAATCTCTTAACTAATAACATTTAATGAAAGCAACACACCATACTTCTTTAAAACAATTATTGGTCTTGCTTGTGTTAGCTGTAATTAAATTTTCTTGCGATAATAATCATCTAGACATAATACTGACAATGTGCTTTTGGATGATGATAAAATGGGTCCTACGAGGTACCCTGAGGCTTACTTAGCTTTGTTAGCTAAAGCATTTGAACCTGTTCTTTTGCGCAGATTCGTAGGTAAGAGTAATATGACAATTCAAGTGTTAAGAGTAATTATGTTTTTCAGTTAGTCGTCAATGTTTGGTGAAAATTCTAAGTACTTCCTGGCTTAAGGTATGGATCTATGTCCAAATTCTAAATGTATTATCTTGACCAAATTACAATTTACAGAAGTCGTAATGGTTTAATATCTACTCTAAATTCATTAGTGAAATGTCAAGGAGAATTACTTATGTTTATGAATTTTTAAATACGTACTAGTTTATGATGTATAGTATTATTATGATCCTATCACAATGATTATTATTATCATGTGTAATGACTCGTGAACGTTTTGACTTATATAATATTTCTATATTATAGAAACATGATTCAATTATTATTTCAATATTTGGATTTTATCAAAATAACTATAGTATCTCCTAATTTTCCATTTTTAAATGCATATAGGATTATATTAATATAACATTGTCTAATATGATGTTATCATCGTATCTCTATTGTGAAGATGCTACAATATAGGATTGAACCTTTCTAATATAATGTTTGTGCATTGTAATATAAGATGCGACTTTATGATAAGATATGTTAATATAAACAACATTACACTGTACCAAGTGATGCATTCTAAACTATGTTCTAAGTACCTAAACCTTATATGAAATGCGGCCCTTATCAAAATAAAAAGAAATATAACATATATGTACACCGTGCATTCGAAAGGCTAATACTTAGCAATGAAATGAACTATGCTTAGAAACCCTAACTACTGCCCTATGTATTAACATCTATAAACATTGATTTATACGATATTACACTTTGCAAACAAGTTCATCGTAATGATAAAGAATTGACAGGTATTAAATTCGTTGCTGTCATGAAATGGCAGGTTAAATGTGTCCCGTCTAGCTATTAATGCTTCTGGCTAACCTCCATGGTGGAATGCACTGCTTTCAGTCCACATAATCCACTTCACATGGAAACCTCGTGGATAATACAGCTAAAAATCCAAGCTGTGCATAGTTGATATATTGATTCTCCTCTGAACTGGATACAATGTTGTCTTTTGGTATACTGTGCTGGCATCATGATAATAAATATAGCAATAAACATGGTTGTTTCCCGAACTTTGACGCATAGTGCTGGCTTCTCCTCCATCGTAGATCTCGAAATCCTTGAACTTTGAGCTAGGGACCCTAACCTCCACTACGATTATGCAATTGCTTAACCCTTCGTCATTCAATGTGTTGCAGTGGTTCCGTGGAGAGGCCGACAGGCCGAGAAACTCTAGGGTTTCGATGTATAGGTGCCAAGATTTGAAACTGCGACCTGTTGAGTGTTAACCTGCTAAATGAAATCATGTCAAGAGCCGAGCTTTCTATGTAAGTTAAGAGGGTAGTACTCAGCGTTTTTTATGAAGGAAAGTGAACCAGGGTTTGATTCTCATGTAAAGTAGACCATGGTTCTCAGAGTCTGAAACTCTTCTTCGTTATTTTTGGTTGATGATTCTTAAAGCGCTGGTTGTTGGCGTCTCATTCCTGTTTACAACATCACTTAGGTATTGTTTGATCTACATTTAAATGCGTTACCATAAATATATTTATTTGTGACTCTACAAAAATTGTGTTTAACTTCAGGTAGGTTTGATTGCAGGTGATACCTTCGTCAAAGGGAGACTAGCTCGAGACTTGGCAGAAGAATGGCTACTCAACCAAAGGTAAGCCTCAGTGGTTCTTAAACCTTGTAGGTTCTTCTGTCACGCTACGGTCGGTGTTAGATGATTTACGAGAGCTAGAATGCTTTCTGGCAAGGTTTTGGCCAGTGTTTGTAATTTCTGAGAACTACTGAAAGTATACTGGGGTTAGAAGCCTCGACTTGCTTTGATACTTGTTCTGCAGCGTTTCGCTGTGTCTTTTGTTAAGAATAACTTGTTGGAGATGTATACATCTAAGGAATGAATCCTCGGTTGACATTAATGGAAGATACAATGTTTTAAAAAAAAAAATATAGTTTGGTACTCAGAGATAACTCGCTTGAAAAGATAGAGTTCTAGGTTAAAATGTTTACTCCAGTGTTTCGAATGGTTTCTAAATGCAAACAGTTGATAGACTAATTAGGAAATGTTGTTTTGATTCGGGCCGAAAGTCGTAAACCGTACTTAAGTCACTAAAGAGTAGCCCTGTGCTCGTCATTTCTAAGTTTGAGTTTGGTAAATGACAAAGTAATTCCATTATGGTTGTGAATCATAACTTGATCTATGAAATAATTCCCCGTCTGTGTTTGTTTGAATGGTTAGATAACTAAAGTAATGAAAGTTGTTTTAAGTATGTGACTGTTGACCCAACTGTGACCCTGTAACGAAAATGTAAATTATTTGCTTCCTTGCAAGGGTTTCGATTCTATGGTTATCGCAATGAAATAAAATGCTAAATAATAAATGATTGAATGTTGGGGTTTTGTCTAAGATGAAAGTGGTGGAGTTTAAAAGCCGAAGTTGATAGTCGAATATGAGATATAGATATTGAAGTGAACTGGTATAAAACAATGATGCTATTAATTTTGAATGAAAGTATATGTTTAGTATTTTATGTGTAACCACTCTTTAATAAAGAATATTGCAGTTGTTAAAACCCTAGAATTTAATAGATGCCTGAAACCGGTGGGAAAAGTAACACCTTAATGTTTTGAAAAGAATAATTAACGAATGCAAAGATTTGCTTTTCAAAGATAGATAGTAATACTTTGAAACCTAGCCTTATGCAGAAATAAAATGCTTTACTTTTGTTACTAAGTAAAGAAACGTAAATCTACTTTCTGTTGTGTTGTTCTGTACTCTGAGTTTTAATATAATAAATTATATATCAGCGGTTGAAAGAAACACTACAGTATGAGTCCATCCATTCACTGGCATTTTGCCCATCAATCATTTATATTAATCTTCCTTTTCTGTACTGGAGTACGATGCAGAAAACAACATGGGGAAAAATACAGAGAAGTTATTTAATCCATCATTTCATTCATTTAACTATCATGAAATCATATCTAAGTCAGAAGTTGAAACAATTTTCTTCTGTATAAGTATAAGTTCTAAATCTAAAATTGCAAAAATCATTTTATTGTAAATAATAAGACAGAATAGTAGAATTTGATTGACTGTAGGAGAAACAAACAACCCAAGGAGTCTGTTCCACCCAACCTACTCCTGAAGATAGCCAAATTACTTGCTTTAGGACCCTCGAGCCTATTCACTGAATCACCAGGAAGAAGTGTCTGTAGAAGTTTTAGTTCATCAACTTGCAGTAGAAATGTAGATCATACAGTCATAAAGACTCAACAGTCAAAGAGACCTACACCAATAGCTCTGGTTTCCTTCTTAGAATAATTAGCAGACTCACATTTCACTTCCACTTAGCCTCCCTATTCGAATCTCTCAGTGATCACATGATCCACTTGAGGAAATATTTCTGCAGAAAATATTGTGTAGCTGCCTACTCAATTCGAATTGCCTTATCTAGGCTGCCTAGGCCTTTTAGTGGTTAACCTGGTCATTAATGAGCTAACAGCTCTCTTCCACCCACCTGGGTAATAATGCCACATTTTTAGGGGTAGTTGTCCCATAACCAACAACTAGTGGTGGAGTGCAAATGCTGACATCTGTCTCATGCCTTCTACCAGCTTCCATTCCTCCGAGTGGGTCAGTGAACACTCATTTAATAGTTCCCTTGGGTGTTTTTCTCCTGTTTTAATTTATTAAATAATAATAAAAAGTCATTACAATCATCCTTGACCAGATTTGGTCATAATTACAAAACTTTGTAATTAAAATTTAACATAATGTATTTTGCAAATAAAATAAATAGTCTCAAAATTTGGGTAGGTGACATACACCCCCCCTTAAGTCTCAATATCGTCCTCGATGTTGTTTATCCACTCTCTGAATGTTCCCGAAACAGAGTTGGGTATGCTGCCCGCATACTACTCTCCAACTCCCAGGTTGCCTCTTCTGGGCTAAGGTGCTTCCATTGCACTTTTACATGCACAATGGTGCGATTCCGGAGTAGAGTTTCCCTCTTTTCGAGGATACAATCCGGTTCCACCTGAAAAATCGCCATCTTGTTCCACCTATACATCATTCCCATTTACAACATGAGTAGCATCGTGTACATATTTCTTTAAAAATGAAATATGAAAAACATTATGTATCTTTAGATTTGGTGGCAAAGCCAGTTGATATGCCACGGGTCCAACCCTTGACAAAATTTCGAAAGGACCACAATACCTGGGTGCCAGCTTGGCACAGCTCCCCAATTTCAATGAACTCTTTTTCGATCTTACCTTAAGAAAAACATGTTCACCAACCTGGAACTCTTTATGAATCCTTCTACGGTCTACTTGACTCTTTTTCCTATCTTGGGCAACTTTAAGATTTCTTTGTACATGTTGCACAGTTAGTTCTATTTCCTTCAACAATTTAGGTCCTAATATAACTCTATTAACTAGGTCATTCCAAGAAATAGGTGTATTCCATTTCCTACCATAAATAATTTCAAAAGGGCTAAGCCTGGCTGATGCATGGTAGTGGTTGTTATATGCAAATTCTGCTAAATGCAAGTAGTCCTCCCACTTACCAGGCTGGTCCTTAACATACTTCCTTAGCATGTCTTCCAATACTTGATTCACTCTTTCTGTCTATCCATCCGTTTGTGGATGAAATGTTGTGCTGAAGTTTAAGGTTGTATTCAACCCTTTAAACAAAGATCTCCAAAAGTTTCCAGTAAACTTAGAATCATGGTCTGAAACTATCACCTTTGGTATTCCATTCAATCGAAAATTTTGTTTCATGAAGATTTATGCAATATCTGGAGCCTTATGAGTAGTATTTACAGGTATAAAATGTGCTACCTTGCTTAGTTTATCCACTACCACCATGATGGAATCATTTTGTTTTTGATTCTTGGGCAATCCAGTAATAAAATCTATGCTTATGATCTCCCATTTCCAGCCAGGTATAGGTAGTGGCTGTAACAGTCGAGCCGGATGCTGATGTTCAACTTTTACTTTTTGACAATCAAAGCATTTAGCTATATATTTTGCTACTTCATCCTTCATTCTGGGCCAATAATACTCTTTTTGTAACATAGTGATGGTTTTTTGATAAGCTGGATGACGAGAATAATGACTTTTGTGCATCTCATCTAAAATCAAAATTTTTACTTTTGGTATGTTGGGTACATACAATCTGTTTTTGTATAGAAGCAATCCATTTTCTTTTAAACTGTAATCTGTCATAGAATTTTCAGAATTGTTCTCTGCTGTCTTTTCATGTAATTTTATGTACTCTTCATCAGTTTTTATCCCTTCAAAAATCTGATTTTCTAAATCTGTTGAGTATGTACTGATGGCTGAAATGAAATTTATCCTTGCATTACGACTTAAAGCATCAGCAACCTTATTCTCTTTACCCTTTATGTGTTGAATTTCAAAATCATATTCACTCAGAAACGTTATCCATCTAGCTTGTCTAGCATTCAGATTCGTTTGATCTAGTAAATACTTCAACCCCATGTTATCTGTCATCAAAGTAAATTTTATGCCAATAAGATGGTGACGCCACATTTTTAAGGCGTGAATCACTGCTAATAATTCCAGATCATAAGTAGAATAAATTTTCTCATGTATTTTCAGCTTTCTAGACTCGTATGCAACCGCATGTTCCTCTTGTGTTAGGATTCCACTGAGTCCGTCATTACATGCGTCGGTGCATACTATAAAATCCTTATTAGGATCTGCAATCCTCAGAATAGGTGCTGTAGTTAGTAATTCCTTTAACCTTTTAAAACTGTCTGCACATTTTTGATCCCATACAAACTTCTTCCTTTTCTTCCGCAAAGAAGTTATGGGATTTGCAATCTTCGAAAAACCTTCTATGACTTTTCTATAATATCCTGTAATACCCATAAATGATCGTACATCCGACACATCCTTAGGAACTGGCCATTCATTAATGGCCTTTATCTTACCGGGGTCAACCGAAATTCCTTCCTTTGAGATTATGTGACCTAAATACTAAATCTTATCTTTGTGAAAGTCACACTTACTAAACTTAGCATATAACTGGTGATCCCTCAGAATTTGTAAAATAATACGCAGATGTTCATCATGTTCTTCTTTACTTTTAGAATATACGAGAATGTCATCTATGAAAACAATGACAAACTTATCCAAATATTTGTGCAGAATATTATTCATCAAACACATAAATACTGTCGGGGCATTAGTCAACCCAAACTATTAGAGAAATTTTGAGGTCAAAAAAGGGCCTCAAAACAAAGAAAATGTACTATAAAATACAACCAATCACATTCTAGTAGATGACATCATCCCCCTTGGTGAGGTGGCATTGCATGAGTTAAGAATGCTTATTTGTCAAATTTTCTATGGTGGATGAAAACACATAGTTAACCAAGGTAGTGGTGTAAGTACTTTTAAGTCATAAAGTAAAGTACTCATAATGATAGTCTTTTCATAAAATAATATTATTGTCATTTTCAAGTAAAGTACTCATAATGAATGTATTTTCACACTTTCACATAAAATAATATTATTGTCATTTTCAAGTGAAGTACTCTTAATTCATAAAGAAAGTCCTTTCACATTTTTTTATAAAATAATATATTATCATTTTTATGTTTTAAATTTTAAATTATATATTCACTCCATTCTATTTAATAACATAATGTCAAACTAATAAAGAATAATAATAGATTTAATAAATAATAATAATAATAATAATAATGCAATGTGGATTATAATAATATTATTGACATTTTACATGTAAATAAATTCTCAATTAAATTACATTATTAAATTCATGTGAAAAGTACTAAATATAAAAAGTCAACATAAAATTTTAAAAAAAGCTCTTAAAAATGTTTTTTATTATTTAATTTCATTTGCAAGTTCAAGACAAATAAATGTTAAAGGACAATACATTTTTGGGAATTTACAATGAATCTTAGTCACATCAATGTAGACTTATTTTATTAATTTTATTTCTAGTGAATTTTGAAAAGTAACTCAACCATGGTTATTTATATTGTGCATAGAAAATAGTGTGGGAGGTGACTTGTCATATATACCTACCCCATAAAACCCCCAATTCATAATATTTTAATATATCTCATATTTTTGTAGTACATCTCTTAGGAGGCCCTTTTTTGACCTCAAAATCTCTCTAATGTGGCATGACCACAAACTCGCAATGTCCATAACGAGTTTTAAAGGATCTATTAAAAATATCCTCATCCTTCACATGAACTTGATGATATCCTGACCTTAAATCAATCTTTGAAAATATCGTTGCTCCACGCATCTGATCAAATAGATCGTCGATGCAGGGCAATGGATATCGATTCTTGATTTTCATCTTATTCAGTTGGCAGTAATCTATGCAAAGCCTTAAAGTGCCATCCTTCTCCTTAACAAAAATAACTGGTGCTCCCTAAGGAGACACACTGGATCTTATATAGTTTTTATCAATCAGTTCCTTCAACTGTGATTTTAACTCATTTAATTCCAGTATATTCATCCTATATGGAGTTTTAGAGTTTGGTACCGCACCCGGTATCAGTTCAATAGTAAAATCTAGATCTCTCTTTGGGGGTAACCCTGGAATTCTTTTAGGATAGGTATATCTTCTAGTTTAAGTTGTTCTCTTTTGTAATTGACTCCTCATGTACTACATTTACTGCGAACATCTTACATCCTTTTCTAACTGCTCTTTTTACTTGCAAAGCTGAAATATGTCTAAGTGATGTCTTTCTAGGAATACCTCTTACTTCTACAGTTTCTCCTTCATCATTTAGACAGGTAAAACTTTTCTCATAACAATTCAAAATAACATGATGTGCTTCTAACCAGTCCATTCCAATCAAGATGTCATAGGATCCTAAAGGTAAAACATTTAACTTGGTTTGTGTCTTTAACTGATTCATAGATAAAACACAACTTTCAACAAAATCATACACTTTTCTTTTTGTTCATGTTGCTAGTCTAACTAATCAGGATTTATTAAATTTTTATGTTTTCAAATTAAAATTTTCTACTATATATGGAGATATATAACTTAGGCTAACACCTCGATCAATAAAAATAGACATAGGGTGGTTTTGTAGCATACCTTCAATCTCTACCATAGAGCCCTGATGCTCTGCTTTTCTGTTGTCTAGAGCTGCATTAATTATGGGCATCTCCCTTTCCAAGTCTCCCACAGTAACTTCAACTTGTATGGAGTGAATATTATTGTATGTCCGCTTCCTTTTGAGACATTCTGAAGCATAGTGAGGACCTTGACACTCAAAACATTTTATAGGTGCCTTTTGGTCATTAGTTCTGGTAACATTGGGAGTATTTATAGGAGCTGTAAAATTTTGTTTCTGATTATTTCTGGGATTGTTTCCTTGGAAATTCCGATTCGGAAAGTTTTTCCTTTGGAAGCGAGAATTTCCACTGAACCTGAAATTTTTCTTTTTCAACTCAAAGTTGTTGGGTTTATGATTTTTCCAATTAGATATCCCTTCTCTTTTCCAGTTAGTATCATAGCAGAAAGTTGCTTTCTTCATGTTCTCTTCTAAGGTATTTGGATTATCATACTCTATTCTGTCCTTGATATTGAAAGGTAGACAACTCAGATACCTCTGAATCTTTGGTTTCTCCTCCATAAGGTATGGCACATACCTTAGCAAATTCAGAAATTTGTTGTTCAACGCTTTCATGTTCATAGTGCCCACTTTTAAATCATAAAATTCCTTGGACTTTTCTTCATAGTATTGTTCAGATAGGAACTTCTTTTTGAAGTACCATTTAAAAGTGCTCCAATTCACATCCTTGTCCTTGATGCCCTTCACCCTTTTGATGCCCTGCCACCAAATGTCTGCCTTTCCGATCAGGTTATATATTGCCATCTTTGCCTTCAATGATTTTGAATAATCATAAATTTGAAAGTATTTTTTCATGTCGGACAGCCATGCTTCAGCTGTCTCTCCTTTCTCAGTTTCACCATTGAAAGTTGGGGGTTTGATTTTCTTGAATTCCCCAGAAATCTGTTCATACTGTTTGTGGATTTTTCTTTTGGTTTTGTAATCCCCTTCACTGCTATCACTTGAATATTTACGTTTCTTTCTGCATTTTTCATTGGCAGCTTCTGATGATGTTGAACTGCTGTTCACATCATCAGTTTTCGTCTTTTTACTCTTATGTCGTTGAGGTAAGTCTTCAATCTTGGAGGTATCTTCAATCCCTCTAACATGTTCATCAGTTGGGAACTACTCGAACAGTACCTAGTTAAGTTCCTCTTGTGTCTTCACAATTCTTTCATTGTCGTGCTTAGCAGATATTATTTCTGTTTTTAACTCCTGAAATGCACGTAACAATTCTGATGAATTATCATTTAATTTACCATGGACTTCTTCTTCATGATGTTGTCCTGTACTATGATTGTTTGGTCGAAATCTGTCCTCCATGTGTTTAGCTGATCCTTCCATACTTGTAACTCAGAAAACAAATTTCTGTATAACAAAATAATTTAAATTGAATTAGTAAAGATTTCTGCTATCATAAAATTTTCTGTTGTGTGTTCTTTGGACCTTATCAGGCCTAGAGTTTGAACGTGAGCTATGATACCACATGTAACATCCCGATAATTTCATAAAAATTTAAAATTTTTAAAGCAACATTAAATGTTTGAAACTATTAATGCGGAAATAATAATCACTAAAACAAAACAACATTAAATACTAAAATTACTATTACGGAAAATAATTATTGAATCTCTTAACTAATAACATTTTAACGAAAGCGACACACCATACTTCTTTAAAACAATTATTAGTCTTGCTTGTGTTAGCTGTAATTAAATTTTCTTGCGATAATAATCATTTAGACATAATACTGACATTGTGCTTTTGTATGATGATAAAAGGGGTCCTACGAGGTACCCCGAGGCTTACTTGGCTTTGTTAGCTAAAGTATTTGAACCTGTTCTTTTGCACAGATTCGCAGGTAAGAGTAATATGACAATTCAAGTGTTAAGAGTAATTATGTTTTTCAGTTAGTCGTCAATGTTTGGTGAAAATTCTAAGTACTTCCTGGCTTAAGGTATGGATCTATGTCCAAATTCTAAATGTATTATCTTGACCAAATTACAATTTACAGAAGTCGTAATGGTTTAATATCTACTCTAAATTCATTAGTGAAATGTCAAGGAGAATTACTTATGTTTATGAATTTCTAAATACGTACTAGGTTATGATGTATAGTATTATTATGATCCTGTCACAAAGATTATTATTATCACGTGTAATGAATCGTGAACGTTTCGACTTATATAATATTTCTATATTATAGAAACATGATCCGATTATTATTTCAATATTTGGATTTTATCAAAATAACTATAGTATCTCCTAATTTTCCATTTTTAAATGCATATAGGATTATATTAATATAGCATTGTCTAATATGATGTTATCATCGTATCTCTATTGTGAAGATGCTACAATATAGGATTGAACCTTTTTAACTATAGGGTTGAACCCTTATAATATAATGTTTGTGCATTGTAATATAATATGCGACTTTATGAAAAGATATGTTAATATAAACAACATTACACTGTACCAAGTGATGCATTCTAAACTACGTTCTAAGTACCTAACCCTTATATGAAATGCGACCCTTATCAAAATAAAAAGAAATATAACATATATGTACACTGTGCATTCGGAAGGCTAATACTTAGCAATGAAATGAACTATGCTTAGAAACCCTAACTACTGCCCTATGTATTAACATCTATAAACATTGATTTATACGATATTACACTTTGCAAACAACTTCATCGTAATGATAAAGAATTGACAGGTATTAAATTTGCTGTCGTCATGAAATGGCAGGTTAAATGTGTCCCATCTAGTTATTAATGCTTCTGGATAACCTCCATGGTGGAATGCACTGCTGTCAGTCCACATAATCCACTTCACATGGAAACCTGGTGGATAATACAACTAAAAATTCAAGCTGTGCATAGTTAATATATTGATTCTCCTCCGAACTGGATACAGTGTTGTCTCTTGGTATACTGTGTTGGCATCGTGATAATAAATATAGCAATAAACATGGTTGTTGCCCGAACTTCGACGCATAGTGCTGGCTTTTCCTCCATCGTAGATCTCGAAATCCTTGAACTTTGAACTAGGGACCCGAACCTCCAGTACGATTATGCGATTGCTTAACCCTTCGTCATTCAATGTGTTGGAGTGGTTCTGTGGAGAGGCCGACAGGCTGAGAAACTCCAGGGTTTCGATGTAGAGGTGCCAAAATTTGAAACCGTGACCTGTTGAGTGTTAACCTGCTAAATGAAATCATGTCAAGAGCCGAGCTTTCTGTGTAAGTTAAGAGGGTAGTACTCAAGGTTTTTGATGAAGGAAAGTGAACCAGGGTTCGATTCTCATGTAAAGTAGACCATGGTTCTCAGAGTCTGAAACTCTTCTTCATTTTTTTTGGTGGATGATTCTTAAAGCGCTAGTTGTTGGCGTCTCAGTCCTGTTTGCAACATCACTTAGGTATTGTTTGATCTACATTTAAATGCGTTACCATAAACATATTTATTTGTGACTCTACAAAAACTGTGTTTAACTTCAAGTAGGTTTGATTGCAGATGATACCTTCGTCAAAGGGAGACTAGATCGAAACTTGGCAGAAGAATGGCTACTCAACCACCAGTAAGCCTCAGTGGTTCTTAAACCTCGTAGGTTCTTCTGGCACGCTATGGCCAGTGTTAGATGATTTACGAGAGCTAGAATGTTTTCTGGCAAGTTTTTGGCCAGTGTTTGTAATTTCTGAGAACTACTGAAAGTATATTGGGGTTAGAAGCCTCGGCTTGCTTTGATACTTGTTCTATAGCGTTTCATTGTGTCTTTTGTTAAGAATAACTTGTTGGACATGTATACGTCTAAGGAATGAATCCTCGGTTGACATTAATGGAAGATACAGTGTTTTAAAAAAATATATAATTTGGTGCTCAGAGATAACTCGCTTGAAAAGATAGAGTTCTAGGTTAAAATGTTTACTCCAGTGGTTCGAATGATTTCTAAATGCAAACAATTGATAGATTAATTAGGAAATGTTTTTTTGATTCGGGCCGAAAGTCGTAAACCCTACTTAAGTCACTAAAGAGTAGCCCCGTGCTCATCATGTCTAAGTTTGAGTTTGGTAAATGACAAAGTAATTCCATTATGGTTGTGAATCTTAACTTGATCTATGAAGTAATTCCTCGTCTGTGTTTGCTTGAATGGTTAGATAACTAAAGTAATGAAAGTTGTTTTAAGTATGTGATTGTCGACCCAACTGTGACCCTGTAACAAAAATGTAAATGATTTTCTTCCTTGCAAGGGTTTCGATTATGTGGTTATCGCAATGAAATAAAATGCCAAATAATAAATGATTGAATGTTGGGGTTCACTCTAAGATGAAAGTGGTGGAGTTTAAAAGCCGAAGTTGATAATCGAATATGAGATATAGATACTGAAGTGAACTAGTATAAAACAATGATGCTATTAATTTCGAATGAAAGTATCTGTTTAGTGTTTTATGTGTAACCACTCTTTAATAAAGAATATTGCAGTTGTTAAAACCCTAGAATTTAATAGATGCCTGAAATCGGTGGGGAAAGTAACACCTTAATGTTTTGAAAAGAATAATTAACGAATGCAAAGATTTGCTTTTCAAAGATTGATAGTAGTACTTTGAAACCTAGCCTTATACAGAAATAAACTGCTTTACTTTTGTTAGTAAGTAAAGAAACGTAAATCTACTTTCTGATGTGTTGTTCGGTAGTCTGAGTTTTAATATAATAAATTATATATCAGCGGTTAAAAGAAACACTATAGTATGAGTCCATCCATTCACTGGCAATTTTCCCATCAATCATTTATATTAATCTTCCTTTTCTGTACTGGAGTACGATGCAGAAAACAACATGGGGAAAAATACAGAGAAGTTATTTAATCCATCATTTCATTCATTTAACTATCATGAAATGATATCTAAGTCAGAAGTTGAAACAATCTTCTTCTGTATAAGTATAATTTCTAAATCTAGAATTGCAAAAATCATTTTACTGTAAATAATAAGACAAAATAGTAGAACCTGATTGACTGTAGGAGAAACAAACAACCCAAGGAGTTTGTTCCACCCAACCTACTCCTGAAGACAGCCAAATTACTTGTCTTAGGACCACCAAGCCTGTTCACTGAACCACCAGGAAGAAGAGTCTGTAGAAGTTTTAGTTCATCAACTTGCAGTAGAAATGTAGGTCATCCAGTCATAAAGACTCAACAGTCAAAGAGACCTACACCAACACCTCTGGTTTCCTTCTCAGAATAATTAGCAGACTCACAATGCACTTCCACTTAGCCTCCCTATTCGAATCTCTCAGTGATCACCTTATCCACTCGAGGAAATATTTCTGCATAAAATATTGTGGAGCTGCCTGTTCAATTCAAATTGCCTTATCTAGGCTACCTGAGCCTTTTAGTGGTTAACCTGGTCATTAATGAGCGAACAACTCCCTTCCACCCACCTGGGGAATAATGCCACATTTTTAGGGGTAGTTGTCCCATAACCAACAACTAGTGGTGGAGTGCAAATGCTGACATCTGTCCCATGCCTTCTACCAGCTTCCATTCCTCTTAGTGGGTCAGTGAACACTCATTTAACAGATCCCTTGGGTGTTTGTCTCCTGTTTTAATTTATTAAATAATAATAATAAGTCATTACAATCATCTTTGATTAGATTTGGTCATAATTACAAAACTTTTTAATTAAAATTTAACATAATGTATTTTGCAAATAAAATAAATAGTCTCAAAATTTGGGTAGGTGACAGAGATTGATCGCTATGCGAGTGAGAATGTCAACAAGTTGCTTGTTGGAAACAAATGTGATTTGACTGCTAATAAAGTTGTTGATTATGATACAACCAAGGTAATGTTAAATGCTGAGTAGCTTTGGCATCATGTGCACTGCTATGTGTTTCACTGTATGCATCATCATCTTTGACTTGATGAGGATTTAAATATGAGTGTGCCTTGAAGTTGTTGGTGCTCTGTGTTTTGTTAATTGCAACACTATGGCAGTTTGTGGTCTTAAGTTTGTTTACTTGGATTGTAGATTCTTTTTTTTATTAATCTCAAGTGTTAGCTTTTTTTGTCACTTTTCAGTCTACATTTTTCTTGACATGCTTTGTGTATTTTGTTCTTCAAGGCATTTGCTGATGAGATTGGCATTCCATTTTTGGAGACAAGTGCGAAGAATGCAACAAATGTGGAGCAGGCTTTCATGACCATGGCTGCTGCGATAAAGAATAAGTGCACTTTTTTGTTATGATGTTTTTCAACCTTTAACAAGCGCTTATATTATACAATTGTGATGTTAGATGTTTGTTTGACTCCCTAATTTTAATTGTGTGTAATGGTGTAAACTTGTGCCGGCAAATCCTAATGAATCTGATTGAGATTCTACTTTTTCTATGATCCTGCTATTTTATGATAAAGTTAAGTGGTGATACATGATTCAAATTACATGTCGCAACTATTGGTAATCTTGTTGGTTTGAGACACGTTCCTATTGTCTATTTTATTGGGCATAGCTGATATAACATTGGGAAAATACTGGTTTTTTCAGGTCATGATAGAGTGTTGTAACTATATACCTTGTCCATTCATTGCTTTAAAATCAACACTGTAGATGAACTCACATATTTTTATGGCCAAGTGAATTGTATATAGAAGTTTGTATTTTGAAAGCATATAAATACTCATGCCTATCATGTATTTATTTGAAAATTTTGTTACATATGTATCGAACCTTCATCTATATTCTATTATTGTTTGCTTGTTTACTTGTGTGGGCATTAACGTATGACTTGTCTCTGTTCTAGTGACTCAGATATTTTAACATCAAATTTGATAAACCTCATTGATTGCATTTGAAAAGGGGCATTAAAGAACTACATCCCACACTCTACTTGTTATTCCTAAACAATTTCTTGTATGTCTTGTCTCCATAGAGCAACAGTGCCAATGAATATGCCATTTTCAGTTCCTGAACCTGGACATTTTAATTTATGGCTTGCATGCATTCACATCACTAATCCTTCTTCATAACAATTTTGGTCAAGCTCCAGGCTTTCAGGATATAAAATCTTGCAAGCATATTGAGCATATCTATCAATATGCTCAAGATATTCATGCCCAAGTGAATTGTATCCAGAAGTTTGCAGGTTGCAAGTATATAAAATTATAAATACTCATGCCCATCATTTATTTATTTGAAATTTTTGTTGCATATGGATTGTACCTTCAACCATATTCTATTATTGTTTGTCTCTTTACTTGTGGCGGAATTACCATATGACTTGTCCCTGTTCGAGTGACTCAAATATTTTAACATCAAAAAATTAAATATTAAATTTGATTAACCTCTCATTGATTGCATTTGATTCACGACATCAAAGAACTATATCCCACACTTTATTTGTTGTTTCTAAGCAATTTCTTAGAGTCAACCGTGCCAATGATAATTCCATTTTCAGTTAAGCTTTTGCCTGAGCCTAGACATTTGTAATTTCTGGGTTGCATGCAATCGCATCACTAACCCATCTTCGTAACAATTTTGTTGAGGCTCCAGGCTTTAAAATCTTGCCAACATCTTAAGCATATTTATCGAGCAAAGCCGTGTTTTCACGAAATTGTTGAACCATAGAGAGACTGATATGTTTCTCTTTTTACATGGAATTCTTTCCTAAGATGCATCGTAGCCTTGAAAGAGGGTTTTCGACAAAACGACTTCCCCTATACTCCAGAATAGAGCATCCTAGATAGAGTCCTCATTGTGACATCTTGATTTTAAGTAGATTATATTTTATATTTTCTATGAAATACTATTGACTTAACTCCATTTATTTTGTATTGCGGGATGGCAAGTCAGCCTGCCATGAATAGCAGTGGACCTGCTACTGTAAAAATGAAAGGGTAGCCTGTTGTTCAAAAAAGTGGTTGTTTCTCATAAGACAATTCCTAGAATAATTTTTGCTACAACTGGTTTTGAAGAAGTGAAGTTGAAGATAATTGTATGTATTTTCGATCTCAGACAGGAAACGTCTCTAGCTGTCGAGAGATCAACAATTGATAGACATTTAAAACAAATTTATTGCAAGTTGGATCTTGTATTCTTTTCTGTCTGTGAAGGGCAACAACTTTCTTTTGTTCCTGATAATTTGTACAGCCATGGATTATTGTACTCATGCGTAGTTTGTAAGATCATTCTTCTTTGAATTTTCATCATTGTCACAGTTGAACTGCTATATCTTAGAATTATTTTAGTACTTGAAGCATTATTCTTGAATATGTTTGACATTCATTTTGTTCCCATGCAAAATTTGTTTGAATATCATCATTGTCAAGCAATAACAACTTCTTAAAGGGTGCTAGCTCAATGATAGAGCACCTGCCTAATTATAGGCAGGAGATTGGTGGTTCGATTCCTCCATACCCTATCATAAATTAGTGGCTAAGAAAATGACTAAATTCGCATATATACGACTATTAATAGCTAATTTCCAGTATCTTATAGCGTGACTAACGTTTAGTTGTATTTAGCTTAGTCATTAATATGTTATCATCTAGTAGTTTATTTAGTCGTATATTTGGTCATTAATTGTGACAATCAATGACTAAATCAGTGAGTATCAATAACTAAATCAGTGAGTATCAATGACTAAATCAATGACTTAATCAGTGACTATCAATGACTAAATCAATGACTAATAAGTGAACCAATTAATGATAAGTGAAATACGACTAGAGATAAGATAATGGAAATTAGATACTAATAGTCACCGATTCAAAAATAGTCGTTTATAGTCAGTAATTTCTCATTTTGTACTAGTGAATATTCGAGGACAAGAAAGTTGACTACAATAGAGATACTTACAGACTGACAAATATGATTACCAAAGGTCTAACAATAAAAGGTATCTCCATCCCTAGCTCCGAGTCTTTATCCTAGAAAGAATTTAAATGGCGTCAAAATTTTGTGAAAGTGAGATCACTTCAGTCAAAAACCAAGAAGGATCTCTCTGAATGGGAAATAAGAAAAGATAGCACATAATTTAAACAATGGTGGAAGACACAACAATGCCATACTCTTTTCTTTGATGGGGCTTTCGAAGGAAACCTAGGGGAGGCAGGCATGGGTGGGATTATCTTTGATCCCGGAGGAAACATAGCCACCTCCTTTGCATGGGGGCTAAGAAATGAAACCAACAATGAAGTAGAATAGTTAGCCCTCCTTCATGCCATGGAAATCGCCTCAACCCTCAACATCAACAACCTAAAGGTCTTTGGCGACTCCAGACATGTCATTCAAAAAATGAGTTTTGGAATTCTTAAAGGAGCTCCTCGATGCAAAGAATATACAGACGAATCACTCAGATAAGCAATCCCCCTGAGGTGTTCTACCTACATGTACTAAGGGAAAAAAATAAGCAAGCTGATGTGTCAGCCAACCATGGTGTCAACCTTGATCATGAAATCGTGATTTATAGTGATGGTAGAAAAAAAATTAAAAGCATCCCTTAAGCCCTTTGGAGGAGCGAGACAAATGAGAGGATCAATGGTTGGTTTGAGCATTAATATCTTTCAGTTGTCCCCAAATGGGACGTGTGGTTCATCACATGGCCCAGCCTCTACATGTCTCATCGTTGGCAGCGGACACACTCTAGCATTTAATGCATTTATGGAGGTCTTTACCCCATGCGAGTTTTGGACAGGCATTATGACGAGTCTCCCAAGCGGCCCTGTGAGTGGTGTTAGCAGTTACTTTGCGAAGAAATTTCCTCGACGGTTCCATGAAAACTTTGAGTGCCTCTCCTTCTCGGCTTGTGAGGAAGTTTCATCTCATACCCTCAATACGGTGCAGAGGTATAGTGCCCAATCTGATCCCACTCTTCTTTTGACTAGGTTTTCGAAAGATTCATCCCACTTACAGCCCTTTGCACATGGTACAATGGTCAGTTTAGCAGAAGGGATGGATTTCTTAAATGTTAGTGTTGAGGAATTCAAACAACACCTGTGCAAGTTGTATGAGGCTGTATGCTTGGGAATTAAATCCCACAGAGAGTCGGCTGACGACATGAGATATATCTCACAGCGACCTTCCTGCTAGGATTCACGTATTGACGATTTGGAATGAAATTTGTTCGAGCTGATGGGGTCTGTGGATGTGATTAAGGAGGAAGTCCTGAATATGGCCAAGATTTCACAATGCAACCACTGTCAAGAATCCCCTTCTATGGATATGAATCCTATGGAGGAAGCGTCTGTCCAACATCCACTGTATGGGAAGCAAGGTTCCGAGAACTAGATGGGTTGGTTCACTTCTTCAAGTCTGAATGATTTTTTGTATTTTGTTAAATTTCCAGTTTGTTAGGGTATATCCCTCCTCTGCAATGACGAATACTGGGAAGCGGTTTAGGAACTTTTACAGATCTTGGCTGGCCCATATTTTTATTTCTACTGTGAATACTCTCTCTGATTTTAGGCTCTATCTTTTTTTGTAATGAATGGTTGTACATAGCCTTTTATAATACCAATCATTTTCCCTGTTCCTATTAAAAAAAAATTATGGAAAACTATTCTCACATGGAAAGCATACCATAACGAAACATTTATATATAATGTACCATATGGGTTGGAACAGAGTAATCGTGTAGTAAATCGGTTGTGTAAACTTTCGTTAAAAGTTTGAGGAAAGTTTGAATTCATTATATTTTATTGAAGAAATTACAACTTTGTGGAGTTAAGGAACTTAAATTAAATAATTTTTATTTTTATTTTTATTTTAATAAAAAATATTTATTACAATTTAGTTAATTAAAAGTAAAATTGATAATTAATTATTTTATTATAAATAGTCCAAAGGGGTTGGATCTATTAGTGAAGAGCGAAGATTTTTTCACCAGTGGGTGATGTTCAATTTCAATGAGGGTCGAACCTGGATCCATGGGGCACCTTGAGGTAGTGGTCAAACGTGTGGTTCCATCCAGAGAGATTGTATTAAATGATCTCGTGACCCGTGGAAACATAAGTGGATCAAAGCCCACCCCATGTCCTCCTAACATTTAATTCAATTCCCACTAGAACTATCAATTAAAGTGTGGGTCTCATCACCAAGGAGACTCGAGTTAGGGGTGACTTAGTTCGGAGGTGACACCCAAAAACCCAGTCAAGTTGAGGCTAGTGCAGTCCAGGCCGAGTGTGACGTCGGGTGATTTTGATGGCTTAGATGCCCCTAGGTCGTGGCTTCTCGGACCATAGGCCACTCCCGCAAGTTAAGGAGATTCAATCAAACAATATATATATATATATATATATATATATATATATATATAATTTAAAATAACTATATAAATGTAATTAATAATGAAATTGTTTAAAATATTTAAGTAATAAAAAAATTAAAATATATTTATTAAAACTCAAGAAATATATATATACGTTTTAAAATATATTTTAAGTGTTTGTGACTTGTTACTTGCTGTATTGGTTTATTTGTGTTACTTTGTAGATGACCTAGGTGGAGAAAGGATTGAAAAATTCAAGTATCTATACTACTTTCACGGTTCTATTTTGGAATTATTTTTCAACTTTCATTTTTTGTTTCAACAAGTTTATTTTTTACTCAAGCTTTAGTTCATTTATTGGATTTGTTTAAAACAATTTGCATTGTTTGTTGAGAGTCTCCTTTCTCTCTTCTTTGAAAATACATCATTAGTTAGCTATCCATTTTGCATCCGTACTTGAGATTGTCATTTGCTTGTTGGTATTAGTACATTACTTTATAGAGAAAGTACAAATTTTAATTCAAGAAAAGAATATATTAGTTTCTAGTATTGAAAGTGTCTATGTCTTTCTCTACACTACATTTCTTTACAAGCATTTACATCTCTTTGTAATTTCATTTACTTGTTGTACACACCACTTGTGCACACACGTTTCACACCCTAAATCAAGCATCACTTGGTTCATCACCCCAAGTGGAGCCTTAAAAGTAACCTCTAATCTAACACATTAAATTCCCTCACTTTAGGGACAAAACAATCTTGTAGTTAGGTTAGGACTTTAGGGTTAGGCATCCAAATAATTTCCCCTAGTAACTACACATCTGAAACATAGTGGTTGCCTTTTAGGGAGCTAAAATACTCTTGTATTGGACATGGATTAGGATAGTCTATCAGTAGTCCCATTATTTTTGGGTGGTACATGTCGATATTTGGAATCGAAGGATTGATTGGGGTACCTTTCCCTTTTAGTATTGAAGATCATCTGAATCGTGGGTTTTAGAAAAAGGTGTAGGAAACATGTTGGACGTGTCTGAGAATGAGGTATCCTAGTAGCCATTATATTAGGAGTCTTACCTAGATGTGTTTATTGTGAGTGGGAGGGCACCTAGGGTAGATAGGAGTTTTCCGATTGGAGACGCTCCCAATGACCTTCTCTATAAATATCCCATTCACAGCTTCACTCACTTACTTGGTGGGATTAACACCCCATCTAGTTTTTTGTTTGGAAGTTGGGCTTCCTACTTCTTTCTCGGCAGTGGATCTAGTATCCCTCTATTGGAGAAATATTTGAGGAATATTTATTTTTTCACATCATTTTATTTTTAGCAGTTCTCCTCTTAGGGTTAGTAAGTCTCTTGTTTTATAGGGTGTTCATTTCATATTCACTCTTTGTCTAAATTAGGTCACTTATTACACCCACGTTGCACTGGTTATTTGATTTAGTATCATATATAGAGTTGATATTACTGATTTGAGTATTTATTTCATCAACCTTATTTCCATTCAATATCCTTGGATTCATTATACTCACATCCCAGATCACCATCTTCTACTAGCACCACTAGTACACCTCATGGCCCAACTTCTATCCTCATCTCTTGTGGAGGTCTTGCTAGAGGGGCTATGCCCACTTAATCCATTGGAGGGAATTTCGAAGTGAATGTTGGGACCATGACTACCTATAGCTCCATACCTACTACGAGCCTCTCATTCATGGCTAGTCTCAACCTCCCAAATCTAGTGAGACTAACCAATGACCCCATTAGGCATGACCTTGCAGGTCCTCCAATGCCAACCAAACTACCCTCGAACATCCTAAAGTTTGAGGGGAAGGAAGGTGAGGAACTCCAAAACCATATCATGTCCTTTCATTTATGGTTTTCCTCTAATAGCATTGTCAATTATTCCATTTGTTTGTGTTTGTTCCTAAGGACCCTAACTAAAGTTCCTTCTAAGTGGTATACTAAGAAAACATCCAAGATACATCTCGATTTTGTGTCCCTAGTTTCCAATTTCTTGACCTTTTTCCAATTACCTATCCATTATGACAAGGGAGTCGAGATCCTTTTTTCATGCTATAAAAAATCATCTACCCATATCTCGGATCACATCCATGAGTGGAGATGATAAAAAATTCTTTGTAAGATCAAGCTCGATGACTGGATCTTCCTAGATTGGTTTTTGAAATCCTGAAATTGAAGAGGAATCAATCCTCAAAGCTTAGTAGTATGACCTCATTTATGCCCTTTTTGGATACCTTTATATGATCATCCTTGATTCTCCCAGTAGTGACTCCATACATCGCAATCCACTAGGGGCATCTAACTCTGTAGATGGTTTGATTGGTGTCTTGGAAATTTATCCAAACCCATCTCACTTATGGATAATGTAATCCCTCGAATGTCGAGAATTGTAATCAGGTACTACCCTCAACACCTTATTATCCCCTTGACCCTTCATGCTCATCCTAAAATGTAGGAATGAGCGCCTCTTATTTGACTTCTCCTTCATTCCACCCATGTTCATGATCCTTCATGCAGTGGTACTATGTGTGCTAGTGCTTTTATTGGATACATGGATCTTATGATCATCAACCATTATTCCCATTTCCTATCCCATTTCCACCCCATCCAATGCATCTCCACACCCATTGGATCCTCCTTCTTCTCATGTGCCAGTCTATGCTCAGTAGAATATGCCCTCCCAACATGCACCCAATAACCAACAAGCACTGTAACCAAATCCAAACAAGAAGAAGAATAAGGGGAAGATCAAAGAAAATAACAAAAAACAAGAAGGTGGAGACCAACACCCCAATCCTCATGCAAACACTAGAGCCAACTTGAACCCCATGAATCAGGATCAGAATAAACCCCCCATGCAGGGTAAGAACCCTTAGTTATAGACTAACCATATATATTCATTTTGCATAGTTTATGGACATTACACACATCATTATCCCCACCTTGAAAAGCCTCACCAACTGTGGGATGGGTCCAACCAACATGAATCTCCCAATGCCTTCCCCAAGAGAAAATGGGCACTTTACCTCCTCATCTGGATGCATCTCAACCCATAGTCTTGAAAAACCCCTTCCCATCATAAGGGGTGGTAACAGTGCAACCTGTGATGCCTTAGTCATCTATCTCAAGCTACTTCAATGATCCTTCTTTCCAGAACATATAAATGGCCTATGTTGATATTAATCTACAGACTCAGCGTAATCAATATGTTCCATTAACCAAAACCCCCACTCCCAATAAGGAAAAATATCCTCTTTTTTTGGAGGTATTGTTGCACCTATCACATCCTAACACATATCCCCTTTTGAAGATCCCTAATATCCATTTGCATCGTATCACTCATAACCCCAACGCCAAAGATGCGCCTATCTATAATGTTGTGGATGACTTGGAACTATCCCTAGCTTCCATTTCCACTTTGCAAGTTTTCTAGAACTGCCCGTACAATTCAAAGCTCTTTTATCTACCTTGGGTGCGATCAACCCCTATGATGCTCATCTAATGACCTTCATTTTAGATTGAGTGGAGCCATGTATGCCTTATTTGGTCACGTTTCAGATCGTTATTACCATAAAAATTTTGGTTATTTATTGGTGTATCATCAATGAGGGTATTTCCATCTATGTCATGTCCACTCATGTTTGGAAGAAGCTTGGTTCACCTAAATAAGCATTGTCCCTTATGAAATTATGTGTGTATGATGGTTGCGTTTCCCAAATCGCAAGGTCTTCTTTAGAATGCCCTCCTCCAACCCCTTGGGAAAACGGTCTTGATAGAAATCAATATTGTCAATGCACAATTGGATTATGACCTCCTCCTTGGTTGTAGCTACATGTATGCTATGAAAGAAGATGCCTCAATGATGTTTAGAATTATGATGTCCCCCCATGAAGGGAATATCATCATGCTTGATCAACACACCATGAAGGGAATATCATCATGTTTTATATTCCTCTTTGTAGGATGAGCCTTATGATTTGTTTTCTTGTCCTCCTAATATGGATCGTAATCATCTATGTTATGCCAATTAACAACAATACAAGTAGATACTCCCCAAATCTCATGTCCACAACGCAGATCATACTTCTCCATCACATTTTGTCATCCATGTCAATGGAGTGTGTACCGGTTCTATCACCAATAATCATGCGAAATATGATGACGTAATTGGCCTCATAGATGATGCTATCCATATGCACATTTGTCACCTTTTTGTTTACCTTGATTCCCAACTACTTGTCACACATTTGAATAACTATTATCATCATCCTAATCAGTCGAGTCATTGGAGTCACCCTCCTCCACCTTAGCCATGCTGGGGACATCCCCCCTCATCATGTCATGAATACCTTATCTAAATATGGATATTCATTGCATGGTGGAAGCCCACTTAGGTGGTTCTCGGTAGAATATCGTGATCTTCTCATCATCTAGATATTTACACCCATCACCATTGATGCCCTCCAATAACTATTCAATATCATGATGAATCCCCTCTAGGATGGACTCAAATCCTCATCATCATCACTATGTTGGGGGGAAGGATCGACCCCCTTAACCTTGCCCCATCACCATTGAAATCCCGCTAGGGACACTAGTCCCACATATTCACACACATGAGATGAGTAATTAGTACCATGAATCACATAAATCAATCTAGCTACCCTCTATGCTAGTATGTAAGCAATCCTAAAATAATCATAATGCATAATCATATGTACCATCTGATACCCATGTATGGCCTAGTGGGCATGGTAAGTCTGGGTCTCCCTTGAATTCCATCCTAGAGTATGGGTAGTCCTCAATCACTACTAGAAGCTAGCACCATTCTGCCAAAAATTCGTGGCAGAAGATGTTTCCCACAACACCGCCTTTACTTTGTATCATCATCTCCCCCCATCATTACATCTGAGGCTCCATCGGATCACCATCTTAGATAGCGACGTGGGGCCTCAGCCTTGACACCCACTCAAAGATAAAGACACAGATGAAGCTCCCACACTTGAAATCGCGTCCCTGCTAGTTACAATGGTTAAGCTATTGGCACACCATTGTCAAGAATATCTGGGCCCACCCAAAACCTACTCAACAATCATCATTTCACCAATCAAGATCTAGTGGGTATTTCTCAACCCCAATACTCATACAACGCTTGTAGTAAATACTCGTGTCTTTAGACTCACTATGTGTTAGGATATTTAGACACTTAGGAGTTAGTTAAGATCAACTTGTGTAATATATCCGTTAGGGATAGTGTGTTTCTTTATTATGAATTAGAGGGAGAAGGAAGGAGGCATTAGAGCCTATACTATGTATGTCAGAAGGATGGGTGTACCATGTAACCATGCATCATTCTTACAATGCTTGTCCAATATGTCCTCCATGTCCACATCCCATCGTCTCATAGGTTGGGTATCACGTATGAATCTCATATTTGGGAGTTTAGTCATAAAGTATACATCTGGAAGGGTCATCTCATCTAATCACTCTATACAATGAAGGCCTCGACATCAAGGTGCTAGTTCTCAATGATCTTGGTCAACATTAGTCTTTCCAAAATCATCAACAAGTTCTCAAGGAACCTAAGCAACCCATACTCGGTGAGACTATCCCTCACCACAACATCTTTTTTGATGGCTCCCTTAAGATGAGAGATTTATCTTTCCCTCTAGCTAACCCTCATATTGCATCAAAATTTCGGCATTAGCACGCAATTTTTCCATAAAAAATATGAATCCAATTGCTCTCTTCTCCATGAAAAGAGTGAGCCCTAGTCACACCTGGTTGGATGAAAAGCGTGACTTAGTCATACTTTTCCTCCAACCAGGCACGTCATCACCAATTCCTCTACTAGGAGTGACCCATTCACACATGTATGTACTTTTCCCATGATCATAGTTGTAGGAAAATCCTCGAGAGACATGCTCACGGTAAAAACCCTCTGGAGTTCCCCACGACACCCTTAAGGCCAATTCAACAAAAATAAACAGATGAAATTGAAGAGTAGGGAGAGAGCATTGACCCGCAAGTTGTGGATCTGAATCTAATGGATGGTATGGAAGAAATCAGTGCCTGAATATTTGGATCCCACAAGCTCCTTCAATGGTGAACAATGAAAATGAAACCTAGAGTTGTGGGTCCCACTCATTTTATAGTCATTTAGGCTTGATTTTCTTTTGGCCCATATGGGATTATATGACCTTAGTTTGATGCAATGTTCACACCATCAAAATCATGATTCCACTCTCTTCTTAATGATATGATTTCCATGTGATCAAGAACATTTTTGGGAATCCCTTGTTTCCCTCGTTTTCCATTCACAGATGTAATTTAGTCCTTTCTGCTACATTATGTGTTGCTTGTGCATTTGGTTTTATTTCTAAGCGCACTATTATGCGTTGGTCTTCTTTCCATGTGTGCAAGTCTAGTTTGTCGTGAAATTGTTTATCTCAACATCTGATTTTGTCTCACATGTATATTTTCTCAAACTGGCATATAGATATTTCCCTTTGCAAAACATCCTATGCATCACCCTTATTTGATCCCATAATCACCTATATGATCCCCTCTATTCAGGTAAGTGGCCCAACTCAACCACCCTTGCATTATTTTTTTCCTAACAGTAAAGCCTCCCTTACATGGGTGTCATTCAATAATACCCTCTTTGACATTGGGCATCCATGTCGTTTCAATCCCCCTAGGATTGGGAGTCTATATAGTTTGTGTTATTGAATTTAGTTGCATATACTTCTTCATTATCACTAATTGGCCTACCCATGAACTCCCATATGGAATTTTTGATGTTTCATGTTACACTTTCATAAGCCCACTACTTCATCCATACTGTAAAAGTTACAATGTTTTTCCACCATTCATCTTCACTCAAGAAGATTACCATTGGTGTCCTACCCATGGTTTCTTCCATATACTATCACTCCACCTATTGATTCATTTGGATGTACATTCGACACTTATCTCCTTTCATTTCCCACTTTTCTCTCAAGCACCCATGTACTTGGGTAGCCATTTAAAATAATGCTCCTTAGAATTACTGCAGACAGTATATGTTTTCTTATGGTAGCGTCCCTGGTTTCCTTTATTCAGATCATTATGTGATGTGTCATCCATATATTTTTCTTGATATTATCCTCCCTTGGAGTCGACCTCAGTACCTTCATATTCCCTCTGTGAGTGTCCCCATCATAGTTATATCCCTTTATTATCTCTTGTTTTGTCCCTCCCCTAACATCATCACGAGTTTCACACATGCTGCCAAGTTAGCCATGCCTTAATTCTTTGAATAATTTTTTTTTGATTCTTGCACTTAGTGACCCCTATACCCCCCTTTGGTGTCTAATCCCAAGTTCTCTTCATTATCCAACAATATCCCTTGTGCTTCCATTAAGGAAACCTCATTTCATTATTGTTAGTGGGTATCCCTTTGTCAACAACACCCTTATTATAGAGGATAGACTTAGAGGCATTTTGTACTTTGGCCCCATAACAATCATTGATGGGCACATTTGGACTAATTGAGGGGAGACCTCAACACCCATTTGATCAGTTGGTTCTCATGTACTCGACTCTATCTCATTATCTCACCATTGAGAATCGTATGGTATGGGGGTTCACTTATCCAATTTGGTCGAAGACCCCAGTCATCCTTGAATCCCTCCATTTCTCGAGTCTATTTTGGATTCCCTCCATTGATATTATTCCTATAGTGTTTGGGTTACGTTGGTGACAATGATCAAGTTTTAGTTGCAATTCCCTGGACCTGTTTGACTTAGTCTTTCAATAGTTTGAGTCACTTGTGAGGAGTTACATCACACTTTCACCTTCCAGATCTTGCCCCCATACAATTTCAATAGGGTTTCAGTTATGTAATTCATCATTGCGTTGGGGATTCCATTGATCCTATTCATGTACTTCATATCAACCATGGTTGGACCATGATTATGTACTTGGATTGGGTCCCTCTTTGAACCTCATGATTTATTGTACATGGAATATATTCATGTATTGATATGGCCCCTCTTGGTCTAAATCCCAAATTATATTGAGACATTGATACGAGCATGGGGATGACTGCCTCATTTTGAGATTATGTACACCTCACCTATTTAGGTCTTTGTATGTAGGTATGGGCCTCTATAGTCCCATAGGAGGGGGAGTTCTTTGAAGCATAGTATTGGTCTCTTGTTCACGATGCCCTTCCATTCCATATTGAAAATATGAAATAGTTATGATGTATTTCGGCCATACATTGAGCTTATGACCTCACATATTAGGGGACAATTTGTTAACAACCAAAATTTGTTCACCCACTTTGCCATCAATTTCATCACCATTATGCATCATAATTGGTAGTACTAGCACCATTTTCCATTCCATCTCATCCATATGACCTGAGGAAATGACCAAATGGCCAAAAATTTGAAATTTAACCATAAAAATTGACCATAACTAAAGGGTCACACTTTTTCCTTTGAAAAACATGACCTTCATCACACATTTTCCCCAAAAACCCCCAAACTAGTTCCAAAAATGAAATTTTGGTTATCAATATCATTCATCATTTCTCGCTTCCCCAAGGGAAGTAGTGGCTAAAATTGGACACATACATTGATATCAATGGATCTAACTTCCAAAACCATAACCTCTCCATTAAATAATCAATGGAATGGAGAACATACACATTGGATACAAATCTCATTTGTAACCACTCTTGTGCCTATAAAAGAAGCCTTAATGGTTATCATTTCACATCCATTTTTCCATTTTCAAATGGGTCATCATGTTGCTGAATTCTTTCTATAAAGAGAAAGAAACCATACTCTCCTTTCATCTTTCACCACATATGAGATTCTCACTTGATACCTAGCTAGAATTGGGACTACAAGGATATGAATGAGCTCGTCCTTGGATGAGCTGCGGAGGTCAAATGCTCTCAAAATATGGTACCAATGTGTGTATGCATTGCTTGATTCTTTATATAATAACAACAATCACATTCTTTTATGTGGTGCACATTTCTTTTGATGGCTGTTTTCTGATCTGTATTTACATGCATGTTTGCAAATGATTATTCTTAGTTTAGATTATATTGATTTCATCCTTTATTTTGATATGCTACCAAGGATTTTACAACCCCTTGGTAGGTTCCTTTTTCACTTGTGCGTGGGAAATCAAACAATATATATAGTATTTATTATTTTTTCATAATCTTTTCTAAATAAATTTTGTGAAACCCCCTCCTAATGTATTTCTTACAATGAGATGCGTTGGGAACATGGGTGAGATGTGTCATTTCTATACCACATGTTAGCTCAAAAAAATTAATATAAACAAGTATATAATGTAGACTCACATTTAAAATTTTAAAAATATTCATATTAAATAGGAAAAACATAAGTTGGGGCAACAAGTGTAGGGTCGAGGGGAGTGGGGGGTCCTATTGGATCCCGAAGGAAATACAGAAGTAACCATTTCTTGGGGAATGGTCTTGGCGACAAATAACCAAGAAAAATGGTATGCTCTATATATGGGGATGGATATCATCCCATCCCTCAAGATACATAAATTCTTAATCCTAGGAGATTCTCTTCTTGTTATCAGATAACCAAGAAAAATAATATGTAAGGAACTAACCATAACGACAAATTCCATAAGAGAATTGTTGAAGACATTAAGCAAGTCAAGGAGGACAACCTTCATCATATCAGAAGGAACAACAATTCAATTGTTGATAGGCCTTCCAATGAAGCAATAAATTTGGACAGAGGGGTTTGTATCAAAAGTGGGGGCCAACCATTTTGTTCGTGGCTCCCCTAAGGATATTAAGTTGATAATCTCTATGCATGTCAATTATTTCAATAAATAAATGGCCATTGATAGTAGGGGCATGTTTTACATCTGGAATGTGCTCTCTATCATGGGTACGGGCATATGTGTGAATTTATTTCTAAGTGTGGGAACCCCTTCACCCTATGGCTCCCTCTTTTTCCCTACTCCATTGCTGGTAGTTTCTTCCTATATGGATCTTCGTCTATGTTCATGTAATCCTATTGGGATATCTCTACTAAGAGGTATCTGTGACACATGAACCTGTGGTAAACTGCGTGCATCTGCGTTAGATGGAAGGAATTTGTGAAGCTCTATCCAAGGCACATGGTCATTTATGAAAGGTAGGGGATATGTTTGTTTCCTTTTGGGTTTCACTTTGCCTCTTGATTTTGCTCAATTGTATCATAGTTTTAGTGAAGAATGGGGTGAAGATAGTAGTTCCTCTTGCTTTCTTGTGTTTTTTTACAATTCTATTTCCAAGGCTTCAATTTGGTGTTAGTTAGGAGATTTGTGACTCTTGAAGTCCTCTTCAAGGTTAAGTATGGTGCACCCTTCTAATTGGGATTTGGGTGTAGGGGAGTGAAAAGTGATATTAAAGAGATTAAAATTATGATGAGAAGACTCTATACACAAATGAGCTTTTCAAAGGAGCAATGGATCAAATCTCTTCTCATACACCACATTAGGATTCTAGGTATCACGAATTGAAGTACATAGTTACTATGCAGGGCGGTCAAATTGACAAGCTAATAAATGACACAAAAGCACATGTCAATATCTTGCTGGGTTTAACACAAGGAAATCAGTCTCAAATCAAATCCTTTGTTGGTACTAGGTAAATCAAGGAGGATTCAATAAAGAAATTTGTAATGGCCAATCTGAAACTTCCAAGCTCTTAGGGTCTAGCTAATGAGGAGAAATAGGTGGATGAGGCACACAACATCCATGAATTTCATTAAAACTTGGTTTTATGTACTTTTTCTTCATCTTTTTGTTAGGTTAATTTGTAAGTATATATAGTCATAAGCTCTCTTTGAAGGATGTTGACATAGATATAGTTACTTTAGCTGAGGAAATTTTTTGTAATGTAGCTCCAATGGGACATGAGCAATTTTGGGAAACAATGGAACAATAGGACTGCATGTAAATATCTGGTTGTATTCCTCATCCTTTAATACAAAATCTATACGTGCTTTGGTTATATAAAAAATTAGACAAACATAACTACAATTAAGTTGGTTCAATTTAATATTTACAAAACTAAAAATAAATTAATAGCAATAATAATGCTTAAAAATAATAATGTTTAAATTTAATTGGTACTTTTTTGTTATTGTTTCCTTTTCTTGTTTGAAGTCTATGAATTTTGTAGTAATTAGGTGCATTTACAATAATATGTCTAGAGAAGAGAATAATTAATTATATATTAAATTTAAAAAATATCAATAAAAATGAAAAACTAAAAATCTATAAAAAAAGGGGATCGCAATAATAAAATAAACTAACATAAGGATAGTTGTTCAATGTCATCTGATCATGTGAATCCGAGCTCGGAATATTTATCGATGAATTTGAAACTCGCGCTCTGCTATTTTGAAACCCTAAACCCCCCTTTTTTTGTCCTACTCTGAACTTCTCTCTGGCACCGATTTGACATTAACATCCCCCATGGCCAGTCCGTCGAGGGGGGGAAGAAGGCCCCCCCCCCCTCCCAAAGTCCCTAAGATCGTCATGTCTACAGTACCCCATGAAAAGACCAGCGCCGATCAGTAGATAAAAGGCAAGGAAGCGAAAGATTCCATCATTCCTCCATTGGCTTATGTACCCAAATAAAGTCGCACCACCAACACCTACATCACCAAATCAAATGAACGACCACGCATTGAAATTCCTCCAGAAAGAATCAACACTAGGATACAATACACTAAATATCATGCACTCATGTGAAAATTCATAGGCATGTGTCCGACAGAAAGAGCTCTGATAGGATGGATCGCTGCAAAATGGAAGCCCAAATCCCACTTTGACCTCCATCTCGGCTCCAATGGTTTTTTCAGTGTCATCTTCTCAAGGATTGATGATAAGAACAAGGTAATGGATGGAGGCCCATACTTCTTCAACTTGGCTAGATTATTCATCTGCAACTGGGTTGAAAGGTTTAACCCATATACTGAGGATTTCTCTTGGGCTCCAGTTTGGATTCACCTATACTCTCTCCCATAAGATTACTGGGATGAGGAAACGCTGCAAGAAATAGGAGGTACCCTAGGAGAATTTGTTAATATAACATATCAAACCAGAATCAATAAGTACACATCCTATGCTCAAATATGCATCTACATGCACATAGTAAGAGCTCTACCTGACTCGATCTGTCTAGAACATGAGGATATGGAATGGATCCAACCAGTTGACTATGAACATGTTCCTTTCCATTGCCACGAGTGCCATGAAAACGAACATCTATACAGAGAATTCCCTAGGAACAATCCAACACCAAAGTCACCAACCATGGTTTAGGAAGGCTTCAAGAAAGTTACACCCAGGCGTCGATAAAATCGAAAAAACCCTGCAATCAACAAAAGGGCCACTGCAACCACTAGCAATAGCTTTGATACCCTCTCGAACCAACAGGAATTCCCAGAAACCCTGCATGCAAAGGACCAGCAAACCACCAAAAAAAACATATAGATCCAGTTGCTGAGCAGATTCAAGACCCATAAGGTACCTCCTCCTCAACAAAAGTTGCCCTCCCTAAGACCCACAAAGCAACACCAACTTAGGACCACAATGTGGTCATGGATGAGGACATAAGTGACTTGGAGCTAGTAGATTTGGATCTCCTTGGACTAGAGGAAGCTTGTCACTGCAAAGCCTACAAATACGTTCCCTCTAAGAAAAAACAAGCACAAATGATTAGAGAAGGTCGCATAGAGGAAAGAAGAAAAAGGGAGACAAAGATACAAGCACTTATAGAGGAACGCTGTAAGTAGGAAGAGACCCTCTGGAGACACAAATCCCGTGTCAATTGGTTGAAAGAGGGAGAATGTAACAGTTCCTTCTTTCATCGCTCAACCATTCAACATAGAACACATAATAGAATCAACAATATTAAGAAACAAGACAGAGCCAGAGTGGAAACACACAAGGAGATTCAATAGGAGATGGTGACCTTCTACAAGGACCTTCTGACTGAGGGTACTCCCAATAGAAATGGAGCTATAGACCAGATTGTTTCCCACATCCCTTCAATCATCACAGAGGTGCAAAAATATATTCTTATGAGGCCTATAACCCCTCTAGAGGTGGAACTAGCAATCCAACAAATCGATGAAGGAAAAGCACTAGGTCTGGATGGCTTCATGATTGACTTCTTTCATCAATGTTGGGACCTTTTAAAAGAAGAAATCTAGTAAACTGTAGAAGAATCAAGGAAAAAATAGTAAGTACTCTTAGCGCTCAACTCCACTTTCCTCACACTCATCCCAAAGGAGGACAATGCGACATTCCCAAGTAAGTATAGAACCATTTCCCTTTGTAATGTCATTTATAAAATAATCTCAAAATTCATAGCCAACCGTCTCAAGCATCTCCTTCCCCTCATCATCTCCCTAGAACAAATCGGCTATGTGGAAGGTAGACAGATCCTTGACGGAATCATTCTAGCTCATGAGGTCATTCATTCCATCAAAAAAACCAAAAATCCTGGTATGCTCCTCAAGTTGGATCTCTCAAAAGCCTTTGATAAACTGAATTGGGCTTATATCAAAAGAATCCTTCTCGCTTTTGGATTCTTTGCCTCTTGGACCAAATGGGTGCTCTCTCTAATCTCCACCCCTTTTTTCTCCATTCTTATCAACGACGCTCCCTACTCCACCTTTGCACCCACAAGAGGAATTCATCAAGGGGACCCCCTCTCCCCCTTTCTCTTCATCTTAATGGCCGAAGATTTAGGTCGCATGATCAGGGACACTTGTTCTTTGGGTCATATAAGAGGCCTTTCTCTGCATGGAAATCCCCCAATCATGCATCAACAATTTGTCGGCAACAATATCCTATTGGGCCACCCTTCTGTTCAAGAAGATCAAACTCTGCACCACATCCTCCGTGTTTTCTCAGAAGCCTCTAGTACCACCATCAACCTGGATAAATCCCATATTTTGTTTCAACACTCTGGTTGTCACTCAGAGGAATATTTCCAGAATTCTTGGTTTTTCCATAGCTTCCCTACCCTCCAAGTACTTAGGTTCCCCGCTGACTTATACTACCATCAAACATTCCTCTTGGCAGGAGCTCCTCGACAAACTTGAGCAAAATATATCTTATTGGACCTTCAGATCCTTGAACCTAGCGAGAAGCCTCATCCTAGTAAAGTTCGTCCTTCAAGCTATGCCTCTCTATCTCTTTTCCGTTCTTGCAGCTCCGAAATGGGTCCTAAAATCCATAAAGAAACTTCAACGCACCTTCCTCTGGGGAGGTTACAAGAACCATCCCAAATGGCCACTTGTTAAATGGGACACAATATGCACACTCAAATCAAAAGTAGGACTTGGCCTAAAAGATCCGATCAAAATTAATGAGGTACCCAATGCCAAAATATGGTGGAACTGGGTAACAAGAAACTCAACCCCCTTGGCTCAATTATGGAATAAAAGTATGCTTCCACCTGGAACCTGCAGGACCTAATACATTTCTATTCTGCAACACTGGGCTCTCTAACTTGGAACACAACCAACTCCCAAAGACATTTAGTCCAGCAACACAGTTTTTGGGAAGTTAGAGATGGAGTCTCTACTCACTTTTGGACGGACTCTTGGTAACAGACCCCCAGTCTTGAACATCTCCTACACATGCCCTCCACCTTGGATTCTATTCAAACTTCCGGCATCATTCAGATAAAATATTTCTGGAAAGATAATGACATGCGGGATTTCAGGACCTGGAACCACCCCAGGGATTGAGGGCTACCCATCAATAATGACGATATGACCAGAATCTGGCAAGACTTGCAAAAGAGGAAAATACAGAATCAACAGGAACAAGGCATTATTAGGTGGGGCTACAACTCGAAAGGTACATTCACATTTAAGGAATCTTATCAATTGTATTCCCAACACACCACAAAACAAAAGACCCCATATGGGCCAAAATATGGGACATGAAGACTTGGCCAAAAGTCACAATGTTCCTTTGGCTGGTCATCCACAAATGCTTCCTCTCCTACGAAAATATCATAAAAAGAGGCTTCCATGGACCGTCCAAATGTGTGATTTTCCACAGTCAGGAGGAAACCATGACGCATTTGCTGGACACTTGTCCGTTCGCTAACAATATATGGGAAAAAATATCCCTACTATGTAGAATAACTGATAGAATCAAAGGAGATCCCATACAGACCATCAAGATTTGGAAACACAAGGCATTCCAAAACATTGTCCTGAATCGAATTTGGAAACTAATCCCAGGTTTTATGGTTTGGGAAATTTGGAAGGATTGCAACCAAAGAGTCTTCAATGACAAGGAAAGAAATGAGGATACGGTGTGGACCACATGAAAAAATCATATCCTTGAGACTCTCCTCCTCAACAATTGGGTCAATAAGGACTACCAAGCTAATCCAATGGAATCCATCATCATGGAAAATTGGGGACTCACCACTCAGTCTCAAAAAAATCTCCCCACTTTTAAATTCAAGCCCCCCCCAAGCCCAGAAAAATGGAGTTGTCCACCCATGGGATTCTTCAAGGTCAATTTCAATAGTACCTCCAAAGGGAATCCTGGACCTACTGGATTTGGTGGTGTCTTTAGAGACTACTAAGAAGAAATTATAAGCCTTTAATACGAAAGTCTCAGTCATGACAACAACAATGATGTTGAACTAGCAACACTCCTATATGGAATCCAAATTGCTAAAAAAAGGTCTCTCCTACCACTGGTGATGGAAGGGGACTCGTAGATAATAATTTCACTGGCTAGGAAAAATCAATGTGGTGCCCAAATAAGTAAACTCTCACTAAGATGGCGGCTCAAATTTGGTCTCTCCCAATTAGCAGAGTCCTTACCTACCTTAGGATCTGTTATGTTTTAGCATGTAAAATGGAAAGCAAATGCGCTGGCCAATTGACATGCAAACGAAGGGGTCTCCTGCAACTCAAACCTTTAGGACCTTGATATAGCAATGCTAAATTATACAATGCTCAAACAAGATTGACTCAACTTGGCCAAGCAAGATTGTCACTCCCCGGATTTGGGTGCTCAGGGAAGGTACAAGGAGGATGAACAAGAAGCTGGCACCTCTCACCACATGGCTCCTTCTCGGTCGACGCACCATGAAAATTAAGGCGGGCGCTCTTCGATGACCCCAACCATAAAAACGTTGACATCCCACACGAGTTGCAAAGGAGATCGAGGTACAATGAAAATAATTCCGCTTTGGTGCGAAGTTATGGCAGGCAGAAAGGTTGTTTTTGGGTTAATTATAGGGTCTACCACCGTTTTTGGAGGAGGAGCAAGGGAAACACAATGAGTATTTATCCTGGGTATAGGGATGGTTGGCTATGCATTGCATGTCTTAGTTTTCCTGTATCAAGCGTTCGACTCCTCCATGAACCTGGTGTCTTGGGAGCCACCTCCGTTTCTCATTTGATTAAGCTTGCGCCCCGCACTGATACGGCCGCAACCATGTATAGGAAGCCAAGAGCTAACCCACGTGGTGGGGGTAGATGTCACCTACCCAATTTTTGAGAATAATTATTTTCTACTATTATTCCTTTTGCAACAAATTACTTTGTGTTAAATTATAATTGCAAGTTGTAATTATGACCAAGTAGGTCAAAAATGAATGTAATGACTCATTATTATTATTTAATAAATGAAAATGGGAGACAAACACTCAAGAAAGTTGTTACAAGAGTATCCACTGGCCCACTAGGAGGAATGGAAGCTGCTGGAAGGATTGGGACAGATGGAAGCATTTGCACTCTACCATTAGCTATTGGTATGGGACAAATCGCCCTAATTTTGTGGCATTCCCTCTCCAGGTGGAGAGAGGTGAGCAGGCAGCTCACTAATGACCAGTTAATTACCAAAGACCTAGGCAGCCTATAAAAGGAAATTCGAATTGAGCAGGCAACTCTTACAATGTTTTATACAGAAACATTCCTCATGCTCATCAGGTGATGGCTGAGAGATTTGAATAGGGGAGGCTTTGGAGAGTGCAAGTATAAGTCTGCAAATGTTATGAGAAGGACATACCAGAGGTGCTGGTGTTGATCCCATGGAATTACTAAGCCTGTAAGGATAGATATATAAATTTTCTTGCTGTTGCAAGTGGAAGTCCTAAGCTGCAGAACCTTCTTCCTCCTGGTGGATCAGTGGATAGGCTCGGGGGTCCTAAGGCAGACATCTTGGCTGTTTGGGAGCAAGTTGGGTGGAACAGGTTTCTTGAGTGGTTTGTTCCTCCCATTACCCTTAGGTTCTATTCTGCTGTGTTTTCTTTTTCAAATCACATGAATGCTCTCAGAAAATGGCTTAGTATTGTTATTTAAAGATCAATAGTAGAAAATGTCAGATCCTAATTAATTTAGATTTGTTGAACTAATAAAATGACTCCTCTGCATTTTTCTCCATGCGTGGAGCTGCATCGTACTCGAGTATAGAGAGGTAGCATTAAATCTGCCCAGCTAAAAGTAAAACCTAGAATGCATCTAAATATCTAAACCAAAGACCACCCATGCACAGACCTATGTTTATCATGCATCTTATATTTTAGCAGCTGTAGATTAGATCTATGCATGTATTGTTTTCCAATTCTGTGTACTGAAACAACTTAACAGAAACTAAGTATAGCAGTAGGTTCTTTTCTTATTCCTGAAGGTGATCATTATGAGTTACTGATCTTTATTAATTATTTCAAAGTAAACAATAGTATGCATTCTGTTTAACCATATTCCCATTTTTCTATCTTCTTATTGCTTTAGAATCTGATTGTTCTTATATGAATATTGTCTTCATTGTATTATATTGTACAGACATAAAGAATGCTACTGTGTATTTTATCCTTTCATCAGGGGTCCAAAACGGACGAATACAGGAATAAATAGCTAGAATAGAAAAACTGCATATTCATAAGCAATCAAATTATATGACGATTGCACTGTTATTGTCTTTGTTTTCCTGAACTATCAATTGCATGTGATAAAAAATTACATCACAGAATACCAAGTTATTAACAGCTAGGGCAAACATAGTTTTATTAATTAACAGATTAAATTGTAATATCACTATACCCTAGCTGGGATCAACAGGTTTTCAATACATTGTTATTTATAAACATTTAAACAGTTGCCAAATCAAAGGTTTCATTACCTTAGATAATTAAATTGCAGAATCAAGGTTTGTTATTCTTATTCCTTTAAAACATCAATTTAGACATGTAGATTTCATTCACATCGATAAGCTAGGGATTAACGTTATCACTTATGCCTTTGAAACAAAACCACTTCCTTTATATTTCTCGACATATAGCCACATTTTATTTAAACAACTGAAAACATGCCTTTCGATCCTTGGATCTAAGTTCAATAATGAGAAGATCGAAAAACATTACACGCAGACATAAAACCCAAAATATCTTAACCAGCTATTAGATACAGATACAAAAATGAGAAGACCAAAATTACTAAACATAGCCATTAAACCCTGAATATTATCGTTTCCATTTAAAATAGTAGTAGTTACACCCTACGGTCGCCAATATCTTTTGCTGGAGGTTCCTTTCGAAACCCCACGCCATTTATACACACAACAAATACTGAAAACAAAGTTACTGTTGACATATCTCCTCATGCATCAACCCAGAAGCACTCAAACGATAAGACATAAAACGGAACGATGCAAGACAATTTGCAAACATAAGGGTTCAACCCTGCTAAAATCACCGATGCCTGGAATAGCCGGCCACATATTTTAAACATTTACATCTCCTATTCTATCAGCAAAACTCAAAATTGAAGGTTGCCCAAATGATGCAAGCAAGACAAGCCACTGCCGCGAAGGCATGCTACCAGCACTTGCTCATCAAGTCCGATTCCAGGAGAACCACTAAGGAGGGATACCACCGAAGCTTACCGGTGGGTTCGCTTAAAATCTCTTCCTCTTCAACTATTCCGGCACCCTGTGGATTCGCCGAGGGTCACCTGCCAACAACCATGCAACAATTTAAGCATCGGATCATGAGTAGAAACACATGCAACAAAGAATAGTGGGAAAACCTTTGCAACGAATACATTACCTGAGTTATGACAGAGTTTTTGACGTAGCCAACGTCCATCCACTGTGAAGGAGATGCACCCAGTTTGAAGACCACGATGAGGGATACCTCCCAAAACTTCCAACTCAATTGAAAAACCCAGACTTACAAGATACGGCAGCGCCGGCACAGATACACTCATTCCACCTGTAGATTACCACACCATCATTCCAGACTTGGCTTCCACGAATAACCTTTACTCGCAGACCCAGGGTTGCTATCAATCTCAGGATCGAGCCCGAGGGAGGCTAGAAATACCATCAAACCCTAAGTGCCTCTCGGCCGGTTGGCCTCACCTCCCAAACCCTACCACCGAGCAAATGACCAAGAAACGTTACAAAGAATCCATAAGTTACACGAGGGTTCAGCTTATCCCAATACACAACGATCAACGACGGAGATTCACCCAAAGCCACGTCGGAAGGTGGCAGGTGCAGCATTAAATGGCTCATCTACCTCCCAAGCCACAGAGTTTCCATATCGGTTGATAGCAGGGAAGGAGGCCGCTACAAATCAGCAATTGCCAAACCTTATCACACCGAAAACATCCACATAGACGTGCGCGTAACACTATCCCTAACACGATGGCCAGACACATTAATTGCAAACCAAACCATTTATTACACCCTCGATTCGTATACAGGATTTTTGCAGGGCCATCATTCCACCTACCAACCCATATGAATCAACATTAAAAGTTTCAACATGTAAACTTTAGCAATGTATAACGATCAACCGATAGCATATAACCAAGGTCTCATACGATCCATATAACCAAATTTGAAACATAATCATAGCATATGAATATCCACTACGGTCGCGAGCAACCATAGGGCATGGTTTGACTCCGCCCTTCTCATAAATTCTTTTTATAGTTCACTATAGGGATCGTTGTAGAGCTCATAAAGCTCGTCCACACCTTAAGTTATATAAACACACCGCTAGGGTATGGTTTCCACCCAAGGACCCATTGCACACATTGCATGGTAGGGTATTAATACTTAAAGCGTCACCATTTTAATTGCCTAGGCAATAGAGTTTAGAACCTTTTTGTCAATTTCTCTATAGTATGACTTAAGACCATGCGTCCTTGTCATCAACCTGTCACCATCATTATTATTGAAAGAATTACTTAACAGCCGCAAGGCATTCATGGAATGACGTGACGTAAATTCATCAACACTTAATGGACACATTCACAACAATCACACCCTGAAATAGATGTTATCTGCAGACTTGAGAGAGACAGGTTCATCTTACAAGTATTGAAAGGAGGTCATACCTGTAGCATCAAAAATCATAAGCAGTTTTGATTTCTATCCCGGTTATGAAACTCTCGACTTTAAAAGGACACAACCATTAAATTGTTACTACCAAGCGACACCTTTATTAATTGTTGAATATTGATTTTTATTATTTCCGCATTTTACAATATTAGCTCTTTATATGGCGATTTAAAAAAAATTTAAATTTTATGAAAATATCGGGATGTTACAGTAGAGGCCTCTCTCGTGGGGGAAGAAATACTGATATCGGGAGACGCAGGAGCTCTATCGACTTTGGCTATGACAGTTCTGTCCCAATGCAACTATGCACAATTATTGATGATTGGGAGGAGGAAATAGTGGTCTAGCAAATGACCAACCAGAGGGAAAGGACGTGGCGCAAGCACTACTGGATGGTCAAGAAATCGTTCACCCATATTCTCAGTTTTTCTCGGGAACTTGAACAGGGGAACAATTCACCTCCCCCCCCATCTCCACCCACTCGTCATCACAATGCTCCCTCCTCTGCTGCCTCTCAGGTCTTTAAACCAAATAAGCACCATGACATCCATCTTGGCAAGAAGGCCACCACACCTAGAAGTAAGACAAATATTGCCTCAACGGGTGGCAAGAAGCGGAAGCAAGTCGAGCAGAAGAACCTGGAGGTCCCTCCCTTTCAGAAGAAATCTGAGCCACTTCCAACAAAGAAAGAAGACATCAACTCCTCCAGCTCTGGGAATTACCACTGCCCCATTCTGGAATAAACGCCCCAAGACACATTCGATGCCAACAACCCTATGTAATTATGGTTTTCTACCTTCTCTCTGGTTTTTTCATAGGTATAGATTGGCTCTCGGGTCTTTAGGTCATAGAACTATCAACTCTTATGCGTCTAGTTTGAATTATCCTTGTCGAACACCAATTAAGGCCTTTATTCTTTTTTCTCAGAGGCCGGTTTTCTTACCAAGGTCATGGTTTTATTTTGTAAAGGGAAGCAATCGCCTACAAGCTGGCTCTGTTTTTTTTGTTTTGGGAGGACTGTCAAAAGTTTCTTGGTCTAGTGTATGGTCCGAGGAGAGGCCACAATTGGCTCTCAGGATGTCTGACTCTCTTGAGCATGTAATATTTTTTGTATCTTAATAGAATTGTTGATGTATATGTAACTTTGGAATGTATTTCATCTGTGTATTATATATATATTTATTGTACCCTTATAAGAGATGTGTTATTCCTCTATAAGGAAGTGTCGTCATGTGGATTGACAAGTGTCGCAAGTGTGTGTACTTGCCGATGGGTTATTAGACCACCTTATGGGGTCGGCCCTAATTAATATATAATATAATGTGGATGTACTCAAGTAGACAAGTCGGCCCCAGTGGTCACTGGGCAAAAAGGTGAGTATAAATAGAGATATGAGATCTCTATTTTACTCACTCGGAAAAGTAACTCACTCTCTCTCTGGAAAGTGGCGCACTTGTGAGGAGGAGGAGGATCATCTGCTAGGAGACTATGTCTGTGTTATTTGGTTGTATTTTGGTTGAGCCATTGCTCTCTCTATCTCTGAGGAAGTTGTGGGGTTTTTCACCTTAGGGTTTTCCCCACGGAAACTCTGTGTCTCTTGTCTCTATGCTTTTGATTCTTGTGATGCTTGTGATGCTTGTCATATTATGATTGTCATGCATTGATATACTGTAGATGTTATTCTCTCAGCAAAGATCCTATAGTATTGTGATTTAATACTGAAAATTTAACAAGAATTACTCTATGAAAATTACAAAAAATAAATAAAATAAACTAACATAGATACATTTTCACTTTGGATATATTAAATGTTGAAAGAGATCAAATCTTTAAAGATAAACAATTTTTTTTAAATGCAAAATTTGATGCAAATTTTACACCCTACAAAATTGGATTCAAGTTTGACATTGGGTAAATCCAATGTTAAGTTGAATATATATTGATGTAAAGAACTTCTTGATAATATAGTTTTATAAAGTCAACTACATTAACTATCCAAAAACATAATTTTGTAAAACGAATGATTATAAAATCACTTCTAATCATGACTCGTAGTTAAATCATAAAACCCTCAACATAAATGAAAATGCAAACAACTTCAAAACCAATTTTTTTCCAAAAACAATAAACCATTATTCTACACTCAATCTTATTAAGAAGGAAGAACACTAAAATATCGTGCGCAAATATTCACAATGCATATTAAAACACTTACACAAAATACTCTCAATATGCATATTAAAACACCCACAGAAAATACTCATATAAAAACACTTAATTCAAGAATGAATAAAAACATACAATATAAAAAAGTTTATTAAATAAATGATAATTGTACAAAGTATAGATTATAAGTTGAGATTTTACATTTTCCATAAATATTTTTTCCAACGAAAAAAACTACTATTGATATTCAGATGAATCAAATAGTACAATGAGAGACGTGATTCATAAACAGAATCAGCAGAGACCTCCAAAAAAAGGATCCAAAATACAAATGGTCCATCAATACCATTATGTTCCTAATTGTTCAAATAACCAGACCTTCAAAAAAGTCAAACTTCAGAAGTGTGTACAATAAGCAAGACATATCAGTCTTCGAACACAAATAAGAGTGATATCCTATCTTTAATAAAAAAAAGTATGTTACTCCACTCGCCAGAGTGGAATTATCCATCCATTCCTCCCAAATGAGCTGACCTTTAGAACCTGTCAGAGCTTGTTTAGATAATTTATCCGCTAAGGAATTATGTTCTCTATAAATATGCTCAAAAGAAATATTCTGCTGCAAAGATATTTCCTGTTGTGTCCTGAGGCACCAATGCCGCAAATTGGTAACATTAAGCTTAAAATCCCCTACGGCCCATTTGATTGTGACAAGAGAATCCCCATACACTTTGGTATTGACTAAACCAAAAATATTTTCCAATTTTAAAATGCACCAAAGAGCCATAAGCTCGACTTTCATGTTGGTACCAACACAACAATTAAGTCGAACTGTGTAGTAGTGTTCCTTGTTGAGATAAAGGACACCTCCTACTGCACAAATCCCATTTTGAGCAGCCCCATCAAAGAATAAGACAGGTTGCTCCACCTTAAGATTGAAATGACTAATTTTGGCAATCGGCAAGCTGAGTTCATCAATCTTAAACGTTGAAAACATCTTCAGCGCAATCATGCAGCATTTCAATTCAACCGGGGGAGTATTCTGGAAGATAGCACAATTCCTTGTATACCAGATTGCCCATGAGATACAGATAGCAATGCTAAAGAATTGTATACAATTTCTATACCAATTCAAGAGATAGAATTTAAACTCACCAACATCCCACCGTCGAGTGATTTTCAATTTATCAGAAACTAATTCCCAGATTTTAAATGTGAAGCTACAGTTGACAAATAAATGCTGAGTTGATTCTGCTGCACTGAGACAAAGACAACATATGCTTGGCCCAATCCAACCATGCTTCATCAAGTTCTCCCATGTCTTAAGTTTGTCTTGAAGAGCTAACCAAAGGAAGCATTTTAATTTAAGTGGAATTGACCACTTCCATAATCACTTATACCACCAGTCCTGGGGGAAAATAAATTTATCTTGCATCATTCTAAAATAAGACGACTTTGTCGTCACTTTACTTGTGCTAGGATTCCCACACCAGATAATCTAATCATCTTCTTGAGAAATTTTAACACCAACTAAATTCAAATTTTTTATATAAGATTCCCATTCCACTGCAAAGAAACCAGAGAGCCCAAGATCTCTAGAAGACAACCAACCAGCAGGCCCAGAATCACCTGTTCTGTGAATACAGATTTTGTCAAGTGTGGACAGATCAAGAACCTGTAAGTCTCGAATTAGGAAGATGGGAAGAAGAAAATAATTTTCCATCCCTATGATAGGGTCCAATCCAACTCTAATATTTTTCCCTGAGCCAACCTTCCAAAGAAGGTCCTTTTTGATCCAAATGAAAACTTTCATAAAATCCCTCCATAATGGTGAAAAGTTCGAGCCAACCTGTTTTGGATTTCTAAGCCAAAGATACACATCAGATTTGATATATTTTCTTCTCATGAGTCTAGACCAAAGGGTATTCCCGAAGATACATCTCCACAGACTTTTTAATCTGAGGGCAGCACTGAAAACCTCCAAATCTTTAATTCCCCAGCCCCCAAATCTTTTAGGTCTAGAAAAATCCTCCGAAGCAACCATTGGGATTTTAACTTTCTCCGAAGTCCCTGACCAGAGAAAATTAAAGAAACATCTTCTAATAGCTTTAATAATGAAGGAAGACACTTCGAGAAGAGAAAACCAATAGACTGGAATGCTATATAGCATTGATTTAACTAATAAAAGTCTGCCTCCAATTGATAATAGTCTATAGGACCACTTTGCTATACGAGTTTCTATTTTTCACAACAACCAGAACTAATATTTAATAAGATAGCTATTGGGTTTCAAATAAAAACCCAAATATTTAAAACCTTCCTCCAATGGACAGCACTTGAAAGGGAGAAAAGAGGTTATAGCTTTCAGCTGTAGATCATTCATATTTAGATGAAAGAAATTTGACTTAGCAGAACTAACCTTCATGCTAGAAGCATTACATAAAGTCTGGATGATGCTTTCATATTGAGTCCATTCTGCAATTGTGTCCAAACCGGCCACCAGAACATCATCAGCAAACAAGATGTGTGAGATCACACAGTCTTTAGACAATTTAATACCTTTAATCAAACCATTGTCCATTGCTTGCTTAACTAATCTGCTGAAACCATCCATAACTAAAATGAATAGAAGTGGAGACAATGGGCAGCTTTGCCTAATCCCACGGGAGCAACTGAAGAAAGAGGTTGGAGAGCCATTTACCAAAACAACCATATTCATTGAATTGATGCATGCCATAATCCACTTAATGATCAAAGGAGGCAAACCAATTTTTATCAGGACCATTCGCAGAAAATACCAACGAACTCTATCGTATGCTTTCTATAAGTCCATTTTAAGCAAAAGAGCCTTCTTCTTTTTGAGTTTAATATTATGCAGCAATTCCTGAGAAATCCCGATTGCATCGTGGATCTGTCTTCCTGATAAAAACCCGAATTGTTCAGCTGATATAAAATTAGAAAGAGCAGACTTTAGCCTTTGTGCTATAATCTTTGAAAAGAGTTTGTATAACAGATTACATAGGGCAATCGGCCGATAATCCCCAAAGGAGAGAGGCTTGCTTCTTTTGGGAATTAAAGTGATAAAAGTAGCATTAACGACACCTGATATGAATCCATTGACCCTGGAATAGTTCACCACAGTTTTGAGGTCCTCACCCAAAACATCAAAGAAGTGAAGATATAGCTCCACCGGCCAACCATCTAGCCCGAGGCTTTTCTCTTTAGCAAAGATTTTCAGCGTAGCCTCGATTTCATCAATTGTGACTTCCTTTTGCAACAGGTCCACTTCCTGATCATTAAAAAACCTGGGATATAAGTTTGCCACTTTGATTTGATCAGCTAGCACACAGTTACCAGAATCTTTATAGAAGTTTCCAAAAAAAGACTCTGCTTCAGATTTTAATTGATCTAGCCCATCAATTATCAAGCCCTGGTCATCTTGTATTTCCCAGATGTGCTTCAAATTCCTTCTAGCAGATGCAAACGCATGAAAAAACTTTGTGTTTTTATCTCCATGAGCAATCCAAATTGCTCTGCTTTTAAGGCGCCATTCTTTCTCTTCCTGTAGCAGCAACTCTTCTTTTTTCTATTCAAGGCACTTTAATGCTTCAAATGATTCATAATCGAGAGAATTAGAAAAGTTAGCCACAATAGAGGTATGAATTTTATTTTCCAAATGAATTAGTTCCAATTGATCAATCTTTTTTCTATTCTTAATCCAGACTGTAACAGCCTCCTTTAAACCTTTTAGTTTAAGGTAAAATTTGATAACCGGGTTCGTCTCAGGAACACAATAATTCTGCCAAAGTTCTTTGACCATGGAACAAAAAGAAGCATCAGCTAGCCAGGAGCTGTTGAATTTGAACGGAGAGGGAGACTTAAGCCCATATTCATCTAGCTGCAGAACAATAGGCCAATGATATGAAAATTTGGTATCAACAACCTAGGAGCGATGTTTCTGAAAAAAATCCCAGCAGATCAGCCTTAACAAGAAACCGATCAAGCCTTTTATGGATCCCATCTTTGCCAAATCTACCATTAGTCCAGGTAGGCATCATCTTAACAGGCATAACATCCACAAAATCAGTGCTAGTAAATAACTTAGAAAATAAATCTACCAAATCATCCATCTTTGCCGAAGAACCCTAGATCTCAGAAGCACTGCTGGTATAATTCAAATCTCTTGCAATTATCATGTTAGCTAAACTCAGGAGACCAGAATCTAACAGAGAACCCCAAAAATTATGTCTCTCCCTATAGGGAGCATAACAATTTAAAATGGAAAGGGATTGATGAATTCCATAGAAAGATCCTTTTAGTAAAATCCCCTAAGGAGTAGAGAAGACCTTGAAAGTAAACAAAGTAGGATTCCAAGCAATAGCAAGACCGCCCGAAAGACCAGAAGAACTGACTGCAGCCACTTCCCAGAAGGGCAGAATCTTAGCAATTCGTGAGATAACAAAGGAGTCTTCACACATGGTTTCCTGGAGTAGAACAATAGCAGGGCTAGTAGATTTAAAAAGATTGGTTAAGGCCTGAACCCTAGATACCTTACCCAATCCATGAACATTAATGGAAAGGAAGGACATTAAGCTTCACCAAAAGAGGGGGACATTGCTCTAAGGCCCTCATTGTTCACACTACTACCAACACCAGCATCCTCCAATCTTTTTGAGACAAGGGTATAAGAATCTAAACCAGGAAGAACCGACTTATCCACACCCTTCTTCTTCTTTCCTCGACGAATGGTAACATTTTGAAAATTCAAAGAGTGTAATGGCTTAGACTCAGAATGAATACCAGGGTTCTTGGAATAAGTTGGTAAAGGAGGAAATTCCAAACCATGGTTAGATAGGAGATATCCAATTTCATTCAAAATAGCATTATCTTCGACAGAAAGTTTGTCGGAAGAGTTTCCCTGAGGCAAACAAATAGAGTCAGAGCCAAACCCAACAGTCGGCTCATCAACCAAATCCTTGGACATCTCAGAAGGGATGATAATGGGGTTTGAAGGAGCAGAACCCTCATCCAACCGGGGTAGTTGGGAAAGTGGCAAGACATCATCCGAAGCCACAAACTCCAAATCTCTACTTAGGTTACAGCCAACCAAAGGAGCTGGGGGGTCCAAAATAGCAGAATCAACCAAAGAACCAGTGACAATATCATGACATAAGTTAATTTCACCATTAGTGATACGCTTAGACAAATCTTGTTCATATTTTTCAATGAAAGCCAGTTCATCTAAGGATAAATCAGGAAACGTGTCAGGAGTTCTGGAAACAAACTTACCTGAGTCCAAATTCGACTTCTTGAATGAATCATTCTTAGGCGAAGAATGCCCGGAGGAAGAAGAGGTCATTTTGTAGTTCTGGAGCAACGAGCAAGAAGCTTGAACATGTCCAGTTTTGCGACAGGAAAAGCACCGAAAAGGAATTTTAAAGTAGTCTATTGCCACCAAACCCTAATACCCCAGGCAATATCCACTTCAGCAGGTAAACCTAGACTCAAATCCAGTTCAACCATGACTTTTGCATACCTTCTGTCCATCCCGAAAAGATTGTGTTTGTCGAGTCTAACAAATCTACCCACTGCATTCGCCAATTCAATGAGAACTTCTTCAGACCAGAGTTCAATGGGGAGACCTGGGATAAGAATCCATAAATGCCTAATACCTTGGCATTCCTTGAGAGGGTCAAAATTAATATGCCACCATTTAAGAAAGAGGGAACCCTTCTTGAACTCCCAGAAATTCGGAAGGATTTTGTCAATATCCGAAGGCTCTGAAAAAACAAAGAGAATCCAACGGTTCATTAAGAGGTTAATCCTTGGAGCCATACCCGTCAGAGGGACCCAACATCTGTTCACCCACTCAATGATTTCAGACTTAGAACCTGAAGTAAATTCCATTCTACCCACTAGCGCCCTCTCTGCAAGTAATCCAATCCTCTCCAAGTTATAGTCGGCATCAATGTCAAGCCTTTCAATGGCTTCACGAGCTTTGACAGTCTTCAAACTCCGACGAGCTCTTGCTCTAGAACCATGAAGCCTGCCATTCTTGGAAGCTCCGGCACCCACCATCGGCAGAGAAAGGAAGTTGCATACATTAGGGTTTGGATTAGGGAAAACCTTTTCCATAGTGAAAATGACCGGAAGAAACAGATAAGCAACCACCAACTGCCAAGGAAAGGACCTACCATCAAAAACTCAAAAGAAAGTGCCAAAAAAGCTCCCTAGAAACCAAATTCTGCAAAAAAAGCGCTAGACAGGAGATAGGCCCACACATTAACCAGAGAAAAACTAAAAATCACCCCCACAAAAAGCTGAAAAGTCTAGTTAAAAAAGACCAAAAAGCAGGCTGCGACGTAAGCAGAAGTTCCCACTTTTTTTATACTTGGCTGGTACTAGGATGATTCAGCGAATCAGCTTGACTCCAAGTTTCCGCAAACCCACCAATTCACCTATTGAACCGTCATTTTCAAAAAATCCTGCAGAAAGGTAAAATTTAGGGCTTCTGTAGCCGCCATTTCTCCCCTTAGGGATTCTCATGCATCTTTCTAAACTTGTTTTAATAATAATTATTTTATGCAGAAAATGTTTCAACATGAACCTTCGAGAAGAATTTCCAATTTATTCCTAATCCCTATTCACACCCAAATTCTTGGTTTCCATTGAGATCATTACATTTTCCGTAAATATTACCACATCACACATCAAGAATACTAAGGCATCCTATCTCTAAGAACACTAAGTAAATTTTACCAAAACTTTCATACAACCCTAACAAGTTTGTAAAGGAAAACATGAGCATGACAATGATTAAACTTACTCTTTTATATTTATATATATTTATTAATTTATTAGAATGATGAAAATATATCATTCATAAACACGATATATATATTAATTGGAATGATGAAAATATATTATTCGTAAACACAGAGATAAATATAACAAGTTCAAATATATTTAAAATTTAAATAAAATTGGAAAATTAAAATCAGAGGTAAAAGTTTTAATATATATAAATAGGTTGATTGTCCATTCATTGTAGCTTGGGTGGTTGGGAGGAATTAGGTTCAATTCTTAGAACTGACATGATGCTCTTGTTGGGCCCCTATAGTAATGAATGCATTTTTTGTCATACCTTGATTCTCAACCTAGAATAATAGGTGTTGGCATTCTCCCAGTGGACTAGCCCTCTAACAAATGGTGAACCACCATTTTATAAAAAAGATATAAATAGGTCGATTGAACTATATAAAAAAATCAAAATGGAGAATTCACTTATACTAACAACGCTAGGAATCAACTCTTCCTTCTTTGCTCCATATTTCTCTTGTGTTCATTTCCTCTTATGCATATCCTCTCATGCGCTCATGTAAGGTATCTTCAAGCTAATGCTTTTCAATCAAATTTCCATTGTTTGAAAAATAAAGCAAGTCACCATGATGTAGGAGATCTTTTGATATGACGTAAGGGGAAATATATATGATATGACCCCAAAGGGGTGTATATAACAGGGTGAATGTATATAAATGTATATGTAATAGGGTTGACCTAATAAAATGGCTACATGTGCAATGAGATGAAATATGCTTATGTTGGAGACATGTAGTCATTATTGGGAAAAGAGTGATTTGGATATATGAATGTATTGGGGTATTTGGAGGAGGTTCTCCTATTCTTTAAAGATTTATTGTGTAACTCATCTATGTTATCCACTTTGAAGTTGTACTCATATTCATATTTGGTGTACATTGTGTGTATTTTAGTTGATAAATTACTGCTGAAGGAGGCTAAGGAATTGAAAGAAGAAAATGATAAGTCATGTGAAGAATACAAAAAGAAAGATGAATAAATCAAAAGGTTTCATAATCATACTCGAGACCTTATTAGCACAGGGGATGTTGGGGAAGCATCAGACTACCCTTCCTCTTAAATGGTATTGCCATGTAGGATTACCATGAAGACGATTTGGTCAACCCTTCCTCAAATATGGTATTCCCATTGCAATTATTCTATTGAAGGGTCGGTTGACCCTTCCTCAAACATACTTTTTGTGTAATGGGTACCTCGGTGAATTTTGTCTTGAAACTTCTACTTGCATAGAATTCTCATAGATGGGTAAACAGAGAAGGGTGGGCCAAAATATTTTTCAAGCATATTCATTGTATACGAGAGATTCCATTGAAAGGGTTGACCAACCCTTCCTCTTTCAAGGTATTCTCATGCAAGGGGAACTTGGAGAAGTGTCGACTGACCCTTCTTCAATGATTCTATCTATGTCTTGATTTATCTTGTGGAAGGGTCAACCAAACCATCATAAAGCATATTTTTTGCATAAGGTGGCCATTAGGGAAGGGTTGACCCAACCTTCCTTTAGTATAGAAATATAATTGAGGTGGAGAATGGATAAGGATTAATTGGCCATTCCTCAATGATGTTATTCTCCTCATTGGATATTTAGTGGAAGGGTTGGCCGACGCTTCTTCAAGCATAGTTTTCTCATTGAGATGAAGAATTGAGAAGGGTCCTTTGACTCCTTTTGAAGGAAGTTCCACTACAAAAGTTTTCTCATAAAAGGGTTCCTTCAACCAACCCTTCCTCTTATATCATATTCTCATTTAAGATGACCACATAGAAGGCTCGGTCATACTTGCTCAAAAATATTATTCATGTTGCAGTTAATCATGTTGAAGGGTCGAACTACGTACTTCCTCAATAATATTTGTAGCGTATGGAGGACCCCCATGAAGGGTCGGTAAACCCTTCCTCCAACATAAAATTCTCATGGAAAGGGGAATGGAGAATGGTGGGATGGATCGTTTTCAAGCGTATTCATCACACATGCTTGTCCTTGAGAAGGTTCAATTGACCCTTCCTCTTGCATGGTATTCTAATTTAGGGTGACCGTGGGGAAGGGCCAACTAACAATTCCTAAACTATTTTATTCACGTCAAGGGGTATATCAATCATCTATTCCTCCAACATAGTATTTTCTTTTAGTGGGATCTAGGAGAAGTGTCAGATGACCCTTCCTCTAGTATATAATTATTGTTGATTTGGTGAATAAAAAGGGCCCGACAACCATTTGTCAAAGTTTGTTTTCCTTATAGGGTATTCAAGTGGAAAGGTTGGACGACCCTTCTTGAGGCATAGTATTTTTAAAGAGAGGGAACATGGATAGATATCAAATGATCCTTTTGAGGTATGCTATTTGTGTCACAAGGTAACTAGTGTAAGGATCGATCGACACTTCCTCAAGCTATGTTTTGTCATAAAATGTATCCAAGGGAATCGTCAGCCCATCGCTCATCCAAGATAATATTCTAATGGAGAGGCATCACTTTGGAGGGTTGGATGAAACTCCCTCAAAATTTTTTTATGCATCATCGAGATCCTAGTGAAGGGTTTGCCATCACTACCTTCATATTAATATTTGAATGGAGGGGAATAACAATTAAAGGTCATTTATTACTTCCTCAATTCTAGTATTTTCATGGAGGGGAAGAATGTTGAAGATCGTTTGTGACTTTCTTAGTCATAGTATTTTCATGGAGGGGAATAACCGTGAAGGGTCAACTGACCCTTCCTCAAGGATTGTATTTGTTGTTTTCGTAATCTAGTTGCAGGTTTGGACTACATTTTCTCAAGAAAATTCCTCACATAAAGGGAATCTTATTGAAGGGGCATCTTATATTTTTCTCAACATAGTATTCTCTTGGACGAGAGCATGGAGAAGGGACCGTTAATGAAACTTAGTTTTGTATTCTTTTCATAGGGTATATATTTAGGGTTGATTGATTTTTTTCAAGAATATAGTTTTCATGGATTTGATTGTGGATAAGAGTCAACCAACCCTTCTAGAAGATGATATTCTCATCAATGGATCCCCTGTGGAAGGGATGACTGAGACCATAACATTTTACCCACTTCTGCGATGTATCATATATCATTAAAAGAAAATTAATCAAGGCATGTCAAAAGATTATTTTCTTTGTCAAAATATGCTTTTTTTTATTGGCTAGAATTTTCCAGATGCTTTTGGAAATATAATTTTTAATTATAAGGAGGTTCCGTGGGTCAACAAACGGAATAGATTTATCTGGATAGTAGAAAAATTAAGACAATTTCCAGGTAAAGAGATGGGTAAACTATGCTTGTTTCTAGTTAAACATGAGTTAGCCACCCGAAATTTTTAACCAATAGTGGGTTTATCATAAGTTAACTATCTAGAGATTCTAAATTTCATTAAATACCAACTGGTTTCCAAAGTGAAACCTGCAATTAAATATTTTTTTTAATGTATACGTAGTTAAGATGAGGACAGTGTAGTTATGGTAATGGTGGAATTAGATTTGTGTGGATTAATTTCATTAAAAACCAACCTCCTTCAAAAGTGAAACATGTAATTAAATTATTAATTTAAGGTCTAGAAGTTAATATCAGGGTGGTGTAGTTATGATAATGGTGGAATTAGATCTACCTGGATGAATGAAATTGATTTAGTGGACAATCAATATGGCCGGTAACTTCAAAATTTTTATTGATGGAATGTTTTATTTTTTAATTTTTTTACCTCTGGGTAAGATGCATCCTTTGGAAAATTGACAGTTTCCTGAGCTAATTTTGAGCAATACTATCTGATTTAGTTGTGGGTGCTATCTTCATCGAACTCAGAAAATTCAAATCATATTGTTGCACTAAAGGTATTTCACGATAACCACCCGAACTTAGTTGTGTTGGTTGTTGGTGCTATCGAGTCTATTTCTAGTTTGCATGGACATTGGATGTCCTGATTTTATTTATTTTTTAGCGAGTGGCTATAAGCTACTCAAATTTGCAACTAAATTACATTAGGGCATTCCTTTATTTTTAGACTAATATATTCCTTGACCCACTATGGCTCATGGAGAAGCTAGAATTTTATGCTACACATTGATTTCAACGTTATGAATACAATAGAACTATTAATGGTATACATTTTTTTTGAAAGAAAAAAACATATTTTCTACTCCAATAAAGAACAAAAACAACATTCTAAAGGTGTTGCAGGCACTATAATATTGACAATGAAAACTAGAGCTCTTCAGAATCATTAAAAAAATTTATATAGAAATTTTGCCTTTAATAGGCTCATCAATTTGCATATGGACTGCAAAATAAAGCTTACATAGACATGTAATAGAAGCTGCAATATTTCCAAAAATAAACTTTGAAACATAACGTATATCAACACTGACTATCATTAAACCAAATCAAATATTGCATCTATCTAAGAGCTCAGACCGAAGTTGTTGACAATGACCTATCCATCTAACATTTCTTCAATGACAACTTACCCCATAGGGGAAAGCAGGCCTTCCTTTCAAATAAAGATCTCCCAAGGAATTGTACTCTCAAAATATCTAAGTAATTAAATCATTATATTGGTTTGTGATCAAACCTAGAATGAGTTATTCAAACCAAAACAAAGTTATTCAATGAGTTATTCAAACCAAAACAAAGTTATTCAAACGGAGTTATTGAAACAGATTTATTCAAACTAGAATAGAGTTATTCAATGAGTTATACAAACAGAGTTATTCAAACCAAAACATATCTCAAATCCCAGTTATTGACAATGACATGTCCATCTAGTATTTATTCAATGACAACATGCTCCATATGTGATAGTAGACCTTCCTTAGATAAATCATCTACCAATGAATTGTTCCTTTGAAATATGTAAATCATTGAATATAGCATTCTTATGTTTATTGGATTAATAATTGACATACTCTTATTTATCTTAATCTATGTCATACGTGTAGTTATTAGCTATAAAACTAGTATGCAGTATAAAACCGAGTCAATTTTTATCAAATTTAGGCTTAGTAAAATGCATGCCAAACTCAACACAAATGGACTTTTATGAAATTAAGATTACATACTTGAATTTAGATATATGTTTGACAAAACTTTTCTTATATTTTCGGGAATCAATTTATAATGTCTGAATTAAACCTGCAAAGTTGGCAATTTTAGTATTTTTACATAAAATTGCTTAGCTTAGAAAAATGTCCACACATGCTTCTCACTTGGGTAATTTTTAGTGATTATAGTTGGAAATGATGTATTTCATCATCTTACATCATCTTGAAGTATAATATTTTAATTTTGAGTCTAAAAATATCCTCACATGCAAATATTTGTAAGTTCCCTAGATTTTTGAAAATGCACATACTTGAACACTAAAATGCACACGCATGCCCCATAACGAAGTCAAAATGAGTGTTTCAAGTTGGATAAAATTTATTTCTTCTTCATATGCCCCTATACACTTCCACATTTTCATGTTCTATCACAAGAGTGGTTTTTTAGCAAGAACGATATATTTGCATTAAGGATGCAGTATAAAACAATCTTTTTTTATTATCAAAGTTAGGCATAGTAAAATGCATGCCAAACTCTGTACACATGGAATTTTATGAAAATACAATTACATTCTTGAATTTATATATATGTTTTGACAAAAATCTCTCTCATATCTCTTGGAATCAATGTATAATGTTTGAATTGAACCTGCAAAGTTGGCAATTTTAGTATTTTTACATAAAATTGGTTAGCTTAGAAAAATGCCCACAAATGCTCTTATTTGGGTCATTTTTAGTGATTCCAGTTATAAATGATGTATTTTCTCATTTTACCTCTACCTTTTTTTCCAGCTCTGCCAGCCAGTTCCCAATTCCACCTGCAGCAATTCCCAGATCCTTTATGCTTGTCTACTTGTCTTCGAATATTTCCTCCCTCAACTCTTTGAGTTCTTGATTCATGCTTGTTCTCCACCTTGTGAACTGCAGCCTTTAGTTCGATCAGATCGTCCTGAATTTGAGAGAGACGAGCTTCTAAAGTGGAGGACGAGCTTGATGCCATTGCTAGACCCGATTTGCTCCCCTCTCGATCTCCTGCGCGTTGTCTGAATGTTGCTCAGCGACTCCTTCAGCAATTTGCAGAGCTGGTTGCTGATGGCATTGTGAGAATGTATCCTGATATAGGCACGAACTTTTGTTGTCATCGAATTTTTGGAATGATTCTCATCGATTACCTGCGATTTCCCTTGCTGGAAAGGAGATTTACCATGCTGGATATTAGTTTCCCTGGAGGACGCCGATTGGAGGCCACTTCCATTAATTTCAGGCCCGGTACAAGGAGAGCAGAGATCATGATACAAGCTCTGGTCAATATTTGTCTTCTTCCTGAACGTTATGTTCCTCAATTGCCTCAGACTGCTCGCTGACGAAGGGGAATCTTTGCTTTTTGAAAATGACCTTCTCATTTGCCTTTCCTGGTCAAATCTAAAAAAGAACTCTCCACTTGCACTAAGGGATGGGCACGTGGTTATAGGCTCCATTAAGACAAAGGAATCCCTTGCTCAAGGAGACTCCCAAATTAGTTTCCTGGTCTGCGTTTTGATTGAGATTCCGAAGGACATGGTAGAGCTTTACCTCCTCGAAAGCGTTCATCTGAGAAATGACTTTCCTGTAATATTGGGCCAACTCCATGCTCTTAGGCGTCTTCTTCAGGTTGAAAGCCTGAATGATAATTCAGGAATCCCCAATGATAATGAGCTTCTTAATGGAGAGCCTTCTAGCCTGATTTAGGCCCTGCCAAATAGCGAGAATTTCAGCAGCATTGTTAGATTTTTTGCCCAACCCCCAGGAGAAGTTGAGGATAGTTTTCCCGGATTTGTCTATCAGAACTCCTCCACTTCCTGCAGGCCCGGGATTCCCTTTCGAGGCCCCATCCACCTGCAGAATGTGCTCATTCAGAGAGGATCTCCATTTTATAAACTCTTGCTCCTCTAACCTGATTTCCCACGGAGTCTGATGCTTCGAAGAGATCTTGATTCTGGTAAGAAGAGAGGGGTATAGCTCTTGGAACCAGCTGTGCTCCTTATTGTCTGGGGTGGTTTCATTAGAAATTTTTGGATTTGAGGCTACCACCTCCCCAATCAAGGCCTTCACTTTGGTTGCCACTTGGGCCGGCATGCCTGCTATTTCCCTAAAAATTATGTTATTACGTTCCAGCCATACTTTCCAGCAAAGGATTTTAGGAACCCACATCCAACACATCTTTAACAGCTTCATTTGAGAGAGAGGAAAGGGAGCTAAGTCGGGCCAGAAGGCAAACAAGGCGGAGATGGAAGGGGGGAGATACAGGTTCAGCTGATCTAAAAGAATATTCCAGAGTTCTAGAGCAAAGGGACACTACAGAAACAGATGGGTCGATTTTTCCTCATGGCTGGCACAAAGAGGGCATCTTGAGGGCCCTTCCCAGCCTCTTTTTAGAAGATTGTCCCAGGTTAAAATACTATCATGCAGAAGGGACCAACAAAACAGATCAATTTTGGGAAGAGAGGGATGGGTCCAAAGGTTCCTCCAAATCGTGCGATCTGGGGCAACCCAAGGGATGGCTTTAAGGGCTGCATATCCAGCAGCAGCAGAGTACAGACCAGAGGAGGAGCCCCATCCTCTTTTATCCTTCAGCTTAGAGGAAATGGGGGAGAACCCTTGAAGAGCATCTAAGAGGGAGCGAGCTTCATTTTCTAGAGCTTCCGGGACAGCCCCCAAGTCCCAATTGGTCCAAGAATCATCCGGGCCCCAAATTGATAGATCCCATAGGGTGAATTTTCTAATCGAGTGAAGCCAGTTTTTAATGTTCTCCATTCCCTCCAAGGCGTTAAGAGGAGACTGCCCTAGTATGGAGTCTTCCCAGAACATGATTTTGAAGCCATTTCCCGGAATCCAAGTGAGGTTGGAAGATATCATATTCAGGGACTTAAGACAGAGAGTGAGGATTGGAGATCCTTTCCTAGTCCTTGGGGGACAGTCGAGGCACCTTTCTTTGTGACCTCTGAAGTACTTTGTTCTTAGAGCTTTGGAGCTCCAGGTGGTTTTCCCCCTTATCATTTTCCATAGAATCTTTCCTCCCATTGCTAGATTCTGAGTGGCCACATCTCTGATTTGCAGCCCTCCTTCCCATTTTGGAGCTTTGATTTTGTTCCATCTTACTAAATGCATTTTCCTCCCCTCATTCCTTCCCCCTTCCCAAAGGAATTTTCTCAAAATTTTGTCAATATCTTGCACTATTCCTTTTGGGGCTAAAATGAGCGAGGCTTGGTAGACTGGAAGGGAGGTTAGGACAGAGTTGATAAGAATAATTTTACCTGCTTTGTTCAGCCAGGAAGCCCCCCATGACAGTATTTTACTCTTGAGTTTGTCCATTAAGGGCATCCAAAGATTCTTTCTGGGGGCAGCTTTCACAAGAGGAATTCCGAAGTATTTTATGGCGTCCCACCTGGAAGTTCCTTCCATTTCCAGCGTCCTAGATATCTCTGTCATTTCGATGGGGGGGTAGTTCCAGTTGTAGATTTTGCTTTTCCTCAAACTGATTTCGCTACCTGAGGCCTCGGTGTAAGCATCCAGCTCATTCTTGAAGGATCTGGTCGTGGTGAGATTAGCCAGACCCAGGATAAGGGTATCGTCAGCGAACTGGGCATGATTCAATCTCTTCACTCTGGGGGTGATAGAGAGCGCCTTTAGAGAATGCTGCTGATCGTTCTTGTCTAGCAGAAAGCTAAGGACGGAAGCTTAAATGACATAAAGCAGGGGGGACAGGGGGCAGCCCTGCCTAAGATCCCTAGAGGCTTGGAAGAAATTTGCCGGTCTCCCGTTCACCAAGGGGGCGATCTAGGGTCTTGAGATGCAGGCTTTGATCCAGTTGACTAACTGGGGATGGAATCCCAGTTTATGCATTACAGCAAAAAGAAAGTTTAACCGAACTCTATCAAAGGCATTGGCAAGGTCGAGTTTGACTATCATACCTTTCTCTTTCCGATGGCAGCTTGAATGAATTGCCTCTTGGACCAGGATGATGTTGTCCTGAATTTTTCTGCCCTGGATGAAGCCCCCCTGGTTCTCCGGGATGATCCTTGGGAGAATATTTTTAATTCTGTTTGCAATAACTTTAGTGATGATTTTGTACCCAGTGTTGCAGAGCGAGATAGGGCGGAATCTGGAGAAGTTTTGGGCACCTTTTTCTTTAGGAATTAACGCCAGAAAAGAGGAATTGGTGCTTCCTCCAATTTTGCTGCAATTCTGAGATTTCCTAACCATTTTGACCAGATCCTTCTGAATAATGTCCCAACATGCTGTGAAGAATCTGGCTGAGAACCCGTCAGGCTCGGGAGCTTTGTCAGGATTCATTCCGTGGAGAGCTTTTCTTATCTCCTCAGTCGAAATTGGGGCAGTCATCCTACGATTGTCTTCCTCAGTAATTAGCGTGGGGATCTCAGACAGAGGGTAGCGATCCAGCCTAGGGAGCGTATCCATTTCTTCTGTGAACAGACCTTTGAAGAAAGAGTGGGCTGCGATCTTGATCTCTTCAAAATTGTTGAAAGTTTGGTCTTGGAAGTGGATTTCTCTAATGTTGTTATGGTTCTTACGAGCTTCTGCCTGCTTATGAAAGAAAGAAGTATTTTTATCACCATCTTTGAGCCAGAGACAGCGTGCCTTTAATCGCCAGTACTGCTCTTCTCTTCTCAACGCAAGATGAAGGGCCTTTTGAAGATCGATCTCAACATTTAGCAGCTCCGGGGTGATCGTGGCTTCCTCCATGAGCAGCTGGTGGCTGCCAAGCGCACTTTGAGCTTGGATCCTTTCAGATATAGGGGATAGCTGGTTCTTCGCCCAGTTTTTCAAGGCAGCTTTAAGCCTTCTCAACTTCTCTTCCTAGATGAAGAAAGGCGACCCAGAGACTGCTTTTTGCCAAGTTTCCAAGACCAGGTCATAGAAACCTTCCATGGAGACCCAGAGGGGGCTGAAGCGGAAGGGGATAGGCCCCAATTTTTCTCCAGAGGTCAAAGAAAGGGAGATAGGCTTGTGATCAGAGGTGCAGGCCTGGAGGATTTCAGAGTTTGCAAAGAGACCAAGGGTTAGAAAGGAAGTGTGAACAAGGAATCGATCCAGGCGGGTAGTAATATGTCCCGGGCCCACCCTTTTATTTGTCCAGGTATAATTGCCTCTGCTGGGTTTGATGTCCTCCAGATCCCAGTCCGATATGATATCTTCCACCCACTCCCGTGCCGGGTCTCTTACGGGAGAGCCTCCTTTCTTTTCCGAGAGGGCGAGAGTGGCATTCATATCCCCAGCGAGCACAAGGTTGTCATGCCGGTTTGCTGTCAGGAACAGGTTCAGCGAATCCCAGCATTCTCTTTTTTCTGAAAGGAGAATCGGAGCATATATGTTGAAAAGACTGATCTGGTACCTCGAGTCCCGGTGCTGCAACTTCGTGAATAACCAATGGGTAGTGCTGTAGTCCTCTAGCAGATCTAGCGTGGAGGAGTTCCAAAAGGTGGCTATCCCTCCTGAGGCTCCCCTGTAGCTGACTGCTCTTCCTTCTCCTTTTTTCCAAAACTTTTTGCTAGCCTGGATGGTCTCAGGCTCCTCCATTTTCGTCTCCTGGATCAGAAGGATCTCCGGGGAATTCATTCTGACTAGATCTTTGATTGCTTATTCTTTGGTCTTGCTTCCCATCCCTCGGCAATTCCAGGAGACGAACTGCATTAGGGTCAGGAGGAGAGGGGGGTGGCTCCTTTCGAAGCCTTGCCTTTCTTTGAGGATCTAGTTTCCATCATATCTGGGATGGTTTGCTGGACTCCTGCTGTTACATCCCTGTACGATTTCTCCTCCCTTTTTTTTCGATTTGGTTTCCTTCCTCTTGGAGTCTTTTCAGGCGTTCCAACTGAGCTGCTTGTCTCTGTGGCCCCCCCGTCAAATTCAGCTCTGGTTTCAGATCCTATACAGGTATTTTCATCATCCGATTTCAAGGCTTCTTTTGCTAGGGGGGCATTCTTGTTCTTGGCTGGGTTTTCTGAAGGAGACGAAGAGTGGGAAGCTATCTCTATAAGTTCATTCTACGGTTCCTTTGGTGGTGTTGTGTCTTTTTCCGAGGGCTCCTTTGAAGGGTTCGAGTTCGCCTGAGGCTATTCCTTCGAATGTTCAGGTCTTGACTCTTTGGCTTTTGAGGCTGGTTTGTTTCTCTTAACCTTTTGCCATGCTTCATTTTCTTCCTTTTCAGGGGATTGGTTTTTAGGGCAGTTCCTCTGAAAGTGCCCATGCTCTTGGCAGAGCCTACATTTAAACGGGAGGTGTTCGTAATCCACTTTCTGAAAGTGAGTCCAAGTGCCCACCTTTAGCTTCACTACCTCCGGGAGCCCTTCCTCGAGGTCCACTTCAACACAAATCCTGGCACAGTTGTAGATGGACTTGTTGTCTGCCTTATCAACGAATTTTCCTATTCTGTTTCCGATCATTTGCAGCGCTTCATAGTTCCAGCAGTGGACCGACAGATTGGGGAGCTTGACCCAGACCGGCACCTCCTTAGGCAGATCCACCGTGGGATCGAAATCCGGAGTCCATCGGTTCAGGTACAGCCCCTGGGTACCCATAAAGTATGGGTCGTTTCTGAAGATGAGGTCCTTATCCTCCTTGTTTATGAATTCGAAGAGAAAGTAGCCACTGCTCAGAGGATAGCAGGTGACTCCTTGCTTGAGGTGAGGCTTCCAATTTCTTTGAATCCAGTCGTCGGTGGTCTTTGCTGAAGGCCAGAGACCCATAAATTGGCCAACTAGACCTCTCTTAGACAGGGCTAGAGCAATCTTTACCGAAGTCGTCTCTGGCAAGGCGATTTCAGGGATATCTGCAAGTTTTTTGATGAATTTCGGGACCGAGGGAGGAGCTTTCCTCTTCCCACCGTTGGCGACTAGCCTCCTGAACGCGTCCAGCTTTGTAATCGGGGGGGGGAGGAGGGGGATCCTCGCCCCCAGGGGCGGCAATAGCTGCGCCTGAAACCCTAGCTCTCCAAACACGCGCGCTCGCCCAGCCTCAAACGCCCAATCGATTCTCTGATAGGTCCAATCTCCGTATTTTCTCATTTTACATCATCATGAATTATAATATTTTAATTTTGAGTATGAAAATATATTCGTTTGCAAATATTTCTAATTGCCTAGATTTTTGAAAATGCATGGACATGAACACAAATGCGAGCACATGCAACATAATGAAGTAAAATTGAGTGGTTCAAGTTGTATTAGATTTATTTCTTCTTCCTATAGCCCTATACACTTCCATAGTTTCATATTCTATCACAAGAGTGTTTTTTCAAGAAGAATGATATATTTGCATTAAGAATGCAGTGTAAAACAGAGTCAATTTTTATCAAAGTTAGGCATAGTAAAATGCACGCTAAACTCCGTACACATGGCATTTTATGAATATATGATTAAATTATTGAATTTAGATATATGTTTGAAAAAATCCTATCTCAGGTTTCTAGGAATCAATTTAAAATGTCCGAATTAACGTTGCAAAGTTGGCAATTTTAGTATTTTACATAAAATTGCTCAACCAAGAAATGCCTGCACATGCTTCTTATTTGGGTCACTTTTAATGATTCTAGTTGGAAATGATGTATTTCCTCATTTTACATCTTCATGAATTATAATATTTTATATTTTGAGTGTGAAAATATCCTCGTTTGCAAATATCTCTATGTTGTCGATATTTTTGAACATGCATGGACATGAGCACTAAAATGCACGCAAATTCCTCATTGTGAAGTCAAATTGAGTGGTTCAAGTTGGATAAGATTTATTTCTTATTCCTATACCCCTATACACTTTCATAGTTCCATATTCTATCACAAGAGTGGTTTTCCAGTAAGAATGATATATTTTCATTAAGAATGCGGTATAAAACAGAATCAAGTTTGATCAAAGTTAGACATAGTAAAATGCACGCCAAATTCCGTAAACATGTATTTTTATGAAATTAATATTATATTATTGAATTTATATATATTTTTGACAAAATACTCTCTTATATTTTTGAGAATCAATGTATAATGTCTGAAGTAAACCTACATAGTTGGCAATTTTAGTATTTTTACATAAAATTACTCAACTTAGAAAAATGCATACACATGCTTCTTATTTGGGTAATTTTTAGTCATTCCATTTGGAAATAATGTATTTCTTCATTTTACATCATCATGAATTATAATAATTTAATTATGAGTCTAAAAATATCCTTATCTACAAATATTTCCAAGTTGCCTACGTTATACTTTGTCCTAATGTTTACTATGAATAAAGGTTCTGAGGACCTTCTTTAAATGCATCCAAATCACTCTTATTAAATTATCATAGTAAACTAATTTGGTACTATGATAGCTATATATTTTTGGAAGTAAAATCCAAGTGTTATATTTTAATAATTAACTTCCATAAGACAATTTGTGAGTTAGCCCCAAGAGTTAGCTCGATCGGTTGAGTTCTCGGAAGTTAGGCCTCCCAGCATGCGAGGTCACGGGATCCATCCTCATAGACCCTCTTGGGGTTAGGCACGCAGCGGCCGCAGGGCGGAAACCCCTTCGGGGCGGGTCCGTCGGAAATTATTTCGTGGATGTAGCGGTCGGCTAAGCCGATTAAAGTGAACCACATGGAAAAAAAACATGGAAAAAAAGACAATTTGTGAGTTAGATCTTAACACAACATTATAAACATTGAATGAGTGACCTTAGGACATATGAGGATGCTTAATATTAGATGAGATGAATGACATAGATCATAACCTTTTAGGCATGTATTTACCGTGCATGGAAGAAATTTCTCAAGTTTTTATATACACAGTTATGATAAATTACTAGTTTTTTTTAAATTGAGAAATTTAATCTCTTCTAATGCCAAAGTTGATTTTTTTATTGATTTTGCAAAGTAACTCATCAATGGATCGTTCAAACCAACCATATCAAGAAAATATTCATAAAAAATGAGGTCGGTGGAAGGAAGTAGAGTTGTGTGATGTTCCAATTTTGGAACCGCATAACATTGTGATTCAATTCACGCCTGTTGGAGGTAAAAAAAGTTGATATCCGTGCTGCCCATCAACAACATCAAGAATTTTCATACCATAAATCTATACCACAAAATGATACTATGTGTTTGTTAGCCCTATGGCTTACATTAGCAATCACATAAGTTAAATGTCACATTATTGTATTCATTATTTGGGATAATAATCATTTATCCTAGATAAGTCTCTAAAAGATATGGAGAATATTTCCTAACCTAGTCACCATGCAACGTGTTAGGATCTAGAGAATATCTCTCACTAAGGTGACATTCTTCTTTGTACTATATAATGGTACTATTTGTGTGAATATAATTGATTAAGGCTTTTGCCTTTACTATCATATTTTTGTCATACTTTCTTCATTTGGTATCAGAGCCTTATGGTCTTAAGGGTCTGGTCTCGTGGGTAGTTATGGTTCGTGATGTCTCCATGAAAGTTTGCAATTTGAAAATGTTATGGTATTTATCCATGACTTTCAAAGAAGATACGCAGCAGTGGTTGCCGGAGCCACTGCCTTCACAAGAACAGTTCTGGTGTTTGGATTTTTAGAAACAAATTGGAGACTGGTTTGTGCAATCCACTCCATCGCATACTGTGGCGTAATCATTCCAGCACTATGATCTGATCTGCTCGACAAAGAAGTTTGACGTGAGTGTGCGATCTACCAAAGCAATCAACAAAGCTGTGACCTCCGCTTGCGATCTACATCAACGATCATCTCAGCAAATGATTTAGCTTGAATCTGGATCAATTCCATCTGTATTAGGTGAATGAGACGGAGCAAGGATTGTTTCATTATGAATGTGCACATTGCTGCAGTACACTGAATGTATATTCCAAAATGGCGAATTCAACAACGTCAGATCTGAAATGACAATATCAGTCGAGCCCATCACCTCAACCAGTTATAAGGCTGCCATGCCTTCCACCAGGAAGTTCTCTACCTCTTCATAAACTCTAAGATGTCTGCTCATCGATCTACTATTGATCCACTTCTTCAACGGATCTGTTATCTATGATCTGCCCAATAATCCAATACTGTTTGGCATCATATTTGTGTTTCCTTTCTTATCTATGTTTTGGCACATTTAGAATCTGTAATCTGCATTTGACATCAATTTTGGCATAACAAGTGAATGCTCAATGATTCACCTTCAACGTGTTGGAATCTACAAACAAAGAGGCATCTTGTGCCAAGGCAATTTGTACTGAATTCGTGTCATTCATGATCCACACTTAACGCTGTCACCGATTTTCTTTCAAATGTGGATTCGAGAATATCTTAAGTCTGCAATTTCACAGCCTGCGTGATTTCATTAAGCTTGCGATCTTCATCAGCAATCAATAATCAAACACCTCCAGCATGTCTTCGGGTCTAATCCATTCTGCTTTTCAAATACCTGCGAGTTCATCGAAATGATATTCCTCTTTTCTTATCTCTCGCATTCATTTAGCTGAATATCAACTTCAAATGGGACAACTTTAAATGGGAAGCTGATCAAATCGAGGTAGATAGAGTTTGTAATTCTGAAAGCTTTGGAAATTGAAGGTCATTTTTATAAATTTTCCATATGTTAAAATGGAAACTTAGAAAAACCAAAGGGATTGAGATATTGAACAATTGTAATGGAGGTTGAGACCATAAAGTCTAGCCACTAGTGCATTTATTGGGCAATATGCCTTGAATTGATGATTGATACCTTGTAAAAGGTTTATTAGTCACTCTTGAGAGTGAGGCATTGTTGTTAGCTAAAAAAAATTAAAAAGAAAAATCAAGGAGGAATTTGAGGAATTTTGAGCATGTAAAAATCAAAGTAGAAACTCTCGAGTAGTGAGAGTATATGTCCTTGGTCTATCTCGGAATTGAATAAGGGGGTCTAAAGACATTGTTCTTGTGGATGGTGATTGTTGTCTCAAATGATTCTTTTTGTGTGTCTATTTTTTGACATGCAAAATTTATCCTTGTAATTTCTTGTTGCATACATGAAAGGCATCATAAAAAGATCATTCAACAAGCACAAGAAATAAGCTCCATCAAATCAAAGGATAAATCAAAGCACTGTCAAGCACATATAGTCAAGCATTGTTAAAGAATTCAAGGAGTCAAAATGCCAACAACAAATTCAAATTTGAAGATCAAGTTCAAACTTCAAATTCACAATCAAAGATAACTTGCAAACATTTTTTTTTTGTAAGTTTACTTGTCTTTTTGAAATCAAGTCAACTTGAATTTGTAATTGAGTGCATTTTCGGTTGAAACCGACACTCTTCGAATCTTTAAAGATTGTTGCAAGAAAACTCTTGATTGAGTCAAATCATTGTAAAAATCATATTTTGAGGTGCACAACACCCTAAAATTGAAATATAATCGAGTGTGAAATAAATTCAAGTGAGCGTGAAAACAAGCAAGCGAGTGTGAAGTTCAGTGTTTTTCAAATGGAGCAAAGTCGAGAATTGTTAGAGTTATTGAATACTCTAATAATCACTACTAAAGACAATTCAGTGATACTCAACAAATCAATTCTTCAATCAGTGGTAACTTGTTTGCAAGTGTTGCAAGAAAAAGTTCAACTTCTTCAAGCACAATCACAACTACTCAATGATAAAATATGCAATCTCAAAAATGAGGAATCGGTAAAGCAATCAGGACAAGTCCTTCTTCATCACAACCCTCTATTTGATGATGAAGATGATGATTATAATCAACATTCAGTGAAGAATCAATTCAGTGAGTCAACATCAGAGAAAAATGAAAATGAAGATGAAGGTATTCATGAACCTATAGTTCATGCGTTTTCTTTTGAGTTCAATGAAGAAAAAATTTCAAAGATTCAACAACATGCAGAAAATCAACCTCAAATTATGTCAAAGCAACAACTTCTAAATGATCTTTCCAAGCCCATCATCAGACCTTGGGAAGAAATTAGATACAATAGGCAAAGAAAAGGACTTGGATATGAAAAAGATGTGACTTTTCATATACCAAACTACTCCAAACCAATTCAGTTTGTGAGTGCAGGATTCATAAATGAAGAATCTAACCAAAAAGTCCATGAAGAAGCTAATCAAAAAGTTGATGAAAATCACATGGAAGAAATTCCTGAATGCCAACATTGTCATCGAGTTGGTCATTTGGAGACAAATTATTTTGATCTCCATCCTTGTCAACATTGTGGTAAGAAGAATCATTCATCAGAAAAATGTTCCAAGATAAACAAGCCTACAAGATTAAAGATTCATTATGGATGGATCAATCCTTGGCAATGGACATCAACAACCAAGAAATTATATCAGTCTTACCGAAGAGTACAATCTCGAGTAAAGACTTATCGTGTAGCACATAGTCTTTTTTGTACCTGATAGAATATAAATCCAATGGTCCCCTTATGGCGTAGCATTTTTAGCATGTCCCTCACGGGATGAGATAACATGTGGATGTTTCTGTTCAGATTTAATATGCTAAGACAAAAAATATCAGCATTGCATTTCATTTCACAACAATAGCATATATAGGATCACTGAAAGAACAACAAGCACAGGATAAACACAAGAGACACAGATTTATCCTAGGAAACCCTCATGGGGTAGAAAACCCAACAAAGCTTCCTCAATATAGATGACCCTAGACATGAGATCCTTCTCCTCCATAGCAGATCTCTCCCTCACCTATGCGTTATTCACAAGTGAGTGTAATGTGTGTTAAATGAGGACCACACCTCCTTTATTTATACACAACTCAGACTTGACTTTTACGCTAACTAGGTCGGCCTCAACTTTAGCCATTGGGTTAAACACTCCATTACAAATGACTTTAGGCCGACCCCACTAGGGAAGTCTAATAACCCAAGTTACCACATTTCGACGGAGGAATAAACATCTCTGGATATACAATAGGGTCTTCACGGAGGAATGAAACAGCTCCAGAATAATAAAGTACAAATATAATATTCTTAGAAGTTACAATATTTCAACACTCCCCCTTAACGAGAAGGATATTATAACAACATCTGTAGGAGCAAGGAGTCATCAACTACATCATACATGATACATCTATAGATCATTGGAAGCTTTCTCAACATCATCAGTAACTCAACCAGTTACTGGAATATCTTCAGGTCTTCAATACTAGAGTATCAACATCATCAGTATTGAGTCTTCACCTTTTGCAGCACTCGAACAGCTACAGTAACATCATCATCTGGATCACTCGATCAATAGCCTCATTGTCTGGATCTACTGATCATCATCATAACAGCATCAACTGAATCCTCTCAATCAACAACATCACATCATCAACTGGATCCTCTCGATCAACAGTATCATCTTGATCTACAACATCTGGATCATCTCGATCTACAGCATCTGGATCATCTCGATCTACAGCATTTGGATCATCTCGATCTACAACATCGTCGTAGCAGCGTACTCTACAATACACAAGATCCTATTACAGGATGATCAATCCCTCTCACTTTAGGACATAGGTCCATGGACGATACATTCTAGATCAAATTCCAGGATGATCAATCCTTATCAATTTTAGACAAGTCTCATGTCTATGGACAATGCAATCCATATCTACTTCCAGGATGATCAATCCTTATCAATTTTAGACAAGTCTCATGTCTATGGACGATGCAATCCAAATCTACTTCCAGGATGATCAATCCTTATCAATTTTAGACAAGTCTCATGTCTATGGACGATGCAATCCAGATCTACTTCCAGGATGATCAATCCTTATCAATTTTAGACAAGTCTCATGTCTATGGACGATGCAATCCAGATCTACTTCCAGGATGATCATATCACTTTAGGACAAGATTCCAAGGACGATGCAATCCTATCATGTACATTTTGAACCAAATGTCCAGGGACGATGCAGTCCTATCATCAATTCTCGGATACAGATGTCTACGGATCAGTTATGGGACCGAAGTCCGGGGATGATACAATCCCCACATTCTTGGATACATCTGTCTACGGATCAATTCTGGGACCGTCGTCCGGGGATGATACAATCCCCACATTCTCGGAGACATCTGTCTACGGATCAATTCTGGTATCGTCGTCCGGGGATGATACAATCCCCACATTCTTGGAGACATCTGTCTACGGATCAACTCTGGGACCGAAGTCCGGGGAAGATACAATCCCCACATTCTCGGAGACATTTGTCTACGGATCAATTATGGGACCGAAGTCCGGGGATGATACAATCCCCACATTCTCGAAGACATCTGTCTATGGATCAATTCTGGGACCGAAGTTCGGGGATGATACAATCCCCTCTTGTCCACTAGGGACCACATTCTCGGAGACATCTGTCTACGGATCAATTCTGGGAGCGAAGTATAGGGATGAAACAATCCCTCCTCATCCACTTAGACAAAGTCTAAGGACCATATATCGACCTCATCGTCAGAACATGTAACCTCATCATTGACACAAGTGCCCTCATCATCGATACAAGTATCCTCATCATCGACCTTACCGTCGATGCAGACAATCTCATCATCAATGACCATATCACTCCCCCTTTTGAGGAGGGTCCTTCTGAACTACACCAAGCTCGTCTCAGAAATACTCAAACTTTACTCGAGACAGAGGTTTGGTCAATACATCAACAACTTGTTCTTCAGTGCTCACATACTCGAGCTTGATAGCTCCTTTCTACACCATATCCCGTATATAGAAATATCGGATCTCTATGTGCTTTGACTTATCATGGAACACTGGATTCTCTGTCATCTTGATACAACTCTGGTTGTCACACAGGATCACAGTGGGTTCCATCTCTAAGTCAAACAATTCTGATAACAACTTTCGAAGCCATACTGCTTCACAACTAGCATAGCAAGCAGCTATATATTCCGCTTCAGCTGTGCTGAGAACCACACTAGACTGCTTCCTGCTAAACCACGAGATCATGGTATATCCCAGACAATAACATTCTCCCGATGTGCTCTTCCTATCTGATACACTTCCTGCTCAATCAGCATCTGTGTAGACATACAATCTGAAGTCATGATCTCCAAGAACCAAAGTCTATAGTATCTTTTAGGTACCTCATCACATGCTTTGCAGCTATCAAGTGAACACACCTTGGTTCCACTAGGTATTGACTCAATCTATTCACATCAAAGCATATGTTAGATACATCAATGACCCAATAATATGTCTGTACAGAGTCACATCCACTAAGACTGAGGAGTCATCAGCTAACAGCTTCAAGTTGGAATCCATGGAGTGGCCATGGCTTTGCATTTCAAAATATCAAATCTTTTCAATATTTCCACAACATAATTTCCTTGGTTGAGAAAGATTCCTATTGGGCCTTTCCATACTTCCAGACTTAGGAAGTAATCAATCCAAGATCTTTCACCTCAAATTTTGTAGCTAGCTTCTTCTTGCTTTCCATGATCTGTTTCTCATTTCCTGTCAAAAAGAGATCATCCACATTCAATAATAGTATCATCCATAACATTAAGGTAAAGGTTAGAATTAGCTTTACTTTTGGTAAAGCCCAAGCTTGTCAAGAACCTATCAATTCTCTCTCTGTGACTGAACATCATTCACACTCTGCATTGAGTGATCTTCTGTATATCTATCCATGTCATCTCCCGTCAGATGGGTCTACTGATATGGGCCTCAAGATCATTTGAAATCTGTGGTGAGTTCCTTCTTGCATCCATCTAAGAGAAGAATTTCATCTGTACATAGACACCATCTTCAACCTTGTAGCAAAGGTTGAAATCCGCATCACCCATGGTGATCTGTAAGGTCATCAAATGATTATCAATCCTGGGTACCCGTACAGAGCCTGATTCACACTTCTTCTTCAATTACACCATTAAGAGAATGGTCTTATCTATCCACTTGGAGCAAACATCTCGTCGTGATCCTCTTCCTCTTTTTAAGAGAATCTTCTAGCCACGAGCCTTCTATAGTATGTTTGATTTGTAGGTCTTCTTGTTGAACATCCATCACTTGTTCGGTGTTCATCATTCTTCAAGATCTTTCCTACAAATAAAAGTTAATTACATGATTAGTAATACTTCATAATCATCAAATCATGTTGACATGATAAACTATTATGCATATAGATATGATTCACATAGTTATGCAACTATCTTGACCAATACTTTGGCACAACACTTTTCCATATCCTGTATGCATACAGTGGCTATCTATATGACTTCCATCTCTACCGAAACATACTATCAAGAGTGTGCACAACTCTCAGCGTGTCAGCAAGGAGGTTTCATTCTAGATAAACAACAATGGAAAGTTTGTCCAACTTACCCATCATATGCATATTAGTAGTATACTGTTCAATGCCATATGAATGCTTACACTCAACATGATATATTCTAGAAATGCATACAACTACTACGAGCAATATCATTTACTATTCACAGATTCAAGAAGTAATTCAAATGACAACTTAAACACTTATCTTTTGTGTTTGTGTGGTTTCCTCCCGCTTGATCTCTATTTCGAACTTCTATCCATCCTGGACCACTATGCATGATTAAGTGTGCAATGGTGTCATCATCGTGATCTCATACATAATCATATATTCATTAGTATAGTCTTAATACTATCAAAACATTATGATTCTAAATAATCTTAAGTATGTATGGTCATGATCATTTCATTCAAAGGTATACTTACCTAAGATCTTAACAAAGTAGGATTTTAACTTGATATAGGAAAACATACCTGGATTATCAAGCTTGGTTATGTCTTAACATGCCCAAACAATATTTTCTTTGTTCTCTTCAATGATTTAGAGACCTTGTGCTAGAACCTGCATATCTCATAGGTTAAGCATAGTAGAACAAGGTCATACATACCTCGTAACTAGATCTTCCATGTGGTCAAAGACTATGGATGAGTCTTTGTCCTTATGACATCATGGTCATAGAACTTGATTTGTATTTATTGATGTACCTAGATCTTGTTAGCAGACAACATCATCCTCATACAACACCACAAGTGCATTAGTACAATCATAAGTGTCATAACCTTAATCAATGAATGCCTTCTATCATTCACATGCATTCATTATCAAACGATCATAATTGTACTAATCTCAATAACATGAAGACAAACATAAACTTAACCATGAACAGATTTCAACACATACTTGTATCTCCTCAAGTCATACCTGTTAGGATTGCTTTTAACCCAATCCACTTTGATATGCTAAAACTAGATATGGAGGTGGTTTAGGGTTTGTCAAAGAAACCCTAAAAATTCAAACTTCGAATTTCAAACTCTTGAATGGATGGAAATATGTGCCATGATGAGCTGCTCAATCTAGCATACTTCAATTTTGAAATCTCCAAAATTTGACCCTTCAAAATTGCCTTTGAAACTTCTGGATCTTCTAGATAGGATCCCGAACTAGGGTTTGGTGAAGCCCACCCTTCTGCCCAATCAAAAGGTTCGATCCAAAGCTCTAAAATTCGATTTTTCTGAGGAGCTTCCAGCTGTGGTCATAGACTTAAAAAATTCCAACTTTTGCAGAAGCCCTAATTTTCCACCTTTTCGATCAAAATCATGAACTAGGGTTTGATCAAGCCCAGCCTTATGACCAACCAAAAATTGTGATCTTGGTCTCTAAATTTTGATTTTGATGAGGAGGATTCATCCGTGGACTTTGATTCAAAAAATTCCAACTTTCTCCGAAGCCCTAAATTCCCGCAGCAGTGATAAGCCAAGAATGAAGGTGCTCAGAAAACAATTCTGTTTTGACATAAATATGCACCTGATTGTTTCTGGTGCATCTCTGAAATTATGAATTCATAGGGTTTGAAATCTCGGCCTATGGTATCCTGACCTGACAGATTTCAAACCCCATAGGTATGACCTCAATTGGATTTTCTGAGAGAGAGTTATGCCAAGTGTCGCAACGTGACCTGTTTATGGGATAAAACAGGAGAGCGAACTTGTACGGCGTGCCACGTGTCAATGGTTCAACTTCGGCCTCTGAAAACCTTACCTGAGAAACTACAATCTATGCTCTACCTGTCCATTTTTACTTAATTTCATTTGGAGCTTCCTAGCCCAAGTTGTTACCTTTTTTCCTAGGTCACTTGTTTATGACTGAGATCTGGAAGAGGCAGAAACCCTATCTTGTATTGATCATAAATCACAAAGTACAACGAATTAGAGGTTTTCCTTTCAACAAAATGTAGAGGGGGATTTTATCTATGACCTATAAAGGTTTCAAATCCTGTACCTTCGCCAAAATGGATTTATAGTGAAAGTTCCACGATGACTAGTTTTTGCTATACAAAACCCTAACCTTCAAATTGTCGCAAGTGAAGCAAGTGTCATAAGTGCCATACATTGCCTTCCTTCAGGTTAGCTCTTATACCATGTTAATATTTAATATTCTAAGACAAAAAATATCAGCATTGCATTTCATTTCACAACAATAGCATATACAGGATCACTGAATGAACAACATGCACAACATAAACACAAGAGACATAGATTTATCCTGGGAAACCCTCATGGGGTAGAAAACCCAACAAAGCTTCCTCAATATAGATGACCATCAAATACAAAGATGTAAACCCTAGACATGAGCTCCTTCTCCTCCGTAGCAGATCTCTCCCTCACCTATGGGCTATTCACAAGTGAGTGTAATGTGTGTTGAATAAGGAACACACCTCCTCTATTTATACACAACTCAGACTTGACTTTTACACTAACTAGGTTGGCCCCAACTTTAACCACTGGGTTAAACACCCCATTAAAACTAACTCTGGGCCGACCCCACTAGGGAAGTCTAATAACCCAAGTTCCCACATTCCAACGGAGGAATAAACATTTCCAGATATACAATAGGGTCTTCACGGAGGAATGAAACATCTCCGGAATAATAAAGTACAAGTATAATATTCTTAGAAGTTACAATATTTCAACAGTTTCCACATGCCCACTTTGAGTTGAAATCTAAATGGTAATCTCTTGCATATTAACGGGGGGGTACATTTACAAAATACTATTTCTTTTTAAATGGGGAGTAGATATGGTACAATGATGAAATGGTTAAGGGTAAACCACATGAAAACCCATAGCTTCTCACCTTTCAACTGACAAAGGGGGGAATATTGATGATGGTTGTCAGACTTCAAGCTTGAACAACAAAACAAAAGTTTGTAGATGGAAGACTGCAAATATCAAAATGGGAAACAACAATAGTCTGTAGATGGAAGACTCCAAATGTCAAAAGGAAACAATAGTTTGCAGGTGGCAAACTCCAAAATTGCAGATGAAGAACTATAGTTTGCAGATGGAAAACTCAAAATAGTCTATAGATGGAAGAATAATGAAAACAACAGTCTATGGATGGTAGACTCAAATACATGATGCATTTAGATGTTAATCGATGCATTTAAACTTCATTGATTGTAGCATGGTGATCTTCACCAATTAGCAAAAGACGCTAGCCTCTTCTAGCTAAATCACTTGGAAAATGATGAAATTTTCAAGCAGACAGGGATTGTTCAGACATGGCAGTTGTTCACTCCAGGATTTTAGTTCATTTTAGATGAACCATTCAGATTGACGGTTTTACAGGCATATTTTTCAGTGGAGCACAAAGGAAGGCTTCTGAAAGATCAATCATATCAGCTTTAGCATTAGTGTTTATTGCTTAGTCGATACAGATACATAAACTTGTGATTGAGAGGGGGATTGTTAGCCTTATGGCTTACATTAGCGATCACATAAGTTAAATGTCACATTATTGTATTCATTATTTAGGATAATAGTCATTTATCCTAGATAAGTCTCTAAAAGATATGGAGAATATTTCATAGCCTAGTCACCATGCAAGGTGTTAGGATCTAGAGAATATCTCTCACTGAGGTGGCATTCTTCTTTGTACTATATAATGGTACTATTTTTGTGAATATAATTGATTAAGGCTTTTTCCTTTACTGTCATATTTTTGTCATACTTTCTTCAGTGTTTCCCTCAAAAAATAGGTAATCATGCAACATTTCTTGAAAATCAATGTCTGGCATGTATGCAATGTGTAACAAACAACAATGTTGCTCAAGAATATAGGAAGCCATTGTCCCCAATTATGATTGAAGGGAATGGTAATGTACAAGATAGGACTCTTCACCATAAAATTAACTCTATTTCATAGAATTTGGTCCCAAATGTCCCTCAAAGACCAGTTGTTGATTTGTCTTCATTATAGGTAACTGATATGAATGTATAGAAAGTTGTGTTTCTCAACAACCTAGGCATCCTTTTTATCCAATTTCAGTTGAAGTGAATGGTAATATTCAACACATGAATCCTTACCAAAAATTCAAATCTATTTCACAACATGTGGTCCCAAATGTCCCTTAAATATCAATTGTTGATGCTATTTCCATTACAGTTAACTGTTATCAATGTATAGAAAGTTGTGTTGCTCAACAACCTAGGCAACCTTTTTCTCCAATTTCACTTGAAGTGAATGGTAATGTTAAACATATGAATTATTACTACAAATTCAACTCTATTTCACAAAATGTGGCCCCAAATGTACCTCTAAGATCGGTTGTTGACATTGCTTCCATTATAGGTAATTGTTATCAATGTATAGAAAGTTGTGTTGCTCAACAATCTAGGCAACCTTTTTCTCCAATTTCAATTGAAGTGAATGGTAATGATGTTTAACATAGGACTCCTTACCACAAATTCAACTCTATTTCAAAAAATGTGGTACCAAATGTCCCTCAAACATCAATTGTTGATGTTGTTTCCATTACAAATAACTCTACTCAAAGTCTACAAGGTTACATTGCTCAACAACTTAGGCAACCTTTGTCTCCAACTACAATTGAAGGGAATGGTAATGTAGTCCTACCCAGTGGACACAAATTTGAACATGCACCCTTGAGAACTTGGATGCAACTAGAATTCATGAAACAATTGAAAGAACTCTCTTCTAGGAACAAATGGATATAAATGCAAATGAAATTGGAAGTCACGAAACAATTGAAAGAAATGCATTTGATGAACAAATGGATAGAAATGCACCTAAAGAAAATCAAAATTATGCAAATGTACAAGCTACAGTAGAAATTCATGAAGGGTGTTTAGTAGATCAAAATATGCATGCTTCAAGAAGGTCAGCATGAAGCCACCTAAGGACATCCTTATTGGTCTTAAGGACCGGTCAGGATGGTATAACTGCAAACTAAATGAGGGGAAGAAAAAAATTAAGGAAATTTGTAGATGTTTCTCTCGGAAGTCACTTCAAAATGTAGATGAAAATGACATCATTGCTAGAATTGGGTACTTCCTGAGAAAAAACTATAGTGAAGAGTCTAAAATTGAGGATGTTCTTGAACACCTAGATGGAGTGATTATTAAACTAATTTGATCAATTTTTTTTTAACAAGAATGAGAATAATTTGTATTGAAAATAAGGTGGTAGAGCCACTCAACAAAAATACATCTGAAATTTCATGACAATTTATCATCTAAATACCAATACTTGCAGTATAAATCTAGCCTAACTCTACATATTTAAAAATTTCCCCCATCTCGGTGGGAGAACACATAGCTAAAAATATCTTGGTTACAAAAAATTCAAACAAAAACACCTAACAACTAAAGATACTTGCAAAACATAAGACAAACTAAGAAAAATTGGAGAGAGATCCTTCTCGAAAAAACATGCCTAGAAACTATGGTTCATGCTTGATCAGAGGGTTATTGCTTGAGTATTTGGATAGTTGGTGTTCAAGAAGCTCCAATAGTGCTCCAGAGCTTGAATTTTATTCCCTCGACCTTCAAGAGAACTAGCATAGCTGCGCTCTTGTGTCCGACATTCCCATATTTCCATATTGACTTCTCACTCTAGCTATTGGATTCGGTCTTTATAATGACTCTCTGGCGAATGTAGGTGGCACTTCAAGTTGGAAACTTTATGCTTTAACACCTTAACTTCAAACAAAAGGTGTTGGATGCCATGAATTGGACAACAATCTTCTCTGCTTGCACTATCATACATGGGTAAAATCTTACATTCACTAGTCCAATTCTCCTCGCAACGAAGTCTACTCAATGGATTGGAGATCCCTTTACACTTTGGTTCCTCAGCTCTTCTACAATATAAAGGAAATGATAACTTGGGAGTTGGGGCTTAAATATCTTATTCCCCAAAAACCTCATGATTATCTCGACATCGCAAAATGGAATTATCTCATCTGATTTTAATTGCACTATACCATCTTTCTCAAGATCCATTGCATCCATCCGTTTGTTAGGAACCTATGTAAACCCTTCTCTTTACTATGTTAGTATATTGTTATTGGACGCATATGCTTTGTAAGTCGTCCCGTAGTATTTGTTGATCCGTAGTTTATATTAGCCCATAGTATTGACCCATATTATTGGACGCATATGCTTTGTAAGTCGTCCCGTAGTATTATATGTCCCATGGTTTTGACTCATGGTATTGGGCATAGACTTAGTATATAAGTGTGTGTTGAGGTCATTGAAGGCACAGTGAAGTTAATTGTATTGAGCTTTCTCAAAGGAGGTTGCCCCCTCGAAGTGACCCGTGATCAATATAAAAGTGATTCTGTTCTGTTATTTCTGATATCTTGTGTATTTGCATTAATTAATTATTGCAGGTTCATCACATCTGGTATCAGAGCACTTTCCTTGGCACAAGTGGGAATTTTTTTTTCTTTTTTTGGGCGGCGACTTTCAGATCAATTTCTGAAACTTTCTGCACAAAATCAGAAGAAACCGATTGCATATCTGAATTCCTCTTTCAAAAATACGCAGTTTCAAAAAAAAATCATCTCATTTCGAGTTCTAAAAGTGGAGATATCGTGAATTTAAAATCAGCAATTTTTCAGAATTTCGGTGACGGCCGCGGAAATTGCGGCGAGAAAATATTTTGACTGAGTGCCCATATTTCTATTCCGCTTTCATGGGTAGAAGCAGAGTGGTTGTTCCAGTTCCATAAACATGCTATAATAGCGATTTTGAGCAATATAGATCCGGTTTTTGAACATTGGGTGGAATTTCTGCCCAATTTTTTTCTGTTGCAGGTTCGGATTTGGGAATCATCCCTATCCGCTTAACTGTGGGAAGTACTTGGGCATAAGCCCTAAAACTCATTGTGAGGAGTACCACAGAAACCCTGAAGTAGCTGGCCCATTGAGAGGACCTTCCAGCGAAAAGGGCAACGACCCCTACCTGATTGACTAGTTCCCACCCGTGAGGTAAACCAAGAGCTGTCGTTTGTGGCAAAGCGGTTATCAGTTTTACCTGAGCCGTGGAGTGAGGGGTACTGCCCCAATACGCAAGCCGTCAGACAGCATTGGTGGCCGAGTGAAACCCCTGAACTGTTAGGAAGCCGCACATACCTGGGGTCCATATATACTTTCAGCTGAACTATTGTTGATCACTGCTACGCCGTTTCAGATCCATTTGCAAGCCGTTCCAGATTCAGCCGTTTTCAATCCATTCGACGTTGTTCCAGATCCCTTTCGAGCCGTAGTCGCTCCAGTCTGGAAAAAAAAACAAAAAAAACAAAAAAAACAAAAAAAACAAAAAAAACAAAAAAAAAACAAAAAAAAAACCTGGTTATGGTTGTCACCCGTGCAGGAGCAAACACCATGGAGGAAGCACTTGCAGCCATCCAAACCAAACTCCAAGATCTGGATGAAAAATTTCTCATCCTCCATCTTCAGCATTCAGCCATGAACAATAACCGACAGGCAGAATCTTTTGCAGCCACCGGGTTCTCTTCTTCCAACAATTTTCGTGGGCCGAAGCTTGATTTTCCTCGCTTCAATGGTACTGATCCGACTGGATGGATATACCGAGCAGAACAATATTTCAGTCTGCATAATACTTTTGATGTCCAGAAAGTTCCACTTGCATCCTTTCATTTGGAACAGGAATCCCTTCAATGGTACCGTTGGTACATCAAAGCTCATCACGAGCCAAACTGGACAGATTTTTGCCAACTCATTTTGCCACGATTTGGCCCTAGTGCTTTTGATGATTTCACAGGAGCACTCACTAAACTTCACCAAATTGGCACAGTGAGAGAGTATCAGACAGAATTTGAGAAATTGGCCAATCACACAGAAGGATTGTCTGATGAATTCTACAGGAGTTGTTTTATAAGTGGTCTCAAGGATGAAATTCGCTCAGAGGTCAAAATGTTTTGTCCCAACACAATGATGGAAGTCCTAGGGTTGGCTAAGCTGGCTGAGGACAAGATTGCAGCTCAACAACGCTCCAAACCCACCCTTGTTCCCTTCAGAAATATGGGTTCCCAACGACCTCCCATCACGCCTTCTCCTCAACCAACTCCTATCAAGCATTTGTCTGAAATAGAAATGCAGGCACGCCGAGAAAAAGGGCTTTGCTATAATTGTGATGAGAAATTCACTCGGGGACATAGATGTGTTCAACAAAAGCTCTATCTTTTGGATGTGGATTCTCCGCCTGCCTTAGAACTTGGTGAAGCAGCTACAGATACAGTGGATGATTAGATTGACATTCAACACCTGCCTGTTGACACCCCATTTCAGGACGACCCACCTGCGATATCTCTCCATGTTGTAACCGGCGTCACCACCCCACAAACAATGCGGGTCAGGGGATACTTCAAGAAGCTCCCTCTTACCATAATCATTGATTCTGGTAGCACTCATAACTTCATTGACCCTCGGATTGCCAAACATGCTGATTGTTTTGTCCATCCTTGCTCCAGCTTTGAAGTCATGGTTTCCAATGGGGGCACCTTACCTTGCAAGGGGAAGTGTCACAATGTGCGTATCTCTATGGAAGATTATAACCTACGCTCTGACATTTTTTCCTTTCCCTTAGGCGGATGTGATGTGGTTTTGGGCGTTCAATGGTTACGCACACTTGGCCCCATCTTATGGGATTTTGCTGAACTTTGGATGCAGTTTAAAGTCAATGGGGCACAACACAAATTTATGGGCTTACAACCAGGGTCTCTCTGCAGCATCAGTTCACATCGCCTGGAAAAACTCCTTAAGAAGAATTCACATGGTGTCATCACTCAGCTCAATTCCATTCAGATGCACCCATCAACAGTCTCCACAACTTCCTTGGATAGATATGCAGGTATCTTTGCTGAACCAATGCGCTTGCTACCTTCACAAGACCTTTCCAGTAAGAATTTAGCCACATCTACCTCTCAGCAGGAAATGATGGCTATTTTGCATGCAATACAGAAGTGGCAGCCATACCTATTAGGGAATTATTTCTGCATCAAGACTGATCTCCCGAGTCTGGAAAATTTTCTGGAACAATGGGTCTCCTCCCCAACATACCTGAAATGGGTTATCCACCTCATGGGTTATCCCTATGTGATCACTTACAAGAAGGGTAAGGACAATATGGTGGCAGATGCTCCTTTTGGCACAATTGATGACCCAGTTTCTCTTACAACTCTTTCTCTGCTTGTTCCAAATTGGGTGCAATATGTTCAACAGGGCTCTCTCTTCTATGAACTCCATGCTTCTTCATCAACAGGGCACTCTAGGTTCTGCAACAGGTATGACCAAGAACAATGTAACTTCTTTTGGAAGGGACTAAAAATGACAATTCAACAGATGGTGGCTGACGATGATACTTTCCAAGTCAACAAGGGTGAAACGACACTCCTTTCGGGATTGCTCAAACCCTTGCCCATCCCTAAACAACTTTGGCCAACTATTTCTATGGATTTCCTGGCAGCGCTCTGGTGGTACAATACCACATCTCACAGAACACCATATGAAGCGGTCTATGGACAAACACTGCCAGTTCTTCTTCCATACACCCTTAGCAGCTCCCCAGTTCAGGAAATTGACTCGGTTCTTCGAAACCGCAATCAGATTCTTCTCATTTTGCAGGACAATCTTCACATGGCCAGAATTCGCCTGAATCAACAAGCCGATCAGCACTGTTCTGAGCGCATTTTCCACGCAGCTGACAGGGTTCTTCTTCATTTACAGCCTTCCAAGCAATCCTCCTTGACACTCCAAAGGCGTCAGTGGCCTGAAATTCAACCCGAGGATGCTACCGGGGAACCACTCCTTCAACTTCTGCAGCAATTTCTCCAACCAAAGCTTTGAGGACAAAGCTTTTTCTAAGGGAGAGGGGATGTTAGGAACCTATGTAAACCCTTCTCTTTACTATGTTAGTATATTGTTATTGGACGCATATGCTTTGTAAGTCATCCCATAGTATTTGTTGATCCGTAGTTTATATTAGCCCATAGTATTGACCCATAGTATTGGATGCATATGCTTTGTAAGTCGTCCCGTAGTATTATATGTCCCATGGTTTTGACTCATGGTATTGGGCATAGACTTAGTATATAAGTGTGTGTTGAGGTCATTGAAGGCACAGTGAAGTTAATTGTATTGAGCTTTCTCAAAGGAGGTTGCCCCCTCGAAGTGGCCCGTGATCAATATAAAAGTGATTATGTTCTGCTATTTCTGATATCTTGTGTATTTGCATTAATTAATTATTGCAGGTTCATCACACCGTTGCGAAGGAGAATTAACACCTCGAGCATACATGAATATATTAATTTCACCTACTTTATCCTTATGTCTATTTGAGGGCCCATTAATGAACTACCTTCCACCATGATCACTAGGGAAAACCACAAGTGTTAGGTCTCCACACACATGTATTTTGTAGATCCCCCCATCATGCTTACAGATGCCATTCATCATGGGATAATTTTAAAGGTGGAGATGTTGTTATATGCAGCTAAGAATCATTTTATGTTGTTAATCACTCTATTATCCAGATAATCAACCGACTTATATAGCCCCCTTAGGACATGAAAGAATTGGGTGTTAGGGAGAGAGGAAAGAATTAAGCCAATTATGATAATTAGACTTTGAAGAGAGATATCGATAGGCTCTGAGTGTGAGCGGACTAGGCGAATAATATTCTAAGAGTATCCAAAGACCTAGAACTCATGAGTTACAATTCATTGCACCAACCTTATCCCTTGAAAAAGATCCAAAGCATCCGCACAGTTTCTAGTATCCTTCCCAGGCCCCATGCAAATTCAATAATTCTTAGTTGATGCAAGGATTTACAAGGGTCATAACTTTTGACTATGTTATCCGTTTGGGATGAAATTTAACAGGAAGTTGCGTCTCGAAGAGTTTACTTTGGTGATTGATTATATATTTCTAATCAAACCTTGTTTCAACACTTTTTCGATATTTTTTTTAATTTGTAATTATCAATTATCTCTTAGTTTATGCATCTGATCCGAAAATTGAGTTGAAAAATAGTCTCTCTAGTTAGCTTTTAGTTAATGGTCAGTTTTAGAGTCATGCGAGAATTTTCTAAAATTAGCAATTTTCAAAAATATCAGATAGTAGTTATAAGGGGTTGAACTTTCGTTGTAATAGCTAGTGATAGAGAAGGAATAAAAAATAGTTTTTTTTCCATTCTCATGTGTTTGCATGGTTTTTAGATCTCGTGAATGACTCAAAGTTTATTGGCTATATCATCTGGTATTAGAGTAGGAAGATGGTTGGGAGAGGTAGATGAAGAGCGGGTCTAGCTCATATGCATAGAGATATGAAAAACCTCTAAAGGAAAGTAGCATATCTTAAAAACATGTTGGCTATTTAGAGAATAATACAAAGAGAAGCGTCGGATGAGGAGACAAACCAAGTAGATGTATATCATCATATAAAACATGAAGAAGAACAATTAGGGTGCATGAATTTTGAAGAAAGGATGCTCAGGGTTCTAGAAGGGAGAAATGATGGGATCGAAATGAAAGTTTTAGAATATGCAAGGAGTCTTAAACTAGAGGATTTAATAGATCAGATGAACGCCATGGATTTTTTTTTTGAATGGAATCCTAAGACAGAGGAAAAGAAGGTGAAATTTTCATGCACCAAGTTGAAGGGTCACACCATGATATGGTGGGATCATGTGCAGAAAGAAATAACAAAAAAAAGGAAAAGACAAAAATAGGACTTGGAATAAGAGGGAGAAAAAATTGTGAGAATTTGTTTTTCCTTTGGACTATGCACAGACCCTTTTTAATAGATTTTAGAACTTGAAGTAAAACCTTTCCACCATGGAGGAACTCACACATGGGTTTTATCAGTTATCCATTTGTGTGGATCACCAAGAAACTGATGAGAAACTAGTTGCAAGGTATGTGAATTGTTTGAAATTTTCTAGTCAAGTTTAATTGAGGATGCATAAGGTTCATAGTGTGGAAGAGGCATCCCAATTAGCCTTAAAGTCCGAGGAAAAACAAAACCAATAGATTGCTCAAATGAATAAAGGAGCAAGGAGGGGTACATCGTCTGCCTCATGGGGTGGGTTTAAATATTGCAGAGGCGAATCATCCCAAGGATTTGAGAAAGTAGAAGATACTCGAAAAGATAACCTAAATCAACTACAAGGAAGATGATTTCAGAGGGGTAGAGGTTATAGTGGTGGAGGAGGAAGACCATATGTGTGTTTTAGGTGTGGTGTAGAGGGTCATCGAGCATTTGAATGCTCAAATTATAACATGTAAGATTCGAAGATGTGAAATTCTAAATCACAATAGTTCATGGAGCTGAGTATACCTCACAGAGAAAGAATGAGCAGAAAAGATGAATTACAGTGAAAATTGCAGTAAAAATGAGCAGACAATTAATCATGCATGAGAACTCACATAGGAACAACATAATGTCACATGATCCAATAATCAGTATAATGAACAATGATGTTACAATGGAGAGAGTTCGAATAACCTAGGAATATTTGAGTCTCAGTCTGTCTAGCATTGGAATTGTCACCTTTATCAGTGCTTTGGAGCTCCCAAACTCAGTTAAACTCAACCAAATCTCGGTTAACTGAAGCTACTGTTAGTTAACTGACCAAGGAGGGCATAATCATTATTTTTTCATGCAAATCACTCAGAAAAGGGCACATGAGGCCACAATCAGTTGCAATTGGAGCATAAACCCCCCACAAGAGTAAGCTAACTCATGTGGACTTGTTGTAAGCACAACAAATCCCAAGTTTTATCCAAAACATGGGAGCCCCAATACCCTATCAAAGAGTAACCTAATCGATTTTTGGGGTTATTCAGTCTGTTTGCCATTTATTTATTTTTCCTTTGATTTGATTTATTTAAGTTGGTGAATTTTTCTTTCTCAAAAAAATTCTGCATATTTAGTGTGTTTTTGAAGTTGCGGAAATACGTTTTTGGGTTGAATTTTCAATCATCCCGCAACCCGCAACCCACAAAATTGCAGATTGCAAGATGCTGAAAAAAGTTTTTGAAAGTTGCACATGAATTTTTCCTCCCACAACCCGCAAATTGCGATTTGCGAGATGCGGAAAGGACCCTTCAAATAAAGAGTAGTCTATACTTCCCGCAACCCGCAAATTGCGGGATGCGGGAAGTACTTTTACCATGCATTAGCTTGATGTCCCGCAACCCGCAATTTGCGGATTGAGGATTGTAGAAGGATGTGTAAATTCTTGAATAATTAGTTCCCGCATTTGGCATCCCGCATCTCGTATCCTAACCATTGATATGCAACTATCCGATGACCATGATTGCATCTGGCAGAATGATATCGATTTTTTATTTTTGGTGCTTGGTTCGTCGTTTTCAAAAGTTGATCTAGTTTTGTCTGCGTTATGCTTGATCAAACATGAAGTCTTTAAATCCAATGATTGCTTGATGATTAAAACCCTGATATTTGACTGTTAATTTCATGTGTTATTATGTAAATCTATCATCATCTTATGCCAATTTTCAATTGATGCATGACTGACTGATATTTCGCTGGCAGAAACAGTAATTGCAATTTGCACATCGTAGGTGTGCAATCATGCCAGTTAGTCATACTCAATTGATGTCAAATCCTGCGATTTCATGTCTTATAAGGGTTGTTATGGATAACATGTTAGTTTATGATGATACCTGCAAAATTTGGATTGATAATTTGATTTCTCTGTTAACAATTGCATGCTTTAAGTAAAATGCAGAGGATTTCTGAGATTCCTGTCGAGCATTCGGTAGAAAAAGAGCTCCAACCAGTGGAATACTTTGAACCTGTTCCTTCACCATTTGACGTTGATGTTTCTAATGGTAGCACCGATAGTGAAGAGGAAGATGGTGAGGTTAAATTCACATATGAACGAATCCTTTTCAACCACTTTTCAACAAGCAGAAGAAGGGTGACAAAGAAGATGTTGATCAAGATAATACAATTGTTCGGTACTTAATCATCAACTTGCCACCTATGTGTCCCACAATTCCTTTCAAGGAGGATCCGTTAGCTTATTTTTTGGTCTTTAAAGATATGTTTGGTCCTCGTGAATCCATGGAATATTTCATATGTTCCTTGTCATCTATCTTCAACAGCTCGTGATCTATCTTGATTCTCCTCGACTGATGACAAGATGTTCTCGAAAATATGTGGTGTAATCTGTTGAACTGTATGATGCCTAGTTTGGGGTCTGAATTGGTTTCTTATTCCTATGTATAAGGATTGTTAGATATTGTAGGCCAAGAGGTAGTTTTTCTTGGTCATTTTAGGATAATTTAGTTTTGATTATCCCTGCTTCATGGGAGATATGATCTTGAGATTATTACTTTGTAATTATTATTTATGGGATTTTAGATTTCATAGCAAGGGATGGATGGTTAGGGGATGCAATCTCCAAAAGAGACTGGATATGCTCTATTGTTGCAGACTATGTAATGTTTTGCAGGCCTTAATACACAGTTAGTTTCCTTCAGCTATCTCTTTTATTCTAATTTGTCAAATTTTTTAATGAATTGTGGTTTTGCTTCGACGCATTCACTAATATTGTCTATTATTTTCAATCATTAACCTGCATTGGTTTATAGTTCAGATTTCTGTCAACTTATGACCTCTGCAATTGATTTTTTAAATGAATGTCTTTATCTAAAACATTTTATCTATTTCTGCAAATGATTCATAGAAAACATTAAGTTAATGTTAATTTGTCAATTAACATTCAAGATTCAGGATAAGATTGTATGCACTTCATTCTTAAGCTGTTGTTGGTTCAATGTATTTAACTGATTACATCTTAGGCCACTGATTCAAGATCCAGTTTTGTATGTCTGCTAAGTTGGTGAATAGATTTAGTAAGTTTCATATCAAGTTATCTTGTACACAAACAAATCATTTCTCTTAGAGTAGGCTTGACTTAAATTAAATTTCCTTTCAAAGTTAAACTAACTCTTAGGATTAAGAGAGCTCTTTTCTTTCTTTATAGGTAGACAGATCCTTCTAGGATCAAACACACACAAGTGCCAGTGGAGGCCTTTGTATTTGTGGGTGTTAACCACACCAAACAGCTCGAGGATAGGGTAAAACTTGCGTAGGATTATCTGAAGCCTTTGGCTGGGTTTTCATCCCTTGTTGTTTGCCTTGAACACCATTCCAGCACATGTTCAACCGAGGCATCAAAAAATGGCGCTAGAAGGAGGACCATGTACCAAACATGCCTAGACATAATTCGAACAAACATCCTCTAGTAAGAGAACCGGTTGTTACACGTAGCCATACCCAAGCTTCAACATCCATAGAAAAACCAATACAAAACTCTCAAAATATTCCAGTCACCCCTATCGCAGGACAGAAGCTAGGAGAGACGATATTATCATTGTTTCACCGACAAGAGGATCCCTCACACTCAAACAGATTCTTAAAATTTCTTCTAATAGTGTTTCTAGGTTGCAACAAAGAATCGTTGGACAACGTAATCTAGGACTAGCAGCAGTTCAAGATCACCAGAACACTGGTCCGCAAGCCAATAATCCTGATAATCAGAACTCAGGTGACCAGAATCCTGAACGACGTAATTCACCCTGCCATAATTTGCTTCCAGATTTTAACCTTGACACATTGTTTGGGGAAGCACAAGAATATCAACTACAAGTAACAACAGGTGGACCACCACCACCACCTCCTCTATCTTCATATTCTTCATATGAAGAATCTTTAGATAGTGATTCATCCTCGAGCTCATCTTCAGAGGACATACCCATGGTTGAATGTCAAAATAGACCCTGGTTGGACTAGGATATTGTTTTTATCCTAGGATATCAACATAGACTCCCTAAAAATCCCGACAAATGGTTGCCTAAGTTCGACCTAGATGAAAAGTCACCTGCACTTGATCACATCAAGACATTCATGCAGGCCATCAAACTCAAAAATGTGATCCATGAAGATGTGGTATGTAGGTTATTCCCATACACCTTCCAAGGGAAAGCATACATTTGGTACTTTGCCTTAGAAGCTAGGTCTATCACTTCATGGGATGATTTTGAGAAAATATTCATGGAAAAGTTTGGAGATGATAAGACACCCGCAGACCTAGTAATTGATCTGTCTTCTATGAAAATCTGAGGTAAAGAGAGAGTGAAAGATTATAATCAGATATTTTCCTATCTAAAAAATAGGATCCCTATTACCCTTTTTCCTGCGGAATAACTCCGGGTTGCATACTATGTGAAAGGTTTATCAGTTCCCATAGCTATGTGGGTTAAACGGGCACACAAGGAAACCTTGCCAGAGGCCTTTGCTGATGCCATTCGGGTTGAGAAGGATATTTTCGATTTAAAAGACAACCCAGATACTTCAGTAGATCAACCTTACACTTCACGTAAGAAAAATGATGTTCCTACAAAACTTGTTGCACAGGACAAAGACCCTTTTGAAATGGGTGTCATGAAGAAAATCCTCCAGAGGATTTCTAACGAAATGGTTGACCTCAAGAGAACTAGTACTGAAAACCAAAACACAAATAGGGGATTCAATAGACAACCATTTAGAAGACCCTATCAACCTCAACAAAATCAAGTTCCACCTAATCCTAAAGAAGGGTTGAAATCTGAGGAAATTTTTTCTATCTTCAAAGCCTTAGTTTCAGAGCCCCATCATTCTCCTCAACACCTAGAACAAGAACCACAGGAGAACCAAGATCCTGAACCTCTAGGTGAGGAAGAAGACCAGCAAGTTAATACCATTAGTTTCTTTGCAGAACTTCCCATGGCTGAGGAGGAAGAAGAGCCTGAAACAGTGTTTAATGTCCAACATCCCTACAACATGAGGAGTAAAGGACAACCAACTCAAGAAGATTCTACCTCCACATCCACAATGAACAGAGTCAAAACAACCATACAAAAGGATACACTTATCCCTGAGATAGAATATAACTTGATTGACGAATTGAAGAAGATGAAAGCTAATATCTTAGTATTTGAACTTCTGAAGATATCTGCTATGACAGTTTTCCCAAGAGCATAATTCTCAACAAACCCAGGGAAACTCAAAACAATAATCTGGAGACATACACTAAAACCAGCATTTGAAAACCTGTTGGGAAAAGGACACCTCCCTTTTTGTTAACCTTTGAGATATTTAACAGGAACGTTCATAATTGTATGGTATATTCAGGGGCCTCATCCAATGTAATGCCCTTATCAGTTTGCAAGAAATTAAATGCTGCTTGGGAACCTTTTCCTACTCAGATTGTTCAGCTGGACAGATCCAAAGTGAAAGTAGTAGGGGAACTAAGGAACGTTATGTTAACTCTATCTGCTGACCCCAGGATCCATTAAACCGTGGACATCATTGTGGCTGATATCCAAGAGATGTATGGGATGTGGCTAAGCAGAGATTGGTCGAAAAAACTTAAGGGCTACTTTACAACCGATTGGTCTCATTTGTGGCTTCCTTACAATGGAAGGCCAAACAGGATAAAGATTAGCAGGGAGATTTATATGAAGCAGATTGCCACAGATTTGAATGACCCCAGTGAGCTAGCTGCATACTTCAGCTCACATGTGGAACATTTCACTTTTGATACCTTTTTGGAGACTTACCTGCAAATTTTTCACCTGTTGAGAGTGCACAGAAACAGTCTCAAATTGTCAACTTTACATATGTTCCATTCTCAGGTGATATTGTACATAATGTATATAGTGTGAATACCAATTTTAAGTTAGATTTGAATGCATGTACTTTTTTTTTCAATGGTTCCAAATCTAAAGATGGCGCTGGTGCAGGTTGTGTCCTCATTGATCTGAAAGGAACCAAAACCATGATTTCCTGCAGGCTTGAATTCGAATGTACCAATAACATTGATGAGTACGAGGCCTTGGTTCATGGACTCCAGCCAGCAATCGATATGAATCCCTAGGTAATTGAGTGTTATGGAGATTTAGAAATAATAGTTAAGCAGGTAAGAAACAAGATTCATTGCATATCTCCTCATTTGCTTAATTATCGAAATTTAGTTAGCGACTTGACTAATTCTTTCATTGATTTTAACATTAAGTTTGTCCCAAGATCTCAGAATTTCGATGCTGGCCTGCTAGCTAATACTGCATCTAGGTTGATACCCCCAGAAGGTTTGTCACCATATACTTTTTCTATTGAATTAATGTATAGACCTTCGATCCCGGACAATATAACCAGTTGGAAAGTGTTTAATGGTGATCAATAGATCTTAGATTTTCTTACAGCTTAGGATACATTTCAAGATGTTTCTATTGATGAAAGTGAACATAAAAAATCTCTAGCTAATCCTACTTGCATTGCCAGTTTGATTCCTAAGTCAATTGTCAACCTGGAAAATTTTTACGACCTCCAAGATAAGTTCAAGCAGAAGGTGAATTGTAAGACTTGGAGCTCTTCTCTCAATTATGAACAAGTGAATTTGGGTAGTGAACAAAACCCTCACATGGTTAACCTAGGGGTTGACTGTTCGCCCGATGAAAAGAGATCTTTTATTAAGTTATGTAGAGAATTTAAGGACGTCTTCGCTTGGACATACAACGAGTTGAAAACCTTTGAAACTAATATTATGCATCATAACATACCAATGAAGCCAGAAACTAAACCCTACCAGCAGAAGCTCAGCAAGATGCACCCTAGCTTGAAGCCTTTTGTTAAGAAGGAGCTAGAAAATCTCCTTGCAGCAAGAATTATTTTTCCGGTTAGGCATATGCAGTGGATCGCTAATTTAGTACCAGTTCACAAGAAAAATGGTGACATTAGGCTCTGCGTTGACTTTAGAAATCTTAACAAAGCTTCCGAGAAAGATAATTACCTTGTTCCCCCTATGGAAGAGATCTTACAGAGAGTTGCAAGTTCAGAAATGTTTTCCCTCCTCGATGGTTTTTCAAGGTATAACCAAGTTTTGGTTGCACCTGATGACCAATTGAAAACAACTTTCAGGACCCCTTGGGGAACTTTTGCCTACAAGCGGATGCCATTCAGGTTAATAAATGTAGGTGTTACATTCCAACGAGTAATGGACATAGATTTCAAGGGACTTATGCATGATTTTGTTGTTGTGTACTTAAATGACATTACTATATTTTCAAAAAATGACATGAACATTTGTTTTCCTTGAAACAGGAATTTGAACGTTACAGAAGGTACAAAATTTCACTCAATCCTAAGAAATCAATCTTTGCAGTAACTGAAGGCAAGCTATTGGGATTTATTGTTTCAAAGGAAGGTATGATTGTTGATCTGGAACGCACAGAGGCCATTGCAAGGATCGGGTTTCCAGGTACGTGCAAAGCCATGCAATCTTTCCTTGGTAAAATAAATTTTGTTTGCAGATTTGTCCCTAATTTTGCGCAAATTGTTAAACCTTTACAATTAATGATTAAGAAGGATGCACAGTATAAATGGTTTGATGAACAACGAAATGATTTTACTGAGATTAGGAAGGCTATTGCAGAAGCTCCTGCCCTTATGTCTCCTAACTTCAGTAGGGATTTCATTTTGTATACCTTTGCTACTGAATTTTCTTATGTTGTTGTTCTTACACAGAAGCACCCATACAATCTCTAAATTCCCATTTCTTTCATGAGTTCAACATTCAAGGGCGCAGAGTTAAATTACTCCCAAATAGACAAACAAGCTTCTGCGGTTTATAAATCTGTTAAAAAATTTAGACTGTACTTACTCAAGTCTAGAACTAAAGTGATTGTGCCTTATGCAGCGATCAGAAATGTTCTGATACAAAAGGAATTAGGGGAGAAAACATCTCACTGGATGAAAGATCTGCAAGAATACAATTTAGAAATAAGACCAGCAAAAATAGTGAAAGGCCAAGATTTGTATTTGCTTACCACTCAATCAAATGATCCTGTAAAACATCAAATCGAATGCGAGCAAGAAGAAAGTGCCTCAGTAGGTTATGTCAACGTTATCACTACTAAAGCATTTGACTGGTATGATGATATTAAATTTGTCTTAACTCATGGGTATGCTCTTGAAACCTTTGATTTCAGAAAACGCAGAGCCTTAAGATTAAAAGCTACATCATATCAATTTATAGATGGTGTTTTATTTAGAAAAAATTATGATGATGTTTTCCTTAGATGTCTAGAAAAAGCTCAAACTGAGAATATTCTTTTGGAATTTCATGCAGCGCCTGGCCTGCAAGAGGACATTTCTCAGGAGAAACCACTACCCACAAAATTGTAAGAGTCAGTTACTACTGGCCTACCTTATTCAAAGACGCCTATGCTTACGCCAGAAGATGTGAACCGTGTCAGAAGAGTGCTGGCAAAATGAAGAAGCTTGCATTTCCTTTGCAACCAGTCACAGTTCAATTCCAGTTCTAGCAGTGGCGTCTAGATTTTGTCGGACCTATCAATCTTCCCTATTCTCTGCAGCACAAATATATTTTGACGGCTACAAACTACTTCACCAGATGGGTTGAGGCTATCCCTCTTAGACAAGCAAACACGAGCCAAGTAATTTCATTTCTGGAAAGTAAGATAGTCACAAGGTTTGGTGCTCCGGAATTCCTGGTGTTTGACAATGCTTCATACTTCTCCTCTTTTGAATTGACTCAATATGCCCTTGAAAAAGGGATAAAATTAAAAAAAAATTCCAATTATTATCCACAGCGAAATGGATTAGCGGAGTCTTCTAATAAGAATATAATTAATATCTTACAGAAAACAGTGGCTATTCACCACAAGAATTGGCACATTCAGTTACACAATGCTCTTTGGGAAGACCGTGTCACTCCTAAAGCGGCCATTGGAAATTCCCCTTACTGCCTAGTTTATGGCAAGGAGGCTGTGTTACTAGCCAACCTCATGATCCCTTCCCCGCGGCTAGCACAGTATGTGCAGGAAAGTGACTCTTCCTCGCTCCAACACAAAATTGATACATTAGTCAAACTAGAAGAGGACAGGGAAAGGTCTAAAAAACAAGTTGTACCAACACAACAATTTGTGAAGTGGTTTTAGGAGAAGCCTTCATCTGACAGGGAGTTTTCTGTGGGGGACCTAGTTTTAAAATGGGATAAGCAACATAAGGACAAGAATGATTATACTAAGTTCCAACTCTTGTGGCTAGGACCTTTCATTGTTACATAAAATATTGGTCCTAGAACTGTCCAGTTACAATCACTAGAAGGTTTTTCAGAAACCTATCCAGTGAATGTCCATCTGCTCAAGAAGTACTTTGTTTGAGGAGAGCATGTTGGTCCACCTGTACATAAAGTGTGGTTTGTTCCTTTTCCTTTGATTTTGATTGATTTCCTTTTCCTTACGATCCTCTTCTTTTTAATAAGTCTGCACATTTGGAAAAAGTTGTTAATCAATGCTTCTCTGAGACTAACATAATATGAAGTTTTCAGGTAGCATGCCAGCTTTTTTTCTTTCAGCCTGTGTCAAAAAATGCTCTTCATGGAACCAAACATTCAATTTCTGCAGGGCCTTGATTGATATCTTCCCACTATCATCACATCTTTTAAATGTTGGTCTAATTGATTGAAGTTGAAGAGAAAACTAGAGTTATGTACTTTGTGTTTCATGAGTAAATGGCATAATCTTTCATAGCTTGGTTAGAATTATCTATTATGGATGCCATACTAGTCACTTTGTCAATAATTTATTTCAATAAAAGTATATTACAATATTGGGGGTCTCATTACAAGCCAACCTATTATGTTCATAAATTTCTGAGTGGAATGACATCTTCACATCAAGTCACCAAACTTGGGAGATGACTTTCAGCTCTGGCTGGAAGGTGGAAGATCCTATCACAAGTCAGTCCATTCATGATCTGCGAAGCATTGGTCAGTAACACTGCTGTCATGTGGTCTCCAAGCCATGGTAGTGTCTTGTAATCTATGCATTAATAAAACTTTGCTTTCTTATAAGATGGTTTGTTGTATATAAGGATAAGGGGGGTCTTATTACAAGCTAGCCCTACCATTATAATGATTTTTTTTTTGGGACTGGAATTGCCACTTATGGTCACCAAGCCATAGTAATTGCTTTCAGCGTAGAAAAATGAAAGACAAGGAGTCTCTTGACCGAGCTATCTTGTTCAGATTCCTAATCAGGTTTGTGAAGGGCATTGCTAGTATCTGATCACCAAGTCAGGGCAATGGCCTTATATCAACATAACTCTTATATATATATATATATATATATATATATATGAATAAGTAATAATGCCAAGGTGATTCATGTATTTTAATCCAGAATGGCTCTGAGTTTATTCTAAAGGTTAATCATAAATCTGCCCTTCCATGATTACCTAAAGGTATAAGATTTATGTTTGCTTCTAGACTGCCTTATCAAATTAAGTATTATCTTTAATTGGTTTTGGATGGGAATGTATTAATCATATGCCTAACTCTGTTGTTTTGATTGTGTTTTCATGAGATCATTTTATAAATTGCAAGTTGAAACATAAGTTGGTTGGCATGTCTGCTTTATGACTAAGGGTTCATTTACAGAGAGAACTGGTTCTTCCCAACCAGTCGCCATCTTGTTGTAAGCACAACATCCCATGTTTTATCCAAAACATGGGAGCCCCAATACCCTATCAAAGAGTAATCTAATTGATTTTTGGGGTTATTCAGTCTGTTTTCCATTTATTTTTGTCGCCTTTGATTTGATTTATTTAAGTTAGTGAATTTTTCTTTCTCAAAAAAATTCTACATTTTTAGTGTGTTTTCGAAGTTGCGGAAATAATTTTTTGGGTTGAATTTTTCAATCATCCCGCAACCCACAATTGTGGATTGCGGGTGTCTTTGTTTACTTTTTGAAGTTTTTCTCCCGCAACCCGCAAACCGCAAAATTGCAGATTGCGGGATGCGGAGAAAATATTTTGAAATTTGTACGTGAAGTTTGCCGCCCGCAACCCGCAAATTGCGGATTGCGGGATGCAGAAAGGAACCTTTAAATAAAGAGTAGTCTATACTTCTCGCAAGCCGCAAATTGCGGGATGCAGGAAGTACTTTTACCATGCATTAGGTTGATTTCCCGCAACCCACAATTTGTGGATTGCAGATTGCAGAAGGATGTGTAAATTATTGAATAATCAGTGCCCACATTTGGCATCCCGCATCTTGTATCCTAACCGTTGAGATGCAATGGCCCAGGTACCATGATTGCATCTGGAAGAATGATTTCAATTTTTTTTATTTTTGGTGCTTGGTTCGTCGTTTTCAAATGTTGATCTAGTTTTTGTCTACGTTATGCTTGATCAAACATGAACTCTTTAAATCCAATGATTGCTTAATGATTAAAACCCTGAGATTTGACTGTTAATTTCATGTGTTATTATGTAAATCTATCATCATCTTATGCCGATTTTCAATTGATGCATGACTGATATTTCGCTCGCAGAAACAGTAATTGCAATTTTGCACATCGTAGGTGTGCAATCATGCCAGTTAGTCATACTCAATTGATGTCAAATCCTGCGGTTTCATGTCTTATAAGGGCTGTTACGGATAACCTATTAGTTTATGATGATACCTACAAAATTTGGATTGATAATTTGATTTCTCTGTTAATAATTGCATGCTTTAAGTAAAATGCAGAGAATTTTTGACATTCCTGTTGAGCATTCTGTAGAAAAAAAAGCTTGAGCCATTGGAATACTTTGAACCTATTCCTGCACCATTTGACGCTATTGTTTCTGATGTTAGCACTGATAGTGAAGAGGAAGATGGTGAGGTTAAATTCACATATGAACGACTCCTTTTCAACAAGCAGAAGAAGGGTGACAAAGAAGATGTTGATCAATATAATACAATTGTTCGGGACTTAATCATCCACTTGCCACCTGTGTGTCCCGCAATTCCTTTCAAGGAGGATCCGTTAGCTGATTTCTCGGTCTTTAAAGATATGTCTGGTCCTCGTGAATCCAGGGAAAATTTCATATGTTCCTTGTCAGCTATCTTCAACAACTCGTGATTTGTCTTGATTCTCCTCAACTGATGACAGGATTTTCTAGAAAATATGTGGTGTAATTGGTTTCTTATTCCTATGTATAAGGATTGTTAGATATTGTAGGCCAAGAGGTAGTTTTTCTTGGTCATTTTAGGATAATTTAGTTTTGATTATCCTTGCTTCATGGGAGCTTTGATCCTGAGATTATTACTTTGTAATTATTATTTAAGGGATTTTAGATTTCATAGCAAGGGATGGATGGTTAGGAGACATAATCACCAAAAGAGACTGGAGATGCTTTGTTGTTGCATTGTAATGTTTTGCAGGCCTTAATACACAGTTAGTTACCTTCAGATATCTCTTTTGTTCTAATTTGTCAAATGTTTTTGATGAATTGTGGTTTTGCTTCGACGCATTCACTAATATTGTCTATTATTTGCAATTAGTAACCTGCATTGGTTTATAGTTCAGATTTCTCTCAACTTATGATCTTTGCAATTGATGTTTTAAATGAATGTCTTTATCTAAAACATTTTATCTATTTATGCAAATGATTCACAGAAAACATTAAGTTAATGCTAATTTGTCAATTAACATTCAAGATTCAGGATAAGCTTATATGCACTTCATTCTTAAGCTGTTGTTGGTTGAATGTCTTTAACTGATTACATCTTAGGCCACTGAGTCAAGATCGAATTTTGCATGTCTGCTAAGTTGGTGAATAGATTTAGTAATTTTCAGATCAAGTTATCTTGTACACAAACAAATCATTTCTCTTAGAGTAGGCTTGACTTAAATTAAATTTCCTTTCAAAGTTAAACTAACTCTTAGGATTAAGAGAACTCTTGTCTTTATTTATAGGAAGACATATCCTTCTAGGATCAAACACACACAAGTGCCAGCGGAGGCCTTTGTATCTATGGGTGTTAACCACACCAAACAGCTCGAGGTTAGGGTAAAACTTGCGTAGGATTATCTGAAGCCTTTGGTTGGGTTTTCATCCCCTGTTGTTTTCCTTGAACACCATTCCAGCACATGTTCAACCGAGGCATCAACAGAACTGAACTAGAACATTGAGTTGGCTCCTAAAATGTAGGGAACTACCTCTAGTGGTCTTAAAATCATGCATGCAGGGAGCATTAGGTGGATAATAGGTCCTAGATGACATCTGCACACCACTAGAGGGAAAATTGCATCACTTAGTTCTAGAAAATGGTAAATAATGCAAGTAGTACAAGGATGGAGTATTAAAATATCCTAACACCCCCTGTTAATCCAAAATTGTGCATCCTGGGTCCTGGTTACTTAGACCAAAGCTCATCCATACAATCAAATAAATGATGAAAAATAAAATAACTTTCCATGAAACAAGGTAATGGGGAAAACCTCATGGGAACCCCCCCCCCTAAAAAATAGGATAGCAGTAGGGAACTCAAATAAACTTCACACTAAGAAGAGAAGGAAAAAACAATTCCTAAGAAAGCCTTTGTAAAAATGTAGGCAATGTGCTCCTATGTAGGATAGAAATGCAGGTGTCGGATCTAAATTTGGATCTGGATATGCTCCTCTAATGTACCTCCCACTGTTTCGAAGTTGTATTTGCTAAAAAAATTCTTCTAGGAACCCTTCTTTCTACTAGAGAGAATGGATCATTGTAGTCCAAATCATGAACCTTTGAGTACCCTTTGTCAACCAAACGAGATTTGTACTTGGTTGTAGATCCCCCATGGAAAGTCTCTTCAAGGGATTGCAGATCAAACCCCACCATCATGTAGCACCTCTCTGAGAGAAGTGGATCTGCATGACATAGTGCAAGTATTGCATGATACTGATATCTGGTGGTTCTATGGTCAGATGGATCCCCAACTATGTTCCTAACAGCTACAAGGACTTTGTGAGGCAATATTGTCCTTGGCCATGGATTGGGAGCAGGTGTTGGATCTGGATCTGGATTTACTTGAAATTTATTCTCAACATCAAGATATTGATCCTCATATTCATTAGAAGAGATATCACTTTGATCTTCATCAAATGCCAATGGAGTAGTCAGAGAGTATGGAAAAAGTGAGAGAATTCATATGCCTTTGAGGTATGGTTTGCAAACCCTTTCGCTAAAATATTCCCAGAAGATATCTCTGCAATCTCAACTGTGTTAGGACCAAAGACAACTTTCTTTGGTGAACCTGTGTGAGTCATCTGATAAACATACAAAAACTTTGCTGACAAAGAAGGCACAAATATAACATTTTTGAAATTTCCATGCTACAAATTTACTATGCCTTTCCCTTCAGCGGAGATCTAAGAATTATCTCCCATGTGAATAATCGGACCATCATTGAGATCTAGAGAAGAAAATGATTCTTTAATGGAAACCATGTGGTTGGAGGCTCCTGAATCTATGAGGAAGGCTTGTGATTGTGAAAATCTAGCCTTCATTGCATGGCATCTCTCATGACCATCACACTCACTTCTAGAATCAGTCTCTCTTGCACCTTCTGGGAGGGCAATGTTGTGTTTTTCAAGAAGTTTTGTCATATGATCTATCTTCTTCTTCATGCATGAACTATCTGGATGGTTTCCTTTCTTGAAATAGGAACACTTGGATTTATCAAATCCCTTTTGCTTATCCTTATTGGAGCTGGAGGCTCCTTCCGATGGACTAGACTTGGCATTCTGCTTGGGTTCAAATCGCGTCTTCTCTTTTCCATTTTGATTCCCTTTTGCATTCGCACTTTTTGATTCTCCAACCATGAGAGCTTGATTTTTGGAGGCCTTCAAGATGCCCATCTAGATCAATTTGTCTTGTTCTTGGATGAGAGATTCAGTGAAAACATCTAAGGATTTAATTTTCCAACCAGGGATTGAAATTATCCCTGAATGGAAGGTAGAGACAAAGATGGAGAACTCAGGACCTAGCTTGCTCAGAATGGATAGCACCAACTTCTCATCCTTCTTCTCAATGCCACACTGCTTGCATTGCATGACCAAAGATTTGAATTTAGAAAATAATTGTTGGATGGTCTCGAAACTACTAGGTTGAAGAGAAATGAAATCATTCTCTAGAATATGGCCCCTTAGCTCATCCTATTTTCCGAAGAGGGTCTCCAACTTCAACCAAACCTCTTTTGGAGTCTTCAATCCATCGAGGTGAAAGAGTATATCTATGGAAATATGAATACACATGAAACCAAATGCTTCATCCAATCTATTCAGATACTTGGCCTTCTCAACAACTGCTTGAGGTTTGAACTCCTTTCCCATTGTTACCCTGTACAGTGACTTGTTGTGCAAGACCATCTGCATATCATCCCTCCAAGCAATATAATTGAAGGGTGTCAAGATCTTGGGAGAGAGAGGAACATTCAAATTCTCTATTAGAATTGCTGGAGCGAATGCAATGTGGTACTTCTCCTAATGTTGCACTGGAAAAAACTTTAAATAACCTGCAAAAAACTCTCAATTTTGGAGATAGACTACTACTGAGCACTGTTTTACGAAAATAGGAACATTTTTCCAGATCCTTCACACTTGGATAGATCTCAAAGGATTTCGCCAATGAATTCAATGCAATGGAACTGGGATTTGCTGTGGAAATCCAGAAGTTTCTGGTGCACTACTGAAAACAGTTTCTCAACCTACACTCACTGAGATTTGATACCATGTGAAATTCTAAATCACATAAGATCATGGAGTTGAGTATACCTCACAGATAAAGAATGAGCAGAAAAGATGAATTACAGTGAAAATTGCAGTAAAAATGAGTAGACAATTAATCATGCATGAGAACTCAGATAGGAATAGAATAATGTCACATGATCCAATAATCAGTATAATGAACAATGATGTTACAATGGAGATAATTAAAATCACTCAGGATAATTCGAGTCTCAATCTGTCTAGCATAGGAATTGTCACCTCTATCAGTGCTCCGGAGCTCCCAAACTCAGTTAAACTCAACCAAATCTCAGTTAACTGACCAAGGAGGGCGCAATCATAAGTGTTCCATGCAAATCACTCGGAAAAGGGAGCATGAGGCCAAAATCAGTGGAAATCAGAGCATAACCCCCCACAATATTCAACTAACTCAGGTGGATTGAATAGAACAATGAGTTGGCTCTAAAATGTAGGGAACTGCCTCTAATTGTCCTAAAATCATGCATGCAGGGTGCATTAGGTGGATAATGGGTCCTATATGACAACTACACACCACTAGGAGGAAAATAACCTCACTAGGTGATAGAAAATGGTAAATAATGCAAGTAGGAAAAGGATGGAGTATTAAAATATCCTAACACCCCCCCCTTAATCCAAACTTGTGCATCCTGGGCCCTAGTTACTTAGAACAGAGGTCACCCATACAATCAAATAAATGATGAAAAATAAAATAACTGTCCATGAAACAAGGTAATGGGGAAAATTTCATGAGAACCCCCCCCCCAAAAAAAATAGGACAACAGTAGGGAACTCAAATAACCTTGACACTAAGAAGAGACGGAAAAAACTTTCCTAAGTGAAATCCTTTGTAAAAATGTAGGCAATTTGCTCCTATGTAGGACAGAAAAGCGGGTGTTGGATCTAGATATGGATTTGCATATGCTCCTCTGATGTACCTCCCACTGTGTCGAAGCTATATTTTCCAAAAAAAATCTTTCGGGAACCCTTCTTGATACTGGAGCGAATGGCTCATTGTAGTCCATATCATGAACCTTTGAGTACCCTTTGTCAACCAACCGAGATTTTTCCTTGGTTGTAGATCCCCCATGGAAATTCTCTTCAAGGGACTGTGGATCAAACCCCACCATCATGTAGCACCTCTTTGAGAGAAGTGGATCTACATGTCATATTGCAAGTTTTGCATCATACTGAGATCTAGTGGTTCTATGGTCAGATGGATCCCCAACTATGTTCCCAACAACTACAAGGACTTTTTGAGGCCATATTGGCCTTGGCCATGGATTGGGAGCAAGTGTTGGATCTGGATCTGGATATGGATCTGCTTGAACTTTATTCTCAACATCAAGATCTTGATCCTCATCTTCATTAGAAGAGATATCACTTTGATTTTCATTAGATGCCAATGGAGTAGGCAGAGAGTATGGAAAAAAATGAGAGAATTCATATTCCTTTGAGGCATGGTTTGCAAACCCTTTCACTATAATCTTCCCAAAAGATATCTCTCCGATCTCAACTGTGTCAGGACCAAAGAAAAATTTCTTCGGTGAACCTGTGTGAGTCATCTAATAAATAGACAACAAATTTGCTGACAAAGAAGGCACAAATAGAACATGTTTCAACTTTCCATGCTCCATATTTACTATGTCCTTCCCTTCAACAGATATCTAAGAATTATCTCCCATGTGAATAATCGGACTATCATTGAGATCTAGAGAAGAAAATGATTCTTTGGAGGAAACCTTGTGGTTGGAGGCTCCTAAATCTACGAGGAATGCTTGTGATTGTGAAAATCCATCCTTTAGTGCATGGAATCTCTCATGACCATCAGAATCACTTCCATAATCAATCTCTCTTGCGCCTTATGGGGGGGAAATTTTGTGTTGTTCAAGAAGTTTGGCCATCTGATCTATCTTCTTCTTCATGCATGAACTCTCTGGATGGTTTCCTTTCTTGCAATAAGAACACTTGGATTTCTCAAATTCCTTTTTCTTATCCTTCTTGGAGCTAATGGCTCCTTCCGATGGACCATAATTGGCATTCTGCTTTGGTTCAGATTGCCTCTTCTCTTTTCCCTTTTGCTTCCCTTTTGAATTCACACTTTTTGATTCTCCAACCATAAGAGCTTGATTTTTGGAGGCCTTCAAGGAGCCCATATGGATCAATTTGTATTTTTCTTGGATGAGAGATTTAGTGAAAACATCTAAGGATAGAATTTTCCAACCAGGGATTGACATTCTCCCTTAATGGAAGGTAGAAACAAAGATGGATAACTTAGGACCTAGCTTGATCAGAATGGGTAGCACCAACTTCTCATCCTTCTTCTCAATGCCACACTGCTTACATTGCATGACCAAATATTTAAATTTGGAAAATAATTGTTGGATGGTCTCGAAACTGCTGGGTTGAAGAGAAATAAAATCATTCTCCAGAATATGGCCCCTTAGCTCATCTTGTTTTCTAAGGAGGGTCTCCAACTTCAACCAAACCTCTTTTGGAGTCTTCAATCCATCGAGGTGGAAGAGTAGATCTATGGAAATGTGAATACATGTGAAACCAAATGCTTCCTCTAATCTATTCAGATACTTGGCCTTCTCAACAACTGCTTGAGGTTCAACCGCCTTTCCCATTGTTACCCTGTACAGTGACTTGTTGCATAATACCATCTGCATATCAACCCTCCAATCAAGATAATTGAAGGGTTTCAGGGTCATAGTAGAGATAGGAGCATTCGAATTATCCATTAGAATTTCTCGAGTGAATACCATGTGGTATTGTTGCTACTACTGCACTGGAAAAAAAAAATCAATAACATGCAAAAAAATCTCAATTTTGGAGATAGACTACTACTGAGCATTGCTTTAGGACAATAGGCACATTTTTCCAGATCCTTCACACATGGCTAGACCTCAAAGGATTTCTCCAATGAATTCAATGCAATGGCACCAAGATTTGATGTGGAAATCCAGAGGCTTCTGGTGCACTAATAAAAGCAGCTTCTCAACCTATGCTCACTGAGATCTGATACCATGTGAAATTATAAATCAAATCAGATCATGGAGTTGAGTATACCTCACGGAGAAAGAATGAGCAGAAAGGATGAATTACAGTGAAAATTGTAGTAAAAATGAGTAGACAATTAATCATGGATGAGAACTCAGATAGGAATAGAATAATGTCACATGATCCAATAATCAGTATAATGAACAATGATGTTACAATGGAGAGAATTCAAATTACCTAGGATAATTTGAGTCCCAAACTCAATTAAATTCAACCAAATCTCAATTAACTGAAGCTACTGTCAATTAACTGACCAAGGAGCGTGCAATCGTGCGTTGTCATGCAAATAACTTAGAAAAGGGTGCATTAGGCCATAATCAGTGGAAATCGGAGCATAAACCCCCCACAAGAGTCAGCTAACTCAAGTGGACTGAACTAGAACACTGGGTTGGCTCCTCAAATGTAGGGAACTACCTCTCATGGTCCTAAAATCATGCATGCATGGCGCATTAGGTGGGTAATGGGTCCTAGATGACATCTACACACCACTAGGGGGGAAATAACATCACTAAGTGATAGAAAATGGTAAATAATGCAAGTAGGACAATGATGGAGTATTAAAATATCGTAACAGAAGAAAGGACAACATCCTAGTTTGAAATTGGTCCAAGCTGTGAATGAAGAAGAAAGAGTTGAATATGAAGTCCCCCCTGATATGGGGGAGAATCTCATGATACAAAGGTCAATGGCGATTCCCGAAAAAGAGTAAATACAAAGTAGTGGCAATGAAGATTCGTGGCTTTGAACAAATATTTTTTGAACCATGTGCACTTCCAGGGGAAAGGTATGTCAAGTTATTTTTTATTGTGGTAGTTGTGAGAATATGGTTTCCAAAGAGATGGTAGATAAGTTGAAATTATGTTGTGAAACGCATCCCCATATTTACTGAATTACATGGTTCAAAAAAAGGGAAATAAGTCACCATTAATAAAATATGTTTCATCAAGTTTTCATTAGTAAGACCTATAAAGATGAAGTATGGTGTGATGTCATTCCGATGGATGCATGTCATATGTTACCGAGAGGCCTTGGAAATATGACAGAAAATTCATGCATGATGGAGAAAATAATACCTACGCCTTTTGGAAGGATGGATTAAAAGTAATCTTATTGCACCATAAGGATGAAGGGAAATCTAAGAATTTGTTGTTGGAAAGAGATATTGTTAAGGAAATGAAGGAAATAGGATTCTGCTATGCATTAATAGTGAAAAAAGGTGTCAAGGAAGACATACCAATACCTACTGAAGTGGCCAAGGTAATAGAAGAATATGTTGATGTTATCCCCAATGAACTACTTGATTGTCTTCCACCAAAGGGATATTCAACATCACATTGATCTAATCCCAAGATAACCTTTACCTAATTAGGAATCCTATAGGATGATTCATACGCAACATGAAGTGCTCAACCAACAAGTAACATAGCTTATAAAGAAGGGTGTGGTAAGAAAAAGCATGAGTCCTTATGTTGTACCGGCATTGTTGACTCCAGAAAAAGATAATACATGGAGGATGTGCACAAATAGAAAAGCAAGCAATAAAATTACCATCAAATATCGGTTTTCTATACCGTGCTTGGACGACATGATGAATGTGCTAGCTAGAGCTAAATATTTTAGTAATATTGATTTGCGAAGTGGATACCACCAGATTCGGATTCATGAAGGGGATGAATGGAAAACTTCCTTCAAGACTAGAAATGGACTATATGAATGGATGGTGATTCCATTCGAGCTGTCCAATGCACCTAGTACCTTCATGAGGCTGATGAATACTGTGCTTTGACCTTATATTGGTAAGTTTTTTGTCGTTTATTTTGATGGCATTCTAGTTTTCAGTAACAAAAAAGAATATCACTTGCTACATTTAAATATTATATTGAATGCATTGAGAAAACATCAGCTTTATGCAAACCTAAAGAAATTTAGGTTCCTACAAGAAAGTTTGGTATTTATAGGTTTCAGTCATCTTAGCAGAAGGAGTCAATATGGATCCAGAGAAAGTTAGAGCAATTTTGGAGTGGCCTAGTCTTAGGATCATAACAGAGGTAATAAGTTTTCATGGTATGGCCACATTTTACGACAAATTTATTTGAAATTTTAGCAGTATTGTAGCACCCATAACAGATTGCACCGAAGGTACGACATTCATGTGGGCCAATGAAGCTAAGGAATGTTTTAAGTATCTAAAGAAAAAGGTAACTAAGGCACCTATATTAGCCTTACCAAATTTTGATAAAGTGTTTGAGGTAGAATGTGATGCTTCACATTAGGCATTGGAGTTGTACTTAGCCAAGCAAGTAGACCAATTTCATTTTTTAGCGAAACTTTGAATGAGGTAAGAAATAAATACTCCACATATGATGTAGAATTTTATGCAATTGGGCAAGCATTGCGACATTGGAGGGATTATTTAGTGCCAAAAGAGTTTGTGTTATTTACCAATCGCATTGCATTAAAATATGTAAACACACAAAATAAGTTGAACAGTAGACATGCAAAATGGGTCTCTTTATTACAAGGTTACACCTTAGTTTTGAAGCACAAATCAGGAAGGAAAAATCAGGTTGCAGATTCTTTGAGTCAGTGCATTTTTCTTTTGTCAACCATGGAAAATCAAGTAATTGGGTTTTCTGCATTGAAGGATCTCGATGCGTCTGATAACAATTTCTAGGAAATTGTGGAACAATTGAAGAATCCAGTCATTGGGAACATGGATCTTATTCAAGGTGAATATTTTATGCAAGATGGCTACCTCTTCAAAGGAAAACAACTATGCATTCCAACTGGTTCTATGAGAGAAAATATTATCAGAGAACTTCACAGTAGTGGCTTGGCAAGACATTTTGGAAAGGATAAGATGATAGCCTTAATTGAAGATAAGTATTATTGGTTGAAATTGAAAAAGGATATAACTAGGTATGTGGCACAATGTAGGATTTGTCAAATGGCTAAAGGACACTCACAAAATACATGGTTGTACATGCCATTACCAATGCTCATAGACCCGTGGACAAATATGAGCATGGAATTTGTGTTGGGGATAACAAACACATCGAGTTAATGATTCTATTTTTGTGGTTGTTGATAGGTTCTCTAAAATGGATCATTTCATTGCTTGCAAGAAAATTAGTGATGCATCAAGGGTGGCATAATTGGTTTTTTCAGAAATTGTTAGATTGCATGGTGTTCCAAAAACTATTACCTCTGATAGAGATACTTAGTTCTTGGATTATTTTGGATGATTTTATGGAATAAAAAGGGGACTAAATTATAGTTCAACAATTCCTATCACCCTCAAACAGATGGGAAAATCGAGGTAGTAAATTGGAGTTTGGGAAACCTGTTACAAAGCATTGTTGGAGAGAAGCCCAAGCTGTGGGATTTGTCTTTAAGTAGAATTTGCCTACAATATTTCACTAAATATATCTACAGGTAAATATCCAATTTAGGTTGTTTACGGTAGAAATCCTATGGGTGTCCTATATTTGGTGCAGCTATTGCTTGGGGATAGAATTAGTGATGACATGGAATCATTTGCAGAACACATTCAACAGTTGCAACAATTGTTGGAGTGGGTTTTGGACCCGTCTTGGAAGTCATGCACCAGAGATGGACCGTGGGACAACTCAACAATTGAACCAAAACAACACAGAAGGTAGAATTTAGTTAGTAGTTAGTTAGGTGTTTTGTCCACTTTGCAATAGGATAAGCCCATGTTGTGATGTATAAATATATAAGGGTTTTAAGGGTTAAGAAAATATTTGGGATGAAATTCTGTTACTTATGCTGGGGAAGTATTTGTGTCCTATTTGTTTTTCTTTGCAATGTTGGGTAGATGACGTCTATAACAGAGAGTGGTTGTGCACTGCGCAGGTTATGTAATATTGTCTCATTGATCATGAGAATACATACCTCTGTTTGTAGTACTTTACACTTGTATTGAATGTGATGAATGTTTATGTCCGATGCACACGTGGATGCTATTTTATGTTGCTGTCGTGAATGTGTTATCTATTCCTATGAGTAAGTTATATTATATTACGCAACAAATGAATGAAGGATAGATCTCTTAACTGCATGAATGGTAGATATGTTAGATGAACGTTCACATCCCTTCATCACTGTAGAATCTTGGTTCCTATAGTTCCCCTAGATATCTTGGGTGAGAATTTTCCTGCTTGCAGGTGATACCGAAAGGGCCAATGTCTTGGGCTAGTGTTGGTGAAATTTATGTTGAACCTTGGGTCTTCTCGCACACCAACAAATGCTTCCATTTCCGGTATTTGGATCTACACCTGAAGGGACATGAGACTTTACTTATGTTACTGTGGAGACTGATGAGGGAAGAAATAGAATATTGGATAAAAGAAAATTATTACAATTTCTCCATAGAACAAATTAAGAACCCTCGATCAACAAAGAACACTAGTTACATAAGTTCTTATGTGAGTTCCCTATACTTTTGGCGGAGTGGATGCTAAGGTTAGTTGAATTGAACCCGAGATATAGCAGTGGTGGTCCGAGGAACTGGACCCATGAACATATCCAACTATTTAACACTGTAAGTAATCCTATATTGTGCATAGTAGACTATTAACTGGATAGTATTTTGAAGGGGTATGTCATAGAATTTTCTGTAGACTATACTCAGTCTTACAGTGTAGTTGAGAGGTAGTTCTTTAAGGGTCCAAGCAGAAGGTAAATGAATTTCTTATATACTTGGTTTAATATGTTTTTTTGTGACAAGGGAACGATGATGTTGGAATTGTATCATCCTAGCAGTTAATCACTTACGCACGTAGTAGGGAACCGGGGGGTGGCTATAGAACGATCTGAATGAAGGAAGGTGGGAATGAATGAAGAAATGATGAGCTGAGGATGATAAGTATAGAAGAAGAGGTGATATTATAAGAGATATGATTACTATGCAGGGGGAAAATATTTCAGAAAGAAAGTAGGAAGAGGACTATGACTGAGGTAGAGAAGCATTGCAACGAGTGTCAAGAAAGAGATTTATGTGCAGGAACCCATATTTAAGGATTTTCGCACTCAAAGAAAGAAGAAGGTAGAAATCTCGATTCGTCTGAAGGAGGTATCCTTGTTCAGGTTGGGATTTGAGTTGAACCCATGAACCCACGCACGCCCCCAATACTTGAGGTGAGAAGTCCAAATATTTTATTTCCAGTTAGTAACAATAGCAATAATAGTCAAAGCAACATAAGTAAGTTGACTAGTCAGACACAATCTACAACACCTAGTAATAGTACTATACTGAATATGATGGCAAGGCTAGACCCTACCTTGAGGATGCCTATCTTCCATGGGGTGGGGACAGAAGATCCAAATCAAAAAAAAATTATGTATGAGACCATATGGTAGGACAAGCAAGTACAAGATGATGCTGCAAAGTTGGCACAGTTGATAACCACTTTTAGGGATCACACAATGACATGGTATATGAATGATCAGGTCATTGTACCAAACAGAACTTTGGGTGGGGTTAAGGATTCATTGATTAAAAAATTTAAGAAGCCAAAGTTTGAGTTGCAGTATATTACTAAGTTAAAGGAGATTAGATAGTTTTCAAATGAGACAGTCTGGAAATTTGACCAAAGATTCAAAGCATTGATGGATAAGGCGACATTCCAAATTATTACAGAGCAACATAAATAATGGTTCATTGAGGGGTTGTTGCCACATATACACCCCCCCTAATGCAACAAAAGATCATAACGCAGATAGATGCATTGAAGTTGGCTATGAAGTTGGAAGCATCTTCGGTAGGAGAGAGTAGCACGGGGGTGGATTAGGTCCAAATGAAACTTGTTGCATTGATGATTCAATTGTAGGAAATTTCCAAGGGGAAAGAGAAGCATGAAGAGATATGGTGTACCACCTATAGGACAGAGGGCCACCATAAGAATGAGTGTCCAACATACAAAGAATATTTGGCAATGGGAGCTCCAAATCCCCTGCCTATAGGAGGAGGCTTATGGTGTGAGATATGTAGGGGAAATCATTCTCCCCATGTTTGTCCCATGCTACAGAAGTATGTAAGTACCCCAAGAAGTTTGTTTTGCAACTTTTGCAAGTCTCTGGGTCATGATGATAAGGATTTTCACACGTTAGACCTTATGAGAGAGCACACATCATATGCATATATAGTGCAAGGGGAGGTTGGACCAGAAGGAGCATTCTAGAAAAACAATGCTCCAAGGGATTGCAACCAAGGAGGCCATGGAGGTTTTAGGGGCTGAGGAAAAGGAGTTTTTGGAAGAGGCAGAGGACCAATCATTTGTTATAGCTCTATGTAACATGGACATTTTGCGAGAGACTGCCAGAATCCATGCACCACATGTACTTACTACAAACAATTGGATCATGCAACAAATGATTTCCCACTAATGGTCGCAAAATGGAAGCAGAGGAGGAATTAGACTCAAAATCAGATCCAAAACCCAAATCCAAATATGAACACTAGTGCAAATTGAGTGATAAGTGACTAAAAATGGGTGATAAATGTCTAAATTTGGTCATGTGACTGTTGTTCATAAATTAGCAGTCACTTATCACCCAACCAAATTGGTCATTTATCACTTGATCATAAATTGCTTGAATTACTTCATGCATTGGCCATATATTTAGTCATTTATTTGGTCATTAATTGTTGCTATTTGGTCATTTATTTAGTCATTAATTTATGTTATTTGGCCATTTATTATTGCTATTTGGTCATTAATTATCATTGTTTGGTAGTACATTTAGTTCTTTATTTAGTCACTGATTGTTGTTAACTAGTCATTTATATAGTCATTGATTGTTGTTAACTGGTCATTTATTTAGTCATTGATTGTTGTTAACTTGTCATTTATTTAGTCATTGATTGTTGGTAACTAGTCATTTAATTAGTCATTGATTTATGTAGATAGGGCACAGAGGAACAAACCACCAACCTCCTATTTGTAAGGCATGTGCTCTTCCATTGAGCTAGCACCCTTAAATAGAATCGAAGTTCACACTAAAAATATATCACAAAATATTACAAACATTAACACACTACAATTCATGTTCCATGGTTTTCAAAATTATTTGTTTAACTACTATTAGGAAATTTAGAAGGTGTTGATCTATCATGAGAGTGTAGGAAATTAGAACTAGTTAAAAGAAAATGATTTGCAGAAATATAAGCATTGTAAAAATTCCTTAAGCCCTCACCAAGCAGCCATTGCAAAACACTTCGCTAATGAGTAATAACTTTTAGGCAAAGTTTCAAACTAGTGATGTTTGCACTCTAAACATGAAATGCCAATTTTTTTAAAATTTTGGAAAATATTATAAAATTAGTTTAGTCTTGGCGCATCCATACCACTTTCTAACATCATTAAGACATTGGTGCTCACTACTAGCATCAATACCACTCTATCACATCATAGTATAATCAAAATCGGAGATGAAATCAAGGCTATCTAAGAACACTGGAATGCAATCATGCATGGATTTATCAAGTTTGTGGAGCAAATTTTCCAGTTGAGTTAAATTTGACCAAATTATGGTTGACAATTGCTTGGGTGGTGATAAATGAAGTGGTTTGTTTTAGGTATAAGAGAACTTGTAATAGGGACTGTCGTCCATTTTTTAAAAATACAACTCTCAGGTTGTTAATACAATGTTTTTATGGTTGTCAACATATGGACGGATGCTACAATGTACATTGCTTTGATGGATGGAAGAGAATAAGGATCTATGTACATGGTATATAAAGAACTAAGAAATTGCAAATCCATATCTATCCTCTTCATGGAATAGATATTCCATGCTAACTTGGACATTTATAAAAAAACAATTAGGTATAGAAGGTGATGTATTATTGAGTGCTACTTCCTCATATTTACTTTTAATCCGAGACAATTGAGTAGCGCGTATAGATGCCACATAAGCATGTATATCTCGCTTAAGTTTCTCCCGAGATTTGGATGAGTCCCAAGTTGCTTGTTCAACTTTTGCATCTGCAAATAAGTGTAACATAAGAAATTGAAATATCAACTGAGCAAAAAAGTTAATGAGTATGAATGTGTAATAACTAGAGTAAGATCTAACAAAAAAAATCTTAATATTTATCATAACTGTAAAAATCCACTAAAATGACAAGTAACCCAAGAGAAGCAATTTCACATATGAGGAAGTGTTCCATACCATATGAAAGAGAAACCCATAGCCTCTTGAAAGATAAGAGCCAACTCAGTGGCAATTTCAGGATCATGGAAGGAAATTATTGTATCTGAAAAGGGCATATTACAATTTTTTATTAAATCAAACATTCTAAATTAGAAGATATCTTGTTTTCAAAGAGTTTTATTTTATATTATAGATGGATCAAACTGCTTACATTTTGAGACAAACAAAACAACTTAGACCTAATTTATATGGCCACGGGTACTTTTGTTTTAGCTTCTCATACCAAAGAGGAACAGTTCCAATCACAAAAATAACAAGCAAAAGAACATTACAGACTAAATTATCCTATTGAAATGTACCTTGAGGTCTATTCATACAGTCCAGAAACAAGCCTGAGAAGATCAAGCTTCATTTAAAGTAGATTCACCCTTCAGAGTTCAAACATAACTCCATGCTTATTAGGCAATCCATATTCTCATTGTGGCTTGGGAGGTCAACAACAGTCGTCTACAAATTTTTAATCATCACAATCTAGACTAAGATTACATGAAATTACTATACTAAGCTTACAATAAATTAGTAGTTGTCGAATTCTTTGTCGATTTCATCAATTATGGTGGGGGTGATCTAAGTGTAGAGGAAGACTCCCTTGTGTATAAATCCAAGCACCACTAATCTGGATATCCTAAGATATGAAGAGGAAGTTTTGGGGTTCCTTGAAAAAGTAATAGTATTGACCTCTAATTTCAAAATAGATGGGACATTGAGAAATGAAACACCCCTATGCCTTAGCCTTTAGTGGGTCACAAAGTCAACAATCCTTGTCCACTAATGAAAGATGGTGATAGGATTCCACCAAAGTTAATGAGAATCAACCCAAAACTAGCCAAGATGGATCTTGGGGGCATGTATCCAGTGATGAAGGGTATAGGTTGGTCTAATAATGAGGCCATCTCTCATATTCATGACATGCTTTGCATAGAAGGACAGCTTTTTGAGCCCACAAGGTGGATCTACCCAGGTGACCTGAATGCATTGTTTTCTAATGTCCTCTCTAATGATCCTGTTCAACTCCTACTTGTTTAGAAAGAGATGGACACGTGTTTACAAAGTGCACCTTCATTAGTTGGTCACCTTTAGGTCGAGAAGTGGAAATCCTTTGAACAGAGCATGTACCACTCTATTTTGAAGAAAGTACAAAAGAGATTTTACGAAAACTACATAGAGAGAAAGTGCTAAGGGGAAGTCTTGTTATATTAATCTAAAAAGACCATTTTCTCCAAACATGACTTAATATAGAGGCATGCGGTGGATTTTGAGAAGAGGGATTCCATTACTTTGAAAAAAAGGGTCCAAACCCTAGGATTTGAGCATTGTAGTGATGAAAGGTCATTCCACTTTATCATTCTCCTTTTCAAATTCATTATTCATGAATAGGCTTTTTCAAATTCAATGTTAATGAATAGGGCCTCTAACAATTGACTCCTGGCCCATTCCATACCTTCCCAAACTACAATGACATTGTCCAAGATAAATCATCCTATGATGAACCCATTTGCTCAATCCTAATAACTTTTGACAAGATATGCTTTAGTCTCAAGGCCAAAACCTTGGCCATAATTTTTTAAAACACATTAAGAAGAGTTATTAGATGTCAACTGGTGACTAACTCATGATCTCCGAGCTCCATGATGAATTTAATCAAACCCTTATTGATGTAATCACCTAAATTCTAGGATTGAATAACATCTTCTTATACTTGGATCAAATCCAATCAAACAAAATGTGTGGCTTTGTAAAACTCACATAGGTAGCCATCAAGGTCTAGAGTTTTATCACCAACCATTTTCATTCAAGTTATTTTTCAACTTATCTGAAGTCAACACTTGATCAAATAATCTTTGTTTCTCATCTATCAATATTTGGTAAACTACATAAATACAAGTTTGCATGGCCATCCTCCTTTCATCCATCATTCTTTATGTCTATAACACCAAATTGTAATGATTGGAAAATTATTTTTTGATATCTACCTAGTCTGGCATTCTTTCTCCTACTGTTTCAAGGGATTTGATTCACTCAACCACTTTTTTCATGACTAGGGTCCAAGGATTTGAAGAATTCCTTGGTATGAATGCCATCCATCTTTATCCAATGGATACAAGATCAAATTTGAGCCACCCTTGCTCTGTATATTTCTTCAACTTTGGGAAGGTGTCAAAACTAATCCATGATCTGTAAAACCTCCCCATCTTACACAAGATAAAATGCAATTTTTTTTCATCTTTTGATCCATTTTTGGAAAAGGAAACTGATCAAACAAGATCCTATGGGGAACCCTCCTTTACTTTTTAATGGCATATTCTGATTCCTTGCAATTAGAGAGGACAAGAGTTTCACAAGTGTATGAGCCATTCTCACAAATAAACATCAAAGCACTATAATAACCCTACTATATGAAAATTCATTTTTACTCTTCTACACATTACAGTACAATTTGCAAATAAAATAATTAGTTCACTTTAGGAATATTTTAAAGAAAGTGTTCACAAAAGAACATGAGATTAAGATTTGTGAAGTGGCATCCAAAACCTCAGATGTACTTTAAGCAACAATGAACTAAGGCTCCAAAAACCTTGAAAAATTAATCTTATCATGTCATCATTTCATAGCCATCTACAAAACTTAGAGACAAAGAATGTTGATTGCAGAAGACCAACTCTTGGTGGAAATGACAACCAAGATGTTATGCAACCAAGTCCCAGATATAGCATAAAAATAGTAGAAATAGACTAGAAGAAAATAAACCATGCCTTAATAATGAAGAACTGAGATGAATAGCAATCCTCTTCGAGGGAGGAACCTCCTTACACAATGTACTAAGTACATAAGAAAAGGCAAGATACCATTATGACTAAAATGAAAAGGTCTCCTTCCTATATATAGGAGACAAAGGGGTACAATAACAACTAATAGACCCACTAATAGCCCCAAGCCGACATCAATAATATGTAATGCACCATAATAAAGGGGGTAATGTGCCACTACATAGGGGGTAATGCGCCAATATTTAGGGCTTGACATGCTCCTCCCCTTCAGACAAGTGTTTTCCTCAATGCTTGATTAGTTGTGGATTCTTTTGTATGAAGGACTCATCTTCCCATGTCGAATCTTCCACTAGAAAGTTCTTCCATTTTATGACGTACTCTATAATATCCCGATTTCATAGTTGTTTGGTCCTTGTTTTAGTGATTTGTTCAAGTTCCAACATGACTCTTCTTTCTTCATCAATCTCGAGCAAGATTGTTTTAATTGGGATCCTTTCTCCTATTACCTTCTTTAAGCAAGAAACATGGAAAACTAGATGTAATATTGAAGATGATGGAAGCTCCAATTTGTAAGCCATACTACCAATCTTTTGCAGTACTTTATAAGGACCATAATACTTGGGTGCTAATATATTGTCCTTATTTAGTTACTTGAGGGACATATGCTTGTAAGGTTGTAGCGTCAGAAATACACAATGCCCTTCTTTGAAACTCCTTGCGCTCCGATGTTGATCAGCTTGTTGTTTCATCATGTTTTGTGACATAACTAGGTTGTCCTTAAGTATCTGGAGAACTTCTTGCAAGTGCTCTATGTGATCTTCCACGGCTTGAACTTTATATTTCCCCTTGAAGGGAGATGTGATGGATGGAGGTTGGTACCCATAAAATGCCATAAATGGAGACATTTTTGACGATGTATGGAACGAAGTATTGTACCACCATTCCGCCAAAGATAACCATTTCACCCAATGTGTTTGTTTATCAAATGAAAAGTAACGAAGATAAACTTCCAAACATTTGTTCACTATCTCAGTTTGCCCATCAGACTGAGGATGGTAAGATGAACTGTGAGCCAATTGGGTACCCAAACAAGAAAATAATTTAGTCCATTTTTTTCCAGTGAAAATTGGATCTCTATTGCTTACAATAATCTTCGGATTTCCATGTAACTTCTGAACTGTTTCCAGAAAATCTGCGGCTACTATACTTGCATTAAAAGGGTGAGAGAGTGCAAAAAAATGTGCATACTTTGTGAGTCTACCAACAACCACCATAATAACATTCTTTCCTTCTGACTTGGCTAGACCTGTGATAAAATCCATTGAGACTTCTTCCCAACGCTGGCAAGGTATGTTTAATGTTTGTAGAAGTCCTGGGGTATTAACTGTTTCCACATTATTCTATTGGAAAATGAAACTCAGTGAACATCAGATTTAGGACCTTCCCAAAAAAATTCCTTCCTGACCCTGTGGTAAGTTTTATCATAAGCGATCCTTATACCATGGTGAACAATTTTTCCACATAAAATTATCTGATACACTGGGATCATCCTGTAGCTTTTGAATGAGCATCCACACAGATAGGTCATTTTTCTATTCTTCCCTTGCTTCCACTACCCAATCCGATTGTAGAATGTAAATTGCACAAAGTAATGCCCCGACCATTTTTTAAGGATTCTAATAGTATACTTAAGTATAGTATCCTAGGCGATTATTTTGGATTGAAAAAAACATGTATATAGATAGGTAGGCGAATATTAAATATGAAACATACAATTACTACTGAAATGTGTAAATTTTGGCGAATATTATGATAAAAAAAAACATATTTTGTAAATATAGGCGATATTAGAGACTAAAAATGACCAAATAGCGAATTTATTGTTTGAAAAAAAGCCAGAAAAATAGCCAATTGCCCAAATTTCGCCCTTAAAAATTACCCTATCCCCGACATATTTATCTTTTCTAGAAAGCGCATCTACCACCACATTATGTTTCCCTTTTCAATAGATGATTTCAAATTCATATCCCAACATCTTGGTTATCCATTTTTGTTTCTCTTTTGAAGATAATCTCTGTTCCAAGAAGTATTTAAGACTATCATGATTTGTTTTGACCTTGAAGTGTCTACCTATTAGGTAAGGATGACATTTCTTACGAGCATGTAGAATTGAAAAAAATTCCTTCTCATAAATGGGCTTCAGTAAGTGATTTCCCTTTATTGGATGACTTGTGAAAACAAGCGGGTTTCCTTCTTTCATTAGAACAACACCAATCCCATTTCTTGAAGCATCACATTCAATAATAAATGTTTTTGTGAAGTCTGGTGTGGCCAAAACAGGAGTTTTGCACATTTCCTCCTTAAGTTGTTCAAAAGCTTGAGTTGCCTCTGGAATCCAAGAAAATGCATCTTTCTTCAATAATGTTTTTAGAGGTGCTTCTATTCTTCCATAGTTCCGAACAAACTTTCAGTAGTACCCTGTCAGACCTAAGAATCCTCGAATATTCTTCAGGTTTTTGGGAATTGGCCAGTCCATCATGGCTTTAATTTTGTTAGGGTCTACCTTGACACCTTTCTGAGATACAATATGACCCAAATATTTTACCTCCTTTACCCTAAAGAAACATTTGGAAGGTTTGCATATAGTTGTTGCTCCTTTAGTAGTTGTAGTGCCCTATCAACATGTTGAACATGTCCTTTCCAAGACTTGATATAGATGTTAGAAAAACAGGATTGCAGAGCAATAACAATGAACAAAAATGCAAATATAATCACACAGACACATTACAAAAGAGACACCAATATATCGTGGTTCACCCAAGATGGGCTACGTCCACACTAAAATTTCCACTCCTTATTATTATACCATCCAGCAAATGAAGGGATACAACCTGCAACACATCCGATGCACTTCCTCTTCACTGTCTCACGATATCTCTTCACAATCTCAGAGATATTTACAATGCATAATACCTAATACATTTTACCCTAGACGTATTACAATGTCTTTATTTTATAAGGGAAATACAATGGGAAAATTCCACGGGTTACCCAAAAACATGGGCCCGTAAACTGTTGGCCCCCAAACCCCAAGGTCAGGGAACAAGTGTACAACCCTTTTTCATATCATATAAAGCTGGTGTACATGACTGAGACAATATCATCTATGAGACTAGAAGATCTGGCTCCACAACCAACAATAGATTAGTATATCATCGAAGAATACAAGCAAAGATTTTCTAAGGAAAGGCTTGAAAATGGAATTCATCAAACCAACTTGAAAATGGATATCATCAAACCAACTTGAAATGTGGAAGGCGCATTCATGAGACCAAATGGCATGACCACATGACCTTCATGAGTTATGAATGTTGTTTTTGGATTGTCTTCTTCCTTCATTCTAATTCGATGATATCCAGAACGAAGATCCAACTTTGTGAAGAAAACTACTCCTTGTAATTCATCTAAAAATTCATCGATGATAGGAATGGGAAATTTATCTTTAATGGTGATTTTGTTGATCTCTCTATAATCTGGACACATACTCCATGATCCATCTGGCTTGTGTACCATTACCACTAGTGCAGAGTAAGAACTCTGGCTAGGCCTAATTATGTCGGACTCTAACATTTCGTCAACCATGCGCTCAATTTCACTCTTCTGTCCATAGGGATATCTGTAAGGTATGATGTTAGGAGGAACACTTCCTAGAATTAAGTGAATGGAATGATCAAAATATTGAACAGGTGGAAGACCTTTCGGAATATCTTCAAATACCTTGGAATTCTTATCAACCACCTTTTGGAGATTTGCGGAAATATGAGACGTAGATGTTTGAACATATAATGAACATAATTGTGCAATTACACCTTGATGTCCCTTTTTTATATCAATTTTGTCATACTATTAGATGTTATCACCTTACTTGGTTTCCTTGTGATACCATTTAACTCATATTCCTTTACTTCCCATAAAAATTTCATGAAAATCTTCTGAAAATTAAAAGCCAATGTTCCCAATGATTGTAAGCATTGTACTCCTAAGGCAACATCAACACCCCCCATTGGAATAGCAATCATTGGACTATTCAATACATATTCCCCCATAGTGAGATTGATATTATGGAATTTTCCTGAGCAATTGATAGTTCCTCCATCTACAATCATTACTTGAAACTTTGCTGCTAGATATACAAATCAATTGAGAACCTTGGCTAATTTACAATGAATGAAATCATGAGTACTACCAGAATCAATCAACATTGTTACCTTTTTCTTTTTGATGTATTCGTCGATCTTGAGAGTTTGAGGAGTGCTAATTCCATCCAATGCATGACAATATATGGTGGGAGTAATCTCTTCGGAAGTAGTATCTTCTATTTCTTCATCTTGAGATGGTTTCTGTTCTTTTGGTGCTTCTTGTTCATTTTCTTCCTCTGCTTCACAATCTATGTAAAATAGTTTATTCTCGGTGCACTTATGGCCCTTACTGTATTTTCTATCACAACTGTAACAAATCCCTTTTGCTATTTTTTCCTCTAGTTGTTGTGGTGTCAACCTTGTAGGTTGTGGATGACTGGATACCACACTTCCTCCTTTATAGTTGTAAGTGGTAGACTTCCTTGTTTCCATAATTTTGTTTTCAACTTTTCTTGCCACCCTAAATGCATGCACCAAAGATTTAGGTTCCCAAAGGAGAACCTCATGTTGGATGTGATCCATCAAATTTCCAATAAATAGATCCAACAATTTATCATCTGAAATATTCTTCACTCTGAGACTTAGATTCTGGAACTGCTTGATGTGCTCACTAACTGGGCCTTTTTGCTTTAGATTTACCAACTGAATAAAGAAGGTGTTTCTATTTATATCCCCATAATGTGCAATCAATTCTTTTGTGAATATAGAACAAGAGATAATAGAGTCATTTTTATGGTCACAAAACCATTGGTACCATACAAATTGATCATGCTCTAAATATAAGGATGCAATAGTTACCTTCTGCAAAGTTGGAACTTGGTGTAGATCAAAGAACTGCTCCATATGGAATATCCATGTTATTGGATCATTGCCATCAAACTTTATCATGTCAATATTGGGAAGTTGGGTACCCCTTGGTGACCATCCCTGATTATTTCCATTATCAGAATCATTTTCTCTTGTAATATTCTTATACATGGAATGTTTTCAACATGGACCTTATCTTTATCCTCCAGATTATCATGGAACAAATTATCACCTGGAGAAGGAGTATCCTTTGAATTTTGTATGAGTTTAGAAATATTTTCCATTTGTTCTATAAACCATTTCATATTTTCTTCCATCTTATTATCCATATGTTTCATCAACTTCCCCTCTAAATTCACTAAATCAACTTCTTTCACAAATCCTTTAATCATCTCTTCCAATTGGGACACTCGAAAAGATAGGTCTTCCCTTTCATCATACGTTGGGGATGACTCCTCAGGTGGTTTGAGTGGAGTGTGATTTTTTAAACTTCCTTTTGGTGGCATTATGAATAATACAAATAGATATCACACCCTATGTTTCACCACAATTAGACCCTTCTACTCAAAGTTATTCAAATTTAAAATGACGTACATTTTTCAAACCCTGATTGGAAGACTGTTTTAGGGCCGACTTGAAACTGATGTAAATTTATAATTTCAACTCCTATGGGTCTAAAAATTAGGCCTGATGTATCCTGATGTGTCCTTTTTCCAAAGCCGCAGGTTTGACCTAATTTTTATGTACCGGTAAGAATTTATTGCGAATCTCCTAACACTTCTTATTTTTGGTATTTCTAGAAGAACAAACTTGTACGGTCTTTCACATGTCCAATATTTCATATATGAGGATGAAAACCCTACGAAAGATAATTTGGAGCATATTATTTCTTATGCAATAGGTCTCACTCAATTTGGATCTTTCATGCCATAGATATGACCTTTTTCCCCATAACATATTCAAAAAAACCCTATATTCAAAGGAGAATATATTTGAACTTGTACGGTATCAGGATCTGAAAATTGTACCACATATATTTCAGCCTGTTTTAGAGATGGGTGTTTAATATCGATTTTTTATTCCTTGTAGAAAAAAACTTATAGTGAAAATTCCAATATGACTCGTTTTGAAGAAACCAATCTCGAGGAAAGTGCTCTGATACCAATTGTTATGCAACCAAGTCCCAGATATAGCATAAAAATAGAAGAAATAGACCAGAAGAAAGTAAACCATGCCTTAATAATGAGGAACTGAGATGAATAATAATACTCTTCGAGAGAGGAACCTCCTTACACAATGTACTAAGTACATAAGAGAAGACAAGATACAATGATGACTAAAATGAAAAGGTCTCCTTCCTATATATAGGAGAGAAAGGGATATGCACCATAATAAAGGGGGTAATGTGCCAAGATTTAGGGCTTAACATAAGAAAATGAAGCAAATGAACCCTGTCTTCAAAACAAAATTGCATGAATATTTAAATTTAGAGCTTTTCAATGACATCAACACAAAATTGCATGAATATCTAAATTTAGAGCTTTTCAATGACATCAACGAGAATAAATAGAGTCAAATAAACACATACTTGTAGTATTTTAGAGAATTCCCTCAACTAAAGCTATTTAAACCTAAGGTCATTAAAGCTATTTGGTAATGTTTCTGCAAGAATAACCTGAAGTATTTCCCATTGTCTTTATACCATGTTCTTGTGTCCTCATTCTACAACATGACATAAGTAATTGTCAATAAAATCATTTGATATGATGTCAAACTTGGATGAAACAACTTAAACCACTTCCTGGGCTCAAAATTACAAGAAAAAATGGAAAGGCTTAACCTTACCTGTAAAACAAAATTAATAGCTGCTATAGAGTTACTATTGTCGATGATAATCTGCACATAACTCTATCGTTTACCTTCTGGAGACTCTTCCTGGACTAATGGAGTTTGTGCTGCATAATCCTATAATTTCCGTCAAAACTGAAATGTTAATTCATGTTCATAGCTCCAAACATTCTCCAAATTTATTAAATACTTCCCAGTAAAGATCATAATTTATGATGAAACTATTAATTTTGGGAGGATACACAATTCATTGTTATTTGATAAATGCACAAGGTGACATGTTTAGTTATCCAATGTTACCTTGACTCTGACGGATCCCAGAGGTTGCATATTAGTAGGTGGTTGATCCCATTCATTGTACAACTATACTAAATTAGGTTTTTGCAAGACAGGTTATCAACATTTAAATATTACTCTGCTCTCCCTTGTGGAACTTCAAGATCAAACCTATCCTAACCATGACTGATTGCTACTAAGTAAATTTGATTTTATGGGCAATCATTCAAATTTGCAGACCAAATCTCTATGCGATAACAAAATAATTGACCTGAACAAGTGGAGAAAGTATACTTTGGGAAGCACTCCTCAAATGTCAGTTTCGGTTGCCACAAAGACGAGCATACTCCTCTATCTAGTTCAGAACAGAATACCAGTTCTTTTACTGATGGAATAAAATGCCAATTTCAATCGTCTTGTACTAAGCCAATTCTATATCTATCTCCAGAAACTAAAAACCATATAAGCCACAACTCCAATCAAACAAGAACAAGAAGAAGAGCATTGACAACCTTTATCCATTATGGAATGCATATAAGAAAAGATCGAACCAGTGACTTCATCGAATCAAACCAGATATACATTGGAGTTACCAGATCGATGATATCCTTAGTTCAAATTTATGGAGGGATATAAATTGGAGTGCCCTATCCACAAATTCGTGCTATCATCAGATAGATAAATCGGTGCTATCCATATTTTAAATGCGAACCTCAAATCGAGCCGCAAATAGATAGATTGGTGATATCCAGGAAAAGATAGATAGGTCGGTGCTATTCACTTCAATATGGAGCTGCATATATTCACTTGAATGGTACCCTATCCGCAGATATATCAATGCTATCATTTGTTCAAATTTATGGAGGGATATAAATTGGAGTGCCCTAGTGGCAGATCGGTGCTATGCTCTACTTAAATGCGAACCTTAGATCGAATTTGGTGTATTTATAATGTTTTATAACAAAGTAATTTTCATATAAATTTGATATTTACATAAATTAGGGTATATATATATATATATATATTAAAAATTTAGGGACCCTAAATTTCTAATTGATTGGTCAAATTGCAAATACTATATCAGAAATTTAATATTTAAAAGTAACAACTCTTTTTGAAAGAGAACTTGTCTTCTAAATGGAAGAATATTTTTTTGTTGATGGTTTTATTATGTATGTAGCAAATTGAAATAGAAAAACTATATGACCTTTATGTATTAGTTAAAAATTATTTCAGCCAATTGTTTTTCAAATGACCCAATAATTGTTTTTTTTACATGGCAAATGACCCAATAATTGTTTTTTTTACATAGCAAATGACTCAATAATTGTTTTTTTTACATGGGGTGCACTAATATAGACTTTGATGCCTCTATATTGATAGCAAGGCCCTCTTAAAGTGGTAAGAGGAGAAAATGGCTGAAATCATCTTATACCATTGCAGTATTGTATATCCAATTATATAGGAACTGATATGTAGTTGTGTGCGTAAAGAACAATTGGGAGTACCTGGTTCATTCTTGATTCTCTCAGAGTTCAAGTTCATCTTTTTTCGTCTTTTATTTCTTTCCACTTTGTTGTCTTTGTGTGGTTTCATGAATGCCCTAGATAGTCTTGAGAAACCCTGGTCCTAATCTCTGCAGGGGTTTGAAGCAAGATGTATTGCCTATGATGGATTTGTATGGAGACCCTTTTGCATGAATAGTAATTAACTCGTTAGCTATTTTTTTGGGTCAAATTTTGTTTTCCTTTATTGCTGGATTTTCTTATAGTTGTTGACATTTTTTTTCCTTGGATTTTTCCTTGGAAAAAGTCCGTAATTTTATTTCAAAAAGATGATTAAAATTACATTCTGCACATGTAGTAGAATCAACAAGGATCCCTACATTTTCACAAATTTCTGTCCCATATAAGCAGAGACAACAGCTTATAAAGAGCTGAACCAAAAAAGAGAAACCCAGAGAAAATGTTGCCACAAGAAGAAGAAATCTTGAACAGCAGGTGAAAATAGGGCCACTGGTTTGGATTTGCAGCAAGCCTGCAACAGAAAAAGAAGATCCGCCAATGCCGAAACCCTCATCAAAGGAAGTAGGAGATCCATGTCTGTGGACAGAGCAGCAGACTCCGAAGACCACCCGTATACAACCCCCAGTGAGGAAGTAGGAGACAGACCCTGTGTCGATCCTGGAGCAGACCGCCCAATCAAATGCCGAGAGTCCCTAATCACCCCAAGATCAAATACACCCTAGAATAGGGCCACCACAAAAACCAGAAAAAAAGACCATCACAATATGAGCTGAAGAAAGGTGAAAGAAACCCTAGGAAAAACTCCCAGCGGGAGCCTCTCAGAGGGGATAAGGGGTGGCAGCCATGGAAGGGGCCATGGCCACCAAGATCTTCTCAGCAAGTCGACCCTCTTCCTCCACCGCCTTTGATCCTTCCCATCGTTCCAACAAACGATCAAAAGTTGCAGAGCGCCCACCATAAGCTGCTCAAAAGAGCACCCAAAAACCCCAGCGGGGGCCTGTACCCAAAAAAACCCTAGCCGGGTACTAGGAACAGGTAGGCTGCATCAAATAGAAACGGGACTGCGCCACACAAAACGCCACGACTCACGTCTGGCGGGAGCAGTAGCCGGTGTATGCAGGCCTCGAGAAACGCCACCGCCGACCAGCCACTATCAACAGGAGCAGTAATCGTAGTCATCGCAAGGGCGTCGCCGACCAGCCACAAAGCTGCCCGAATATGCAAGTTGTCGGCCTAACCGCCACTGTAAACAGGCCGTCACTACCAGAACAGGAGCACCGCAAGCGAGCCTCTGAATACCACGCCGTCGCAGATGAGACCTCTCCATCGCTGCCACAATAGGAGCACCGTCCACTCGAGCCGACCGACGCAATAGAGAGGAGAAAAGTGCGGCTAGGGTAGAAACCCTAGCCGCCTGTGCGAGATCACAAATCGACTATCAAACCCTTACTTGCAGAGCAAAAACTCCTCCGGAAGAATCTGACAGAGTAATAAACCCATTCCTCAGCTTCTCGGCATCCCATCGAAGACTAAGGCAGGCTTCTCCAATTCTCATAAATCTTACCATAATCAGGTTCTTGAATTCATCCCAGTCAGTGTGAATACAGACCCCATGAGCATACGCTGTTGGGCAAGATGCTGAGGGTGATTTGCGTCTCCATTCCATAGCCTGCCGAAAGTGTACAGGGAAAGGAGGGGCGGCTGGGCCAAGCCCTGGCCGCCCAAGCTGCAGCAGAACGATCTCCTCAAGACGGGTTGTTGACATATTAAAAGTAATAAAAAATATAAAATATAGATTAAAATCACAAGTCTTTCCTTTTCCTATTGCTTTCAATTTTTTGTATTTTAAATCTATAGCTGATCGGTGGTTAACCGTTCTCATTTTTATAGGCCTCTTGGTTTCAGTTTCTGTATTTTAAATCTATAATTGTTTATCTTTTGAATGGTGGTTAACCATTCTCATTTTTGTAGGTCTCTTGGTTTCTTTTTATTCCAGATGGCTATTTCATCCTTTGCAAAATTTATTGCTTCAAATGCAAAATATTATACGTAAAAATGAAAAAGTATATAAAAGGATTGTCTTATCTTTTGAGTGGTGGTTAACCATTCTCATTTTTGTAGGCCTCTTGGTTTCTCTTTATTCTAGTTGGCTATTTTATCCTTTGCAAAAGTTATTGCTTCAAATGCAAAATATTATACGTAAAAATGAAAAAGTATATAAAAGGATTGTCTTATGCTAAAAATGAAAAAAATATATATAAAAGGATTTCCTTATGCTAACTATCATGTGATCATTGGTATACATTTCCTCATAAATCTTGCTAATGAGAAGGTGAGATTAGGCTTTAAACATAGGATGACTATTCATACCTTCAATTTCAAAGACCAAAACAATGTTTTTTTTCATCTACTATAATAGAGTATTCCTATTTCATTATATCCAGCCATAACAAAGACTTATTCTATATAGAACTTAATAGGTAGGAATGGCTCCTTGATCCATATTAAAGCAACATCTTTCATGACTTTTAGTGGATCAAAATGTCATGTCTTGTAATTTAGTTTAACTTTAAATTGCAGCTACCATAGAACCACAAACCTCTTTCCATACAATCTCTATCCTCCCTTGATCTCAAGATAAATGTGATGTAACCTCTAGATAGTAAAAGGAATTGACCAACTAAGAATTTCATTTAATCCTTGTAAAATGACTTATCAAGTTTGTCTCTATATATTTGTCCATTCTCTCTAAGATTACCTTTGACTCCAACTAAAATCTAATTATTTATTCCCTATGTTTGGCCACATAGATTTTATTTTATCTGCTAAGTTCACTTCTAGAGGGTCTTTGCAAGTTTTTGGGGTAGGGTTTTCTTCTTTACTTAAAGCCTAATTGGATTTCTTTCTCCCTGTTAGAACATTGTTCTTCTAGTATGGGTGCAAAAAGGCCTTGAAACTCATCCAAATGCTCTTGGTCTCTATAAATGAGGATTCTCCAATAGAGGATCAAGAATCCCTTTTGATAAGCTTTTTTCATGACCAACATTCAACATCTTTCCTTCTCCTTAGATTAGAAATCCATGTGCTTCCACTACCTTAGACCCTCAAATTTTAATATATGACGAATTAATGGACAATGAAAAATCGATCTATTTCAACTAACATGACACAAACAGTTTTACTTGCCGAAATTTCAACCAAGTGCCGAGAGGGTCAAACAATGGTGTTTTTTTCCAAATGATATATGAGCATGACTAGCGTGACGAACTGAACGCAATGACACTAATTCCATAGCATGACAACGCAACTAACAATAAACTACAAACTGCAAACTTGACTCAACCATGACATGGAAACACACGAGATGAAACTTGGAAAGTGTGTTGAAGGGGGCATATGGAAGAAAAAATGGTGAAACATGATATAGACATAACAAGCCCATTTCCCTAAATATGATAGTGAAGGCAGAATGGCTATGTGACAAAATTTAATAGGTTTGCCTCTAGCATCATGTACTTTTGACACTTCGGTATCATTGTAATGTTGAGAATCAACAACTCCGAGGCTCATATATTTTCATTTCCATAGGTTAGGAAATATTTAACCACAATATAATTTTTATTTTGAAGCTCAAGGCCAACTGATCCATACTTATTAATTAAGCACCCATGCTTGGGAGGTCTAGATCAACTGCTTATGAATTTCAGATCATAATAGTTCGCAAGCTCATTATTTCACTCAAATTGTCATCACATTCATCCTCATCATCATGATTTGTAAATTTTAACACTGCATATGGATTCAGAGACCCCCTTAAAAGGGGTTTTTTACAAATTTGTAAATTCAAATGTTGTAGATGGATTCAGAGACCCCCTTAGAAGGTGTCTTTGAATCCATCTGTAGCATTAAAATTTATAAAATTGTATTTTCTTTTAAAATTTTGTAAATTTTAACGTTGCAAATGGATTCAAGGATCCCCATAGTCATTGCAAACTAATTAGGATTATTACGTCGATTACAATATTGACATATCTAGAGATGTGTAGAAACATGTTATATATAATTATAAAATCCTATATTATATTATATATAGACACTCTTAATTTGTGTGTGACGTATAAGGAAATATTTGATAATTAGGACATCTTAAATAATTATTAACTTAGACTGTCTAGTCATATTGTTTTATCCCGTGACTAAATTAGTCACTTATTTTAGTCATTTTTAGTTGTAATCACTTAAAATTGCTCAAATTTGGTCATATTTCACTTAAAAACACTACAGTGACAAAATGTTTTGGTGGTTTAGTCATTTATTTCACATGGTGACCATATTTTTTGGCCACCTGGTCATTTATCACCCATTTTCCTACTAGTGGAATCATAACCCAAATCAGAATCGGAACTTGAACCAGAATCTCAATCAAATTCCAAGCCAGAAGCAGAACCATATTCTGAATCCGAACCAAAATCAAAATGTGAAAATGATTGCAGTAGAAGAGCATGACAACCATCCGAGGATGGAAACCATTACTCATGAAGGAGATAGGACAATAGCTAATAAGATATAACAGGAACTGCACACTAAGCACTGGATAAGGAAAGCTGCAGAGAAAGCACCGATGTTTGATCCCCAGAGAAAGAAAGACACATACAAGCAAGCGAGACAAGAACTATTAAGGCCTGAATTTGGAGCATCATCCTCGCAACATGTATATGACATGCCTCCATTATATGATTTTTCAGTGCTAGAAGGACCAGATGAGAAGGTAAGTACTCTAAGAAACTTTTTGAAAATCTCCTTAGAATAGATAAAAGATGAATCTGCTCTGGGTATATTGCGCTAGATGATTGATCGCTGCACACAAGAGAAGGAAGAACCTATTGTTGTTAATCAGGTACAGCGCAACAGAAGGACCAATAGGGAGATATGCCTGAGTGCACATGTAGGAGAGTATTATATGGACTATATCATCCTGGATCTGGGATTATATGTAAATGTCTTGCCAACAGGAAAAAATTTAGGGGCGAAATTTCGCCAATTGGCTATTTTTGGGGCTTTTTTTTCGAAAAATAAATTCGCTATTTGGTCATTTTTAGTCTCTAATATCGCCTATATTTACATAAAATATGTTTTTTTATGATAATATTTGCCAATATTTACAATTTTCAGTAGTAGATTGTATGTTTCATAATTAATATTCCCCTACCAAACTATATTTTTTTTTTCAATCCAAAATAATGGCCTAGAATACTTTACTTAAGTATAGTATTATAATCCTTGAAAAATACCATGCTTTCCAAAGCAGACATGGGAAATGATGTGCAGGCCGAAGCTAATCTGGTCCAACATTCAATTGAGACTATCCAACCAGCACATAATTATCCCAATTGGAAGGCTGACCAGAGTACCTACGGATGTGGATGGGGTGCGCAGCACTGTTGATTTCAAAGTCATAAATATTGTAGATGACATTAAACCATATCTTGCTTTACTAGGACTTGGATGGGATTTTGTGAATCAGGCCATTATTGATCTAAAGAAGAGACAAATGATATTTGAAGGAGACATTTTGAGGGTCACCGTGCCATTGGACCTAGTAGAAGGGAGAAGGTATCTAGAACCGGTCCGGAACTGTGAGATGGGAAATTTATACAACATGATTGTTAGGATGGAGGATGTAAGGTAACACCTTACATGATTATCTTAATAGATAATATTAATATATATATATATATATATATATATTTTAATAATTGAATTGATGATTTACAGAGATAGTGAGCCATGTTTAAATATGGCTGATAGGCCAACGTACATATATATTAATAATAGACATGTCGTATGATAACTATTAATTAATAACTAATTAACCTAGTAATGACTAAATAGTAAACTAACATTAATTAACAATTGTAATAGCCATTTAGGTTTATTACAAGTCATCCTACTCTGAAAAGATTCGACCACGAATCTTCTACGAGCAAGCTGCAGCTGGAATTCTTGCCACGAATAAATGTGCCACGGTTTAGCAGTTCTTGGAATAATTGGTCACATTTCCATTCAAATTTTATCATGCTTATGATTCTGTAGATGAACGCATAATAACTAAGTGGCACATATTTCGGATCTGCTAATCTGATGGTGTTCTTTTGATCTTCTAATTTGGTTTTCTTATATGTAGCGGCAACGACTAATAATGTACTTATTTCCTTGTCTAACGAACTTGGCTTTAGTTGTTCGCTGGGATCCTTCCCATCTTGAGTTGCGACTATTGGTAGAATGTTCATCTCTTCATTTGTCACAACATCTGCTGGGTTTCGTTCTTCTACGATATCATGATTAAGGTCATCTTTGACTCTTTTATTTTCATCTTTGCATTCTTCTACAACTTTAATTCTCTCATAATTGTTGTTGACATTGACTTTATTGATTTCATTGACTTCTATGATGCCGCAATTTTCTTTACAATTGATATTGACACTATGATTGTAAATATCCTTGTCTTCTACCTCTTTTGTTTCATTTTCCTTGTTGTCGTCTACTTGAACAAATCCTTGTTCTGGAGTTTCACTAAACAATTTTATAGATTTTTCAGGTGGCGTATTGGTGTCTTACTTCCTTGTCTGACGAGCTTTTCTTTATTTGTTCTCTGGGAACCTTTTTAGATTCTAGAACATCTTGAGTTGCAACTATTAATAGAGTGTTGACGTCATTATTTTTATAATTGATATCAACATCATGATTGTCAATATCATCTTGATTTTTCATATCCTTGTCCTCTGCAGCTTCTGATTCATCATCTTTGTCATCGTCTTCCTTATCATGTACTTTGCTCTGATTGGGAATCCCAATATGGTCTCTAGTTTGTCCTTGAATACCACTGGACAACTTTATAGGTTTTTTTACTGGCGCACTAATGTGACTTACTTCCCTACCTTGTAAGAAACCGCAACGAATTTCCGGAAGATGTGCATTTTTTTACTAAGTATCGCATTTTGAGGTTTGTAGTTGGGATGTCTTTTGTTATCCCTCCAAGAGTCTAGTGGCTTGGATCTTTTATGCAGAGGAATATAAGAAGGCAGTCGGCATGGCTTCCCTTCCTTTCTGGTTGTAGTAGCAACTTCAGACTCTTCCATACTTGAATATTGAGGGGTCGTCATAGTCCCTTGTTCCTCTTTTGTTGAGAGTGCATATGCAGTTTCCAGCTCTACTTGACTTGAGAACTCGGGACTCGCTATAGTTTCTTCTTTTATGGTTGTAGTCCCTTCTTTTGTTGCGAGTGCATATGCATTTTCCAATTCTATTTGACCTGAGAACTCGGGAGTCCCTTCCTTGCTACTTATAGTAGCAACTTCAGACTCTTCTTGACCTGGTAATTTCGGAGTCACTATAGCTTCTTCTTGACGTTGTGTTATCGACCACTTCAATTCTTTAACTATTTTGATAAGGTCTTCATAACCGCTTTTTATTTCTTTAGCTTGGATCATTTTTATATCTTGGACTTCAATCTTTTCATCTCTTTTAGGTTTGTGGAATGGGCTAATAATTATCTTATTAAACGAGGGAAACATAATGATTCCAAAAAATCTTCCAAAAAGATATCTATTTTTTTATATATATAATAATTATTATTATTAATTAATAATAATATTATTATATATTATCTTTTTTCTTTTTCTTCTTAAAATTCTTTTTTTTTCCAAAAATAATTTTTTTGTTTTATAATAATAGTAATTTTTTTTTAAATACTATTATTGAAAGAATTATAATAATTATTATTATTTAAAATAATAATTTTATAATATATTTTTTTGAAATGGATGGTTTTAGAGTTGCAGGAGGCGTGGATGGAGGGAATGGGGCACATTGCGAATGGAGGTGGATGGAAACGATAGAGGAGGGGAGGTGTAGTGCTGGTGGAAGGGTGCGTAGGGTGTGAGGAGGAGGGAGCTGAGGGAAGGCGCAGCCAGTGGAGGGCGCGCAGGGCGTGAGGGAGAGGGAGCCAAGAGATGGTGGGAGTGGAAGGGCGAGAGGGAGGGGCACAGCAGAGATGAGGGAAGTGGTGGAGTGGGTCGGGGCGTGGTTGTGAACGAGGGTGGTGTGTGAGGAGGGGAGGCATGGAGCGCGGGGAGAGCTGCGTGGGAGGAGGAGGGCACGTATTGTGGCGGAGGGAGGGCGGGGAGAGCTGCGTGGGAGATTGGGAGTGAAGGAGAGGTGGTGAGGGTGCTACAGGAGGGAGTGCACGTACACAGGAGGTGCAGTGAAGGCAGGCCACTAGTGAGTTGGAGTGCTCGGTGGTGAAGGAAACACGTGGAGAGGGAATGGAAGCGAGATGGAGGTGAACGAGAGTGGGTTGCAGTGTGGAGGGATCAATTGGAGCGAAGAAGGAAAGCGTGGGGGTGGCGGGGAGATGGAGACCGCGGAGGAGAGTGGAGCGAACGTGGGGAGAGGGTGCTGAAATGAAAGAGTGTGGATGAGGGAGTGTGGAATGTGAGTGGTGGATGAGATGAGAGGAACCAAGATGCCGAGGATGATTGCTGAGATCTTCAACCTGAGCAAGAGCCTAAAGCTCTGATACCACTTGTAAGGTAACACCTTACATGATTATCTTAATAGATAATATATATATTTATATATATATATTTATATATATATATATAATTGAATTGATGATTTACAGAGATAGTGAGCCATGTTTAAATATGGCTGATAGGCCAACATACATATCTATTAATAATAGACATGTCGTATGATAACTATTAATTAATAACTAATTAACCTAGTAATGACTAAATAGTAAACTAACATTAATTAACAATTGTAATAGCCATTTAGGTTTATTATAGAGGATTATGTGGATCCTACCACTGATGGTGCGATAAGTTGGAGCAGCTTTAGTTCCTGCGCATCAAATTCTAAGGAAGCCCTTGAAGACTGGAAACAAAGGATGCATGAAGTGCATATGAGAAGGTGCACATGCATCACAGCTTCATTGCATTGGATTGGTACAGAGGTATGTTATCTCCCAAAACATGATAGCTTAATAGATCGAGCTTTGTTTGTAACAAGTTTTGAAAAATAGATAGTAGAATAGAAAAGGATATTGGCATTAGATGTTGCACTGAAAGTGACATCTGCACGCTGGTGGGATGATCATAAAGAAAGGATGAGCAATTGGAAACAGTGCAAGAGGTTGTTGTAGGTCAAATTTGGTTCTGAGTGTACCGCGCAGGAATACGCGGGCTTGAACTTCCCATTGGACCATGTTGCATAGTGTATTACAAAATGGGGTGTAGTGCCAAAACAAGAATGGACTCATTGGTTTGTGCACACACTGGATATAGTTCCAAAGAATTGGTACATCGAGCTTTAGGTGCACATAGGTACATGAGACTGGTATCAGCTGTTTAGCAATTTCAATGTGACCTTTAGTTTTGAATATGAAGCTCTGGTAGTAGATGCAACCTTGCAAACTATCAAATCAAATATATTTTCACTAGGAGATACAACAGGGTCAATACCCATATGCGGTGTGCATCTACCTCATCCCATAGTGCATGAAGTTTTGGAATGTTATAATGTCAATAAAGAAGGATAGGAGGAGGACAATCCAAGAAACCTACATATACCAAAGACCGAGGGAGATAGTGTAGTATAGGAACCTGAATTGGGATCTATTAGTTACAAGCAACCATTAAATATCCACAAAGTAAACATTGGCATAGAGAAGAATCCCAAGTTTGCCAACATTGGAGACTATCGGAATGATAAGACAGTGGAGAAGGTTGTTGATTTATTGCATGAGTATCAAGATTTATTTCCTACCAAGTTTTTGGAGATGAAGGGTATTGCAGGAGAGCTAGGATAAATGATGATCCCCCTAAAACTAGATGCCAAACCAGTGAGACAGAGACCATATCAATTGAATCCGGTATACAAGCAGAAAGTCAAGGCTGAACTAGAAAGGATGTTGGAAGCAAGAATCATAGAACCTATTGAGGATTCATAATATATCAGCCTGATGGTGGTCCAAGATAAGAAGACAGGTGAGATCAAAATTTGCATGGATATGCAGAAGTTGAATGATGCATGCCTACATGATCTGTTTCCCACACCATTTACAGATGAATTCCTTGAAAATGTGGGATTACAAGAAGTGTATTATTTTACTAATGGCTTTTTTGAGTATCATTAGATAAAGATCGCAAAGGAGGATAGGCATAATACAAATTTTGCAACATAGTGGGAGTGTTACTAGTATACAGTAGTGCCACTTGGGTTGAAGAATGCACCTGCAATATTTTCCAGAGTGGTTGTCACATCCTTTAAAGAGTTTATCCACAAGTTTGTAGAAGTGTACCTGGATGACTAGACAATGATCAATTTATTGAAGAATCACATAGAAGTTATGCGATTGATGATGAATAGATGCAGATAATATCAGATCTCATTAAATCTGAAGAAGTGCATTTTTAGTGCGCAATTTGGTATTTTTCTAGGGCATGTAGTGTGCAGAAAAGGACTATTGGTGGATCCAGTGAAGATTGCAGTTATTGTGGAATTGCCACCACCTACATCGGTGCAACAATTGCGTGCTACATTGAGGCACAAAGGATACTATAGGAAGTTCATTAAGGGATATGGGTAGATCAAAACCCCATTTGAGAAACTATTGAATAAAGAGGCCAAGTTCCAATGGAATGAGGAGTGCTAACAGAGCTTGGATACGTTGAAGTAGAAATTAGTGACTGCAACAATCTTGGTATTCCCGAATTGGAAGAAGGAGTTCCATGTTTTGTCGATGCGTCATACATAGCGTTAGGTGTAGTATTAATGCAGCGGGGAAGGAAACTTAGATGACCCTATTGAGTTTTCAAGTAGGAAGTTGTCGACTGCAGAAAATAACTATACCACCACATAGCACGAGGGATTGGAAATGGTGTATGCACTATAGAACTTGTTGGGTTCATGATTTAAGATGTACATTGACCATTCTAAACTAATATACTTGGTTAACAAGCCAATGTTGGGGGGGAAGATATGAAAATGGCTACTGCTATTCCAAGAAGATGACTTTGAATTTGTAGTGAAACTAGAGAAATTGAACTCAGGACATGACCATCTGTCGCGCTTAGAAATAGGAGAGGATGCAGGAAACATATATGATAGTCTACTAGATGCGAACATGTTTGCATTTCATATGGTCGATGACTCTTTCTCATATATTGCAAAATTCTTAATGACCGGAGTATCTCCAGTCGGGTATACAGTTGCACAGAAGAAGTAGTTAGTGGTAAAAGCAATAGATTATCATTTGATAGCAGGGAACTTGTATAAGTTGGGTGTAGAGAGGATTCTGCAATGATGTGTACTAGAGCATGAGTGGCCTGTGATTATAAAAGAGGCTTGTGAAGGATTTGTGGGAGGTCATTATGCAGGAAAAGCGGCTATGTAGAATATTTTGCACACGGGTCTTTGGTGGCTTATTCTACACAAAGATGCTAAGGAATACTACCAGATGTGCGATGTATGCCAACAGGTGGGGAAGCCATTAAGGACGGATGACATGCATTTGATGCCCCAAGTAACGTTACACCCATTTGATAAGTGGGTGGTGGATTGGGTTAGACCTATTAATCCACCTACGAAGTAGTTAGGAGCAAGATACATCATTACCACGACATACTACTTGATGAGGTGGGATGAAGTAGAACCAGTGAAGGATTTCAATGCACATACATCTGCACAGTTTCTATTTGATAATGTGGTAACAAGGTTTGGATGTCCAAGGATTTTGATGAGTGATTAGGGGAACCATTTTTTGAATAAGAAAATTGCAGAGCTGATAGAAGAATTTCAGATATACCACCAGTAGAGCACCCCCTATCACCCTCAATTAAATGGAACGTAGAAGCATTCAACAAAATATTGGAAAATGAGTTGATAAAGATTTGCAACGTGAATAGAGATGACTCGTATTTGAGGATTCATGTAGTATTATGGGCTTATAGGACGACATCCAAGAAATTTCTAGGATATACACCATTCGGGTTGGTATATGGGAAGGAAGCAGTCATGCCTATGGTGTTTATTGTTCTGAGTCTATGTATTGTTGCACTGGATGAACTCATTGATAGTGGAGTGGTGGAAAGAAGATTTTTGGAATTTTTGGAATTGGAGGAAGATTAGTTTGTCACAGGTTTTCACTAGCAGGTCTAGAAAGTGCACGAGAAATACTAGAATGATAGATATATTAAGTAGAAGCAGTTCAATATTGGAGAGCTGGTTCTGATGTATGACAATAATTTCATGAAACATCCGGGTAAGTTCAGAATGCACTGGTTAGGTCCTTACATTATAAAATCTATCAAAGAGGATGGGGCCATTCAGCTTGAGAAGTTGAATGGGAAAGCCTTAGAAGGATTTGTCAATGTAAGTTAGCTAAAACTGTATAGGGATAACTATCCTTCCGCACAATATTCAAGGAAAGAATGGAAAAAAAATGTTGTAGAAAGAAAAAATAGAGGAGCAGTGCAAGAAGAAATCCCGTTGGAGAGGCAGGGTAGTGTGGACGGGAAGCCAGGGAAATATAGACATATTTGGAAAGCATGAACATTAAAGGGCATAGTAATGGTAGAAGTGAGAGGACGCAATGTAATAAATGCAGAGGATCGCTGGAAAGATTCATACATGAGAGTGAATCTCGAGAAAATCCAGACCAAATCTGGGCATTGGTACATGAATCAAGGCTAGCATATAATGTCGAAATAAGTGTGAAGGAAAACAAGACAACAAATAAAGAGGGTTAAAACCACATGAAGTAGAATGATGAGTTCCAACCATAAGTTGAGAACAGTTAGAGCCGAGGAAAGTAGAATAGAACTGAGTCAAATGCAGCCGTTGTGGTGTAGAAGGATGGCCCCAAACGTTGCAGTACCAGTTATGAGAAAGGCCTCCACGAAGAACGATTCCGTGGTAATAGAAAAAGAAGTATCGATAGTATCCACATTAGGATTGAGAGCGGGGAAGGGGGAATCAACCTCCACATAAACATGCTCTCAAATGGAATAGCACCTCTAAGAAAAATATATGCAAAACTAGTGAATTTGGAGAAGCAGTCGAAGTATCTTGTGGACACACCAAAAATTCTAGAGGGCGTGCTGGTTTGGGGAACCCTGTTGAGTGCTATAAATAAATTGAAGTATGAAGACCAAAATATCACCATTACCGAGTAGTTTTTGGATTTGGAAAATGAAAACTATTTGAGCCAGAGAAGTATCCTAGATTCACCGATTATCACATTGGAGCCATAACAATGGGCAATGGGGTTGCAATGCGCAAGCGTGTTGAACTTGCTAGAAATTCAACAATTTGGAAGAAATTTGGAAGTGAATAAATGTGTACAATTACTACTGAGTTGTGTACATGGAGGATTCCTCTAGTTGGATATGGTAGTATCAATTGACAACAAGATTATTGCAGAGATAACGGGCCTACCGACAACAATAGAGGTGTTGGCACAATATTTTTCAAATTTAAATGAGAAATGGATATTGGAAAGTTGTTTTGGTATAATTCAAGCTTTGTGGGGAAATCGCCCAGTCCTAAATAAAATTTCCCACATGACCGTTGGCTAAGTCATAAAGGAGCTAAAAGAGTTAATGAAGCGACCTCGCATATCATATAAAAGAAGTAACGGTCCAGATTGACATGGGAAGAGATCAACGACGGAGATAGAGTTTTGCCAGAGAAAAAGCGAGATATATAACGCAAGTAAAGGTGTCTGAAGTGACCATTGGAGCGTTGTTAAAGAGAGGACAAGGTAAATGGTGGGTTCATTGATTGGCAGGAAAATCAATGGTTCAAGTTGATTTCGCACTGTCAACATGCACGGCAAAGCGGAGTGCTTGATGGTTGTGAAATTCTAAACCACCATCCACATGTCGGAACCATGTCATTTCGCAAGTGGGGAAGGTGGTAAGAGAAACGGCCTTATACTATTGCGAAACCACCTTATGGAATATTATAAAAGAAAAAGGGGTTAAATCAAAGGATCAAGGTTTACAATTGCACCTAAGACTGTGGCCAAGAGCTAGTGGAGAAAATTTCTATAATTAGTTGAACAGATAAGTGAATTGGCAGAGCTTCTAAATTTGTCCAAGCGGACCAAATAATGGTGGAACCTCTGAAAATTGTCCAAGACTCTTTTAAAATTTAAGGGGATTCTATATCATCCACAAGGTCATATTATAAGCCTCATATGCCCAAGTACTTAACAATAATAATAAAAAGGTTTATTTTTAATACAAATATTTTAATATAAAATATTTATATTAATTTTTAAAATCCAAAGTCCAAAAATTATTCATATCATATTATAACTTTGACACAAATATCGAAAAGTTATGGAAAAGTCAAAGGTTTGGAATCAAGGGTGGGCATTCTTTATGGAAAAGTCAAAAGTTATGGAAAAGTCAAAGGTTAATGAGCTAAGGATGGTGCGAAATTCTTTACCGTGGTTTTGGGTTTTACCACGCGTCAATAGTACATCAATTCGCTAGTTGGAGAGGTGGTAAGGTAAACCACTCCTTTCAAGTTGCGAAATTGCTCTCCGCAACAAAAATAATATTTTTGCCCAAGATTTGACCTTATGTTATAATGTTGGATGCTCCGTAATTTATTTGTAGAAGATCTCGTAAATATGGAATGCAAAATATTGGAAAAACTTTGAAATGAAAATATTTTCCAAGCTTTGAAAATCAAAAACCACAGGAAGCAATCAAAACCACGTGGAAAAAACCAGTGGATGGTTTTCACAGGAAAATGAAAATTGTTTATGGATTTTCATTTATTTCAGGAAATTGGTTTTGAATTTCATTTTATGAAATTCATAAACAATTAAATGCAAAATGCAAAAATGGAGAAACATTGCAATACATGGTTTTTTAAGGGAAGATGTGGTTTTCCAAAACTAAGGGAAGAGTTGATTTTAATGGATATTTTGATTGATTCCAAATAATTGAAAATGGAATTTTCAGAAGTGGATATGGAAAATTTTGAGAATTGATTTGGGGAATATTTTGTTCCCAAATATTATTATTTTTTACAATTCTAAAGTGGATATGGATAAATCAAATTTAAATTTGATTTTAATGGAACTATAGAGTGTGTGGCAGCCAAGCATACATTTTTGGATTGAAAAATATTTCAGGAACAGAATCAGAATCATCAATCCCAGATCTAAAGCAAGTTATCTTCATTCTAGTTTTAGGAGATTAGTTCCACAAATGAAGAAAGCAGTTGAACATTCGAAGGGCATCCAAATCAATCTCTCATAGAAAAAAGGAAACAAGAATAGGACACTTAGCAACAGTTATTTTCCAGCAGTTTTGAAGATTATGGAAATTTTGACAGAAATGGAATGTAATAAGTAGTTTAAAGTTTACTATTTTTGGAAGTAAATAGTTAGGTTTTTCCTCAAGAGGCCTCTCTATGTATAAAAATAAATTTTGGAAATGTAATTAGGGTTGGAACCCATGAAAGATATACACATTTTGTATCGAGCTTACTCCATTTTTAATAAAGATAGCCATGCAGAGTTGAGCACATTTTGAAGAGCAAAGATTCCTGTACTGTTGATTTACAGTCTGTAATTTTCTTCCTCCTATGTGATTTGTTATTCCAGTGATTTTATTTCCATTATTTTTTCTTTCATGCTTTGATGAGAGTTTGCTTAAATCATAATTCATGTAACTATGCTATGATTTAGTTGGATCAAAGTATTCACAACTTTTCTCCTGAATTCAATGTTGGATTCATCTACAATCGGTGCCTAATATTGATGGACTGTTTCTTTTTCTTCAATTATCGCCTGCCAAACAAGAAGTTGACTGTGAAGAGATAACTACCTTGCCTTTGCAAAAATCCTCATTGTTAAAAACTCTGTTGATTCTTAAATATTTTGATTTTGACTCCATGCCCAATGGTATATATGTGTTTCAACCTCTTACAATTTTAAAAATGTAGTCACTCTGAAATATTTATAGCCATTGTATTTATTTGTTGAGAGAGCCCTCTCTGGAAGGAAAAATCTAGGTTTCCTCCTAAATATTAGTTTGAAATAGTTACCTTAGATCTATCCTTCCACAACCAAGGGAGAAATTATGAGTGCTAACATTTTGGCGCCATTGCCGGGGAGCGAAAGTTTAAATCTTCCCTAGGAGAAATGACAAAGATCGGAGCTGATTGTTGATGGTGAACAGTAGTCAGACACAAAGAAGGTTGTACATTATTCACTTGGAGGCTCTGTTATCAACAGAATCCAGAATTCAAAGCATCACTGGTGATTCCACTATCTCTAGATCAGTTCTATATCTATAAGGTATGCTCGTATGCATCTCTCACATATCCCAGGTTTTCCAAATCGAATACCTTGTATAGATTGGAAAACATATTTGCCCAAATTTAAAGATGAGGAAGGAGATGATGCTACTTTGCATTTAATCAAATTCCATATGCATATATATAAGCTAAGGGTGAAATTTCATGAAGATTCACTTATTAAAATGGTCATGGCTACGTTGGAAGGAAAGGCAAGAACATGGTATGAAAAGTTACCAGTTGCTAGTTTGTATTCCCTAGAAGATTTTCATTCAGCATTCTATGAAAATTATAAGGAAAGTTACTCATCTTTATCACTGTTTGAAAATTGTTGTCAAGTCAATTTTGAAAATTTTATGCAACATGTGGAAAATGAATTTGGTGATGAAGAATTAATGGATGAGGAAATTAAAGAGTTTTATGAAGATTATTTTCAACATCAAGAGGAAATGTTATAGAGTAGATTCCATAATATTCAACAAGATTTTCAGCAGATAATAGTTTCTTCTTTGATTTTAAATGAAGAAAATCAGGACCTTAGTATCCAAATTCCTTCTCCTAAGATTGATGAGAAAATTCAGCAGCCTTTAGAAGTTTTAGAGGATACCGGAGAAGCCATTCAGGGTTCAGAAATTCTTAAGGTTCTTCCATATGAACAGTTTAATGAAATAGATCAGGGGTTTAATATTGAAATTCGTGTTCCTTTCCTTGAGTTTGTTGAAGAGTCTCAGATTTTTAGTGATCAAGAGAAGAATATTTGATAGTCAATCAGTTTTTTCTGCAGTTCATTTACCTTCTGATGAATTCATTGAAGAAGAATGTTCTCCTTTAGATCATTTTGAAAATGAAGATGTTATTCAGAATTTTGGAATAATAGATTCAAAGATTATGAAGAACCAAAATGATATTTCTGTTGAACTATAGGAAGGGTCACTCTTTGATATACCTGTTAAGCGGCATGAAGAACTAAACATAAATTTTTTGCATGATAAGGAAGATAAAAAAAATGACTAATTTTTATTTGGAAAATGATGAAATGGAACAACAACCAGCAGTTAAAAATAAAAGCAGCTTAATTATTTTTTCTGATAATCAACAAGAGGTAATAGTTCATGGTCTTGAAGAGCCTTTTGCAAGTATGCTGCAATCATCAGGGAAGAAGAGCTTTACAAAATTTATGGATTATGGGTATAAATTTCAGCTGTGTGTAAAGTTGCCATCTTTCAAGTTTATATTTATGTTAGGAGAAGTTGAATGTGAGTCTAAATCAAGTAGCCATTTGCTTTATTGGATGCATTGGATCCTTCATATCACTTGATCCAGCAATTGTTTTCAACATGTTAGAGTGGGAGCGTGTGCAATAAGCTTGAATATCAAGCATCTTTTTTAGTTTGGTTTGCAGTTTCAGTTTGATTTCAGCAGTGAGCAGTTTGGTTTTATTATTGAATTTCCATCTTGTACAAAAGATGCAGTAGTTTCAGTTTGGTTTTCAGTAGTTGATTTTCAGTACAAATTTCAGTTTGCAGTTTGGGTTTCAGTAAGGTTGCAAAGTTTTTGTAGTTTGGAATAGGTTGCAGATTAAGGTTTTGGAACAATACAATGGATCGGGAACTTGGTCTACGGATTCTTTGCTACCTCGCTGGGAGGATAACATCCCCAGTTGGAGCCAGTTGTTGGCACAGTGTTTTTCAAATTTAAATGAGAAATGGATAATGGAAATTTGTTTTGGTATAACCCAAGCTTTGTGGGGAAAGCGCCCAGTACTAAATAAAAAGTTTCACCTGATTGTTGGCTAAGTCATAAAGGAGATAAAAGAGTTAACGAAGTGACCTTGCTTATCATATAAAAGAAGTAACGGTCCAGATTGACATGGGAAGAGATCAACGGCGGAGGCAGAGTTTCGTCGGAGAAAAAGCGAGGTATATAACACAAGTAAAGGTGTTTGAAGTGACTGTTGGAGCGTTGTTAAAGAGAGGGAAAGATCAACGGTTGGTTGATTGATTGGCAGGCAGATCAACGGTTCAAGTTGATTTCGCACAGCCAACATACACGACAAAGTGGAGTGCTTGATGGTTGCGAAATTCTAAACCACCATCCACGTGTCGGAACCATGTCATTTCGCAAGTGGGGAAGGCGGTAAGGGAAACCGCCTTCTACTATTACGAAACCACCTTACGGAATATTATAAAAGGAAAAGGGGTTAATTCAAAGGATCGAGGTTTACAATGGGACCTAAGACTGTGACCAAGAGCTAGTGGATAAAATTTATATATTTAGATGAATAGATAAGTGAATTGGCAAAGCTTCTAGGCCAAGCGGACCAAATAATGGTGGAACCTCTGAAAGTTGTCCAAGACTCTTTTAAAATTTAAGGGGCTTCTATATCATCCACAAGGTCATATTATAAATCTCATATGCCCAAGTACTTAATAATAATGAAAAGGGGTTATTTTTAATATAAATATTTTAATATAAAATATTTATATTAATTTTTAAAATCCAAAGTCCAAAAATGATTCATATCATATTATAACCCTAGCACAAATCTCGAAAAGTTATGGAAATTCAAAGGTTTGGAATCAAGGGTGGGCATTTATTCCGCTGAAGAAATGGTTCGATGGTTAATGAGCTAAGGATGGTGCGAAATTCTTTACCGTGGTTTTGGGTTTTACCACGTGTCAATAGTATATGATCTGGAGAGGTGGTAAGGTAAACCACTCCTTTCAAGTTGCGAAATTGGATGCTTCGTAATTTATTTGTAGAAGATCTCGTAAATATGGAATGCAAAATATTGGAAAGTATTTGAAATGAAAATATTTTCCAAGCTTTGAAAATCCAAAACCACGGGAAAAAAACCAGTGGATGGTTTTCACAGGAAAATGAAAATTGTTTATGGTTTCCATTTATTTCAGGAAATTGCTTTTGAATTTCATTTTATGAAATTCATAAACAATTAAATGCAAAATGCAAAAATGGAGAAACATTACAAGATATGGTTTTAATGGAAGATGTGTTTTTCCAAAACTAAGGGCGGAATTGATTTTAATGGATATTTTGAGTGATTCCAAATAATTGAAAATGGAATTTTCAGAAGTTGATATGGCAAAATTTGAGAATTGATTTGGGAAATATTTTGTTCCCAAATTTATTTATTTTTGACAATTCTAAAGTGGATATGGATAAATCAAATTTAAATTTGATTTTAATGGAACTATATAGTGTGTGGCAACCAAGCATACATTTTCAAATTGAAAAATATTTCAGGCACATAATCAGAATCATCGATCCCAGATCTCAGGCAAGTTATCTTCATTCTATTTTTAGGAGACTAGTTCCACAAATGAAGAAAGCATTTGAACATCCAAAGGGAATCCAAATCAATCTCTCGTGGAAAAAAGGAAACAAGAATAGGACACTAAGCAGCAGTTATTTTCCAGCAGTTTTGAATATTATGGAAATTTTGACAGAAATGGAATGTAATAAATAGTTTAAAGTTTACTATTTTTGGAAGTAAACAATTAGGTTTTGCCTCAAGAAGCCTCTCTATGTATAAAAACGAATTTTGGAAATGTAATCAGGGTTGGAACCCGTGAAATATATACACATTTTGTATCGAGCTTACTCCAGATTTAATAAAGATAGCCATGCAGAGTTGAGCACATTTTGAAGAGCAAAGATTCATGTGATGTTGATTTATAGTTTGTAATTTTCTTCCTCCTATGTGATTTGTTATTCTAGTGATTTTCTTTCCATTATGTTTTCTTTCATGCTTTGATGAGATTTTGCTTAAATCAAAATTCATGTAACTATGATTTGATTTAGTTGGATCAAAGTATTCACAACTTTTCCCCTAAAGTCAATGTTGGATTCATCTATAATCGGTGCCTAATATTGATGGACTGTTTCTTTTTCTTCAATTATCGCATGCCAAACAAGAACTTGACTGTGAAGAGATAACTACCTTGCCTTTGCAAAAATATTCATTGTTAAAAACTCTGTTGATTCTTAAATATTTTGATTTTGACTCCATGCCCAATGGTATCTATGTGTTTCAACCTCTTACAATTCTAAAAATATAATCACTCTGAAATATCTCTAGCCATTGTATTTATTTGTTGAGAGAGCCCTCTCTAGTAGGAAAAAAGTTAGGTTTCCTCCTAAATATTGGTTTGAAATAGTTACCTTAGAACTATCCTTCCAAAACCAAGGGAGAAATTCTGAGTGCTAACAAGAGGATCAGACCCAGCTGATCAAGAATAAGAATCAGGACCAAGCATTAGCTGAAAAGATGAAGGACAAGTATGGTACACACCTAGTGTAGCAAGGGTTAGATGTGGAAAGTATTAATGATGATGTAGTAAGGTTTGCAACACAAGTAATATGGCTTGTAAGTTAGTCAGAAAGAGTCACAAGGATCAGGTTGTTGCAGGAATTATAGCAACAACAAAAAAGTGCATAGAAGGCATACAAATGAACTAGGAAACATTCCTAGTGAATGAGTTTCTAGAAGACTGCAGAGAGGCACAAGAAAACACACAACCTTTTCATTATGCATGGTTGTTGATATCGACTGCCTTGGTTGCATGAAGGGATATAAAGGATTCACATTTTTTGGATGCTATGCATAAACCATGTTTGGCATCCAGATATGCTAATATGTGGTTTACGAAGCTTAAGAGGAGGCATATTGAAAACAATGTGACATTTTTTGTATACGACAATGCTATTCGGTATGTCATCAAGACAATGTTGCGCATGAAACCACAGATAGTGGGAATGTACAAGGGAATTGCACCCTTTAGGGCCAATATGCACCACATATATATTCAGGCCAGAAGAGATCCATAAAATGATGGTTTCCAACACTTTTTAGGCTAACTGAGCAAGATGTCAATGCAATTGTGAATGATTGGGATGGTGAGTGGAGAGTCCCAGTCACAGAAGAAGAGAAGCAGCAGCATGATGAGGCACAGGGTGATGATTCAAAGGAAGAACCAAATGGAGAGAAATATAATATAGAAGACGACCAACAAAATAGTGAACTAGAACAAGGAAATGGTGCAGGCGACACTATGGAGGAAACTGCAAAAGAGCTGGGTGAAAAGAGGGAGGACCAGATTGAGGAGGCCCTTCCACACAAAGGATGAAGAGGAAGGTAGTAAAAGAACCAATTTTCCACTTACTCACAAAATACGACTTGGAAAAAATAGGAGAACAAGTTAGGGAATCGGTAGAGGAAGCATGGGAAGTAGTAGCAAAGAAGCAAAATGAGATGAAGACAAGCATGCATGAGTGTTGTACCTCAAATTGTCACTGATGGATTGATATTCTTCATCACCATGAGAAGAATGGGTTGTCATGATCCCTAGGTATATTAGGTCCATCATCTTGTGGTTTACCTAGTCCTTACTCATATTTGGGAAGGTCCCTTGACATTTGGAGGTCGAAAAACCACCTTACCCAACCCCAATTTTAGCCTTGATGGAAAGTGTTGCTCCCTTCCAGTTTCCCAAGGAGGAAAATTTACAAGTGTGTTGCTCCTTGCATGCCTCCAGGGGAGGAAAAATTACAACTTTTTCACTCTATACTCAGTTTTAGGGGAGCGACAATCCTATTATAGCCATCTTGCCTTGATTTTTGGTTCAAAATCCAAGCTTGATCTTAGGTGGATCCTCATATCCTTTGAATATATCCTCCATTTCCATTCAAGGAAAAATGAATCCCGCTTGATCCATCTTGTCCTTCCTTGATCCAAATATTTTGCTCAAGTGGTTTAGTTGCTCCATCCTATAAAGAGGACTTCATGCGTTGGCTCACACACATGAAAAACCGGGCTTAGAGAGGTGGTCGTTATGATCTTGGGTTGATTAAAGGGATTTGGAAGGAGAGTCTGAAGGACATGCTGCTGCAGAGTTAGGTATAGTTGTGTACATGTTGTTCATGCCTTTATTTCTAATATAAAACTTGGACTATTCTCCCATTTCATGTCTCTTTGGTGGATGTATGAATATGTTTTCCAATTGGTAATTAGATCTTAGTTAATACACTTGGTGCATTGGAAGGTGTTGTCTCTTATCCTTGTGTGTAGGCTTATCAACTTGGGATTTGCAAGCTAGGAGTTGGATCAAGAAGGAGCATTTGGGACAACCTTCAGGGATTAGGTAGGACATCTACTGTTATCCACCTTTCTTATGCTTGTATTTGCTTGTGTATGAAATATATCTAGGAGATGTTAGGTACCATTTGTTTTTCTTTTGTCTTGGATTAGGTGTCTAGGGAGCCTCACTATGTCCTTGAGAAGTCTGACCTATCCGTAGGGAATATTTTCTAACACAAGGAGCAGTTAATTGCCTTGTGATAGGCATTGGAAGCAACAAAAATTACGTCTAATATAAGATCAAGAGAGGAGCGCATAGGGAATGAGGAACCAAGGGAGATGGATCGTCAACCATTAGCTGCATCAAATGTGCAAAGAATTGTGAAGATAACGTCGGGATCCATTGATTTCCCTACAACAGAACTACAAGAAAGCGCATCAAAGTTAAGTTCATTTAACTTAATTTTGTTAGAAATACCGGAATAAGTGTTGTACACTTTGCATACAAGAGTAGCAAGGGAGATCTAGTTGTGCACAACCACGATGTTAGTAGAAAATGCCAATGGGATGATAGCAAAGATAACACTGTAGCAGGAAAATGAGAAGTTGCACAAGGATCAACAAGAAGCAGAGAAGGAGAAAGAACAAGCAGAGAAGAGAAATTAAGAGGCAGTTTTGGAACTTATGAAAAGATGCAACAGGAACTAGAAAAGCTATATAACATAATTCTGGAGGACCAACTAGAGGTAGATATCCTGGTCTAAGAAAAGGCAGTGGAGATAAGTGAAGAAATTAAAGGCTTCCAAGAGAAGATTGTGTACTTTGAAGCAAGGGTAACACCAAGTACACCACTAGAGCAAAGACAAGAAATGGATTAGAGAGCTAGTGTGATTTCACAGTAGATAACATCAAGACCTTACAGGAGAAGTGCACACAGTTGTGTGAAGAAAGTACGTAGATATGGAATCAATTATTGGAGGATATCGAGTTTCAGACAATAGAGAATAAGATACGTGCTATGTAAGAGAAGGCACATAAAATGAAAGAAACAATGAACACTCTACCGGCAATAGAGAGAGTAGCTTCATTGGTTGAAAATAGGAAATAGCAGCAATATATTAGCCAGCTAAGAGCAGAGCAATAGAGAAATATGCAAAATTTGGAGCTACTGCAGGAGGAAGCATAAAAAGTAACACAGGACCTCATTGTAGTCTAGGAAGTTATAAATAAGACAATCATTGGAACATAGCAACAATTGCAAGCATCACTCACTACACGGATAGTGGAAGGCATCATAGAAAAAGAAACTCAAGCAAAGGATCAAGTCAAGAAGGCCAAGGAAACACTTCAAAAGCTTATGGAGGCTATGGAAGTAGTGCAACGGAAGGCCTGAAGTGATGTGAGTCAGAGAACACGTGTGGCCATCATGAAGGAAATTAATGACCAAAGTTTTGAAAGGATAGTAAATCAATATCAAATCCAAATTCCGAATAGCCGGCATAAGGAAATCATGATAAGTTAAGGAAAAGTATGCCGAGATACGCTATAAAGGAGTCAGCGGAAGGTAGATCAGAGCAGTTAAGCTTATTTTTGTTATTTCGAGGATAGATGCTGCAATTTTGGGCATAAAATATGGATATGCAGAGTCGAGGGGCAATGCAAAGGTGCCAAATGGTAAAAATAGGCCGACAGTATAGAAAGAAGAGTTGTAACAAATGAAGAGCCGAAGCAACTACAATCTAGAGAGCCATGGCACCACCAAAAGGAGAAGTTACAACATAGAGAGAATCCTAACGAGCAAGAAGGGTTGCTTCAAGCAAGAGCAACTAGAGCAACCAAGGTAATAACAACCAGTGGGTTGGAAAGATGGGAGTCCTGAAGGTCGCGAGCTTGGACACCATTGATAATGTGAAGGCCAAGATCTAGGATTTCAATCCATTTCTAAGAGGTGGGAAGAATGTTTTTTTCAAGCTAAGGGATAATTAGAACTATGCTAATGCCAAGGTTGGGAACATAATTCCAAGAGAGTAACAACTATGGTTCGAAAGGTGTTATGTAGTAGTACTCAAGCTACTGCACTGAAGAATTTTAGTCAAAAGAAGTCCGCGCAGTAATTGAGTTTGCTTGGGATGGGAAATAGGTGAGTGTTGGGGTCCTATTGGATAGGGTTTTGGACCTATATTGAAAGTCGCACACTAGAGATGGACTGTGGGACATCTAAGCAATTGGACCAAAACCGCGCAGAAGGAATAAGTTATTTAGAAGTTATTTAGGTGTTTGTCCACTTTGTAAAGGGATCAACCCATGTTGTGATATATAAATATGTAATGGTTTAAGGGTTAAGAAAAAATTTGGGCTGAAATTCTGTTACTTATGTTGGGGAAGTATTAATCATGACTATTATCCTATGATATGGTCATGAGTCGTTGTTTTTATCTGTAATGATAGGTAGTTGATGTCTATAACAAAGAGTGGTTTCACATCGTGTAGGTTATGTAAGACTGTCCCATTGATAATGAGAATAAGTACCTCTATTTGCAGTACTTTACACTAAGTTGTATTGAATGTGATGAATGCTCATGTTTGATGTGCACATGGATGCTATGTTATGTTGTTGTCATGAATGTGTTATCTATTCCTATGAGAAAGTTATATTATATTGCGTAGCAAATGAATGAATGATGGAACTTTTAATTGAATGAATGGTAGATATATTAAACGAACATTCACATCCCTTCGATGCTGTGGAAGCTTGGTTCTTGCAATTCCCCTAGATACCTTGGGTGAGACTTTTCATGTTTGTAGGTGATGTCAAAAGGGCCAGTGTCTTAGGCTTTGTTGGTGAAATTTATGATGACTCCTGTGTCGTCCTGCATGCCAACAACAACAAGTGAGACAAAAGCTATAGACCGATAACGAGCATAAAAAAATAATAAAAGATGTTCACCGATGACATTAGGTATTCAATGAAGGTGATTTGATGACAGTTTATTTATGGAAAGAGCAGTTTCCCAGAGGAACCTACACTAGTACAAAATGAGATATTAGTGACTAAAAAAATGACTAAAATTAGCATATAAATGACTATTTTTGAGTCGGTAACTAATAGCAGCTAATTTCCAGTATCTTATAGTTCAACTAACTTAGTCGTATTTATTTTAGTCATTAATAGTTTCCTTATTTAGTTATATATTTTGTCATTGATTTAGTCATTAATTGCCACAATTAATGACCAAATATATGACTCAATAAGGCAACTATTAATGACTAAAATAAATAAGACTAAGTTAGTCGAGCTATAAGATACTACAAATTAGCTACTAATAGTCATTTATATGCAAATTTTAGTCATTTTTAGTCACAAATTTATCATTTGTAGTAGTCATTTATTTATATTTAGTAGTTTCATATTCATTATATAAATGACTAATTTAGCAGTTGTATATTATTTCATTTTATTTCATTATTAATCAATATAAACGACTAATAGTTATTTATTCATTTTATTTATGTTCATTGTTAATCAATATAAATTAATTCGTGACTAAATTAGGAACCATGTCATAAAATATTCTTGCTCATCTAATATGAATACACATGTGAATCTTGCAAATTCGCATTACTTAATTACAACACTAAATAATATCAAGTGCAAACATATATAATTTCAACCATGTAAATTATATTATATGAAATGTCAAGTATTACAATATATATGAGTTTCCAACCAAATATCTACTAATGGACTAATACTGGTCAATGAAAAAAAAAATTTCATATTTTACATAAAAATCATCTACATAAATGATTTTACAACACTAAATAATATCTAGTACAAACATATATAATTTGAACCACGTAAATTATATTATATGAAAATTCCAATTACATTGTGTAATATAATTTTAGTCTTTTTTAGTCACTAATTACCCATTAGTGACTTAGTAATTACAATGATGACTTTTCCAACGATGTAATTATATTATATGACTTTTCAGAATATTTTAATGGCCACTAAGTGAAGCTTCCTTCCTTCTTCAAAAGTTCACATCCATCTAGTTTATCTTCGTAGGAAGGGGGACAAATTTATATCCCAGATTTTATGTCCTTTATGTAATATTGGCACTGTAAAAAGCAAAACAAAAACAAAAAACATACATAAATATTAGAAATTTTATTGCAAGTAATTCTAAAAAAATGGTTCAATAGTATATGCCTAATGGCCATTTAAAATGAGAAATTCTCTCAAGTATGTCCTCCATAGCCTGGTTTAGATCCAACTTATACTTATAGCATTATTGAGTATATATATCCTTAATTCCAAAGACAAAGTAGGACTGTTCATTGTTTATACACTTACTTCATCCAAGTTTAAAAAAATGATAGTGTAATTCAATAAAGATTTTAACAAATACATAAGCATATACACAATAGTATTTCTTCCATGCCCAGTTCTCTTGAGGACCATCTTGTTGGAAATGCTCTTATTATTTATTTGGCTGGGTGTGTTTGAGCCTTTGAGGTGCCATGTATGCATTGCAAATGATGGTGATGCATCATTTTTCCTATGCATTGGTGATCGACATGTAGGGTCTTAGCACATACATGTTTGATTTAGATTGGAATTATTCAATATTTTTTTGGCTGGGTAATTCACTAGATTATAATATTTATAAAAGAGTATAAATTTGAAAGAAGGCTCTGGTGATTTTCTATAAGATTACAAATTTGAAATAAGGTTCTGGTTCTTTTCTAAAAGATTACAAATTTGAAAGAAGGCTCCAGTGGTTTCCTTTGTTCTACATAATAATGAATGGGTTCATTATTTCATGTGTTATCTCTGGAAACTATTCCATCTTTGAATTAACTTTAATAATTGTGGTTTTGTGGACTGAGTATTCAATAGGAATAATTTTGTGTATACATTTCAAACTAAACTTTTCAAGTTATGAAACTTAAGTAATCTAATGAATTCATCTATTTCTGACAATGCCTAGACATTTTGCACTTTTCTTACCTATATGATAATTCTTAGACACTATGATAATGTTTGGATCTTTTTCAGTTGGCGATGAATTATATTTTTTGATGTTAGTTTCAGTAGGCAATCTTTGGTCCACAACCTTAGGTGACATATCCAAGGACAATTTTCTTATACAAATCTATAATCCATACAACCTTTGTGCATTGGCCAAAAGTGGAAAGTGAGGATTCCAACAAGATCTCCTCCTGCTTTATAGTGCTCACGTCTCTTCTAGCTTCTCTTCCAATTCCCAAGATTCAAAATTATATCTTTTAAGAGAGACCTATCAACTATTTTGATGATTCTTTTCCGCGTTTCACTACCAAAATCTAGGCTTTTACAAAACTTAGCCCCATTCATCATGAATAAAGCGAATGGCATTGCAATAAAATGCATGTGTGTAGATGCAAATCAAATCAAATATGCACAGCGGAATAAAACATCATCCACACACCTTTCACATGCATCCATCATTTCAAGAACAACCATCCATTAATTAAAATAGTGCAGAGGTAAAACACAATAAAATAAAATACTCATCTTGATGTAATGTTGTTCCAAGCAACTAGCACTGCAATGTTCCACCCAACCATAGGTCTATGCCCAACCTATATTTCTTCAGCACTCAAAGACCACCCTCGAGCTGGGCATGATATCTACAAGGAAAAAGGGACTCTCAAGCTCAACACATCCAAATCAATGGATACCCATCTCATCCCCAATGTTCTCTTACACACAGCAAACTCAAAAACTGAGCATGGATACACAATTTCCACAATGGATTACAAATTAGGGTCTATGGGTTTTCCCCAAATCGTTGCACACCCAAAACGGATTGTGGAAAGAGGGAATCAACCCCAGGGGAGAAAACCGATTTCTCCCACAGATGTATGAGCATTCAATGGGCCAAAACGGCCTCTATAAAACCCCCAAATCAATTCCCCTTCTTCCCCACTGTTATACAACATAAAAACGCCCTTTTCCCAGCTGAGAATGAGGGAAAACAAAGAAAAATGTGGAGGGAAAACGCCCAGGTGACTCCCAACTCGTGAGAGAGAAAAACTGATGGGTGAAGAATGGATTGGGGAGCAATTCCGTGGCTCCTTTCTTGCCCAAGAAGCCAAACACGAATTTCTAGGAAGGATGGCTTGCCCATACTCGAATTTGGATAGCCATACCTTTCCATTCCCCAAGGCATTAACTACCTCAACCAACTCTTGGGAAAAATTAATGATTGGGAACAAAAGTCAACATGGGTAGTTGAGGGTTCATGGGTCTCTCATTGACACCTGGCTTGACTTGATTAGCTCGAGGGTTTGAATATTTCCCTCCCAATTCCTTGTAAATATCATGCCCCCTTCCCTTGTTGCATTGCATAGCTAGTTGTGAGCATTTATATTAAAATGCATATTTACAATTCCCATGGTTCACTAGCACATGGGTAGCATAATATCCAATACTTGCCTCTTCAAGGTCGAGCATTCACTAGCGGGGCCTTGGCCTTGAGCTCCACGCTAGGAATCGTACATAATATGCATACAATATTTACATTATAGCCCAAAATATTATAAGGGTCAAAATGGGGACATTACATTACCTGGTGGATTAGAAGCCATGGTTGCGAGGTGGAGTTGGGCATGGGGCATGGTGTGGTGAGGTGGTTCTGAATGCTCGGTCGAGGGAATTCTTCCCGTCCTTCTCACTATCGTTTTCGAATAGGGTCGGCCGGCCGGTTAGGCTCTGTTTTTGTTTTTGTTTTCTGTCTGAAGCCCTCAATCGAGCAATAGCTCGATCGAGGGTCTAACCAAGACCTCGATCGAAGGTTTTAAAAACCCTCGATCGAGGTCTTTTCAAGCTCTCGATCGAGGTCTTTTAAAACCCTCGATCGATATTTTAAAACCTCGATCGAGGGCTTGAAAAGACCTCGATCGAGGGTTCGAAAAACAAGTTTTTTGGCTCCCGTGCGCCAAAAATGGTGAACCACCTTCGTGGAATCACCCTTAGTCGACATCTAGCATTTCCTCTAATGGACTTAACCATGTGGATTTGGGCACATTCATTGGCCATGCTTGCGATGGGAAAATTTGTGGGCACACATGCAACGAATGGACATGCAATGGATGCACTTGCAATGGGTGCACTTGCGAGCACACAAGCGTCAAGAATACTTGCGATAGGAACACTTGCAAACATGGATGATCGATGGATGGATGACACCATAGGAAGGAAAATTGGATGCGAGCACTTGGGTCCACATTAGAAACAAGGGGCTTGCAAAAACTTAGCAAGATTCATATATGCAGTGGATACCTCAAAGTGGATAAGGCATTCAATCTTGGCAAGTGATTGAGACACAAGTTCAGAGTGAGCTCTGTGATTGTGCTAAGTAATGAGTTTTACATAGTAGGGTGAATTTGGATTGGTTAAGTAAAAAAAAAATTGAATAGGATCTACAGGAGGTTGGCCTATGGTAACTTTAGGCATTGGATTGATAGTTTGGGGCAAGAGGTGTCTTTTATAATTGTAGTCTATAAAAAGAGCTACAAGGAATTCTCATGGCTCCTCTATTGTACATTGTAATGTACTTCATCTAATAAAGTTTTAAGGCATTTTCCTTGGGTGCCAGTTGCACGTGTGCATTGTGTTCTCTACGGTTGGATGAATATTGGTATGTTTCCTACAATACATTGTAATGGCTAATTGTTGTAATATTGGCTAAGTGTAAGTATTGTTGGGATGTTTTAAAGGTCAGGATTGGACGTGTATTTATTGTTGGATAACTTGGTTAAGTGGAAATAAAGTTGCACATCTGACATATTGTAGTTTAAAGTGAAGTTATGGAAAGACTTTAAGTGAAGAGACATAGTTTGGTTACTGTAGGCACAGGTTGGTCAAGCCCCTGTGGTTGAGATAACGCAGTGTTGCATGACCAAAGATGACAAAAAGAAAATTTGGGACAAGACTCATAGATATTTAATTGTGTGTGTATGTGTGTGTGTGTGTAATAGGTACATTGGATGTAGCTTGGGTGGTTGGGAGGAATGATTTTTACTATCCCCACCTAGGTGACATGATGTTCTTGTTGAGCCCCTATGTATTGACAATGAAATGGTTTGACTAGACATGCGACTCTAGCCATACCTTGTTCTCTGGAATAGCAGGTACAAATCCCTTCACGTGCAAACCCATTTTAGGGCCCTAAATTTGAGTAAAGGTATTTTAAGCACCAACTATTCCAATTTGGAATCGTGTTGTAAATGTTGTAAATTCTAACACATGAATCCTACAAATATGCAAAAATTGCATTAATTAATTAATTATGAAGTAAAATAGTTATTACCCAAATATAATTGTCTAGGTGCCAACTATTTCATGTTGTAAACTATAACACATAAATCCTACAAATAAGCAAAAATTGTATTCATTAACTAATTATGAAGTAAGATACTTGCAATTTACCCAATTATTATTAATTTGCAATTATCATGAAACTAATATCTAACTTATTGTTCTATTATTAACTTAATAACACATAATCAATATATTCTCCATCAGAATCATCCAATTCTACAAATAGGCAAAAACTGCATTCATTATGAAGTAAAATAGTTATTCTTAATTCATATGGAGTGATTCTGTTGTGAATATATGTCTCTCTTGTATATCAAATCAACTCAAAACTAACTAATACACAAAAATTTAATTGTCTTGTAACTATTTATGAAAATATTGATTTAAAACATGAGGATGCATAACTGGAAATTGTAATTGAAATTAGATGCATATTTTTCATCTCATTCATCCACTTATATTGATATTATTTTTAGTTTTTAAGCATTCTTATAATTATATTATTTAATTATATTTATGAGTTTTAAATTTATTATTAAATAAATATACATTAAAAAATACATATTTAATCAATTATGAATTATTTTAAATATAATATAATAGAAATAAAAATGATTTTAAATATAATATAATAGAAATAAAATTAGAGAAAAGAAATATACAATCCACACAAATAACACAAGATATACCCGAGGACCTTGGCATTGCTGGAGCAAAAGCTAGGGTTCGCTAAACATGGTCGAGCCCTAGCTCTCTAATGGATGCTAGTGGCCGTCGCTGTCAGGAACTATGGAGACACTGCTGCACTGACAGCTGACGTTGCGACGTGGAGGACTCCATTTCTCGTAAACGGCGCCATTGGTGTTGGGTTTTGCGACTTGTTTCGAAGGTAGGTTAAACCCTGATCCGGGTTTTACCATTTTTCACTATCCCTGCTTTCCTCTATTAGGTTTTACTATGATTCCACTTCCCTTCGATGGAAACCTACGATGAACGGCTGGACTATTCCTTTGACCCGTCGGATGAGATGCCGATCTGGACACAGACACCTGGTGCTGGGTGGCTTGATGTGGCGAGTACTGCTGGGTGTGGGCAGGTTGGGTTTTCATCTAGAGAGACCCGTTTGGAATCTGGTTTTTCACCGTCTAATTTCTTGGCACTATCCCCTGGTCTCTTGCCGTTAACCGATCCATCCCCTCATTTTTCATCGGCATCTCCCCTGAAGGAGACGGTGGCACCCCTCTAGTCCTCTGATCAGGTGATTCAGGCCATTGAAGGCTCAGCGGCTGTAGGTAGAGGCACAGTTTCTGCAAGCGATAACATTATTGGACCGGGTAAATCAAACCTTTTTTCATCGGATACCCTTCCTGGTCTGAATGTTGAAGGGCCATGGGAAGAAACTGGTATAGGGTTTATGGGGATTCACGAACAGCGTGGTTTTTCCAATCCTTGTGTGGGCTCTGGTACCAGCTCCGAAGAGTGGGGAGGACGTTCTTTTTATGATCCAACCCATCCGGCGAAACGTGGCAGGAAACGTTGGTTGAAGCTGAGCCGAAAAAAATACAATTACGCCCTAGGTGAAGATATTGAGTGGCATCAACTGGTCAAGATGACCAGTATAACTTTGGTTGGTAAGGCGTTGGGCAGGTCATTCTCTCTGCGTACCATCGAGACCTGGGTGGAAGAGCACTGGGTTGTCCAGCTGGGATATACCCTTGAGGTAGTTGAATTAACTCGAAACTGGTTTGCTTTTAATTTTCAAAGTGAAGAACAAGCTAAATGGGTTCTAAATTCAAACTGGAGTTGGGATCATTGTCTGGTTATGATCAAACCCTGGCATCCGATGTTTGATGCTAGCCGTGAATGGTTGGATTTGGTCCCTATCTGGGTTCAGTTACCTGGTTTACCTCTTCATTACTGGTCGGCGAGGCACTTCAAAGGTATTGGGAACTTGATTGGCACTTATCTGGATGGTGATTATAGCTTCATGCAAACCCGTCAGCGGAAGGTGGCACGCATCCTGGTTAATTTAAATATCAGGGAAGGCCTGGCACCGGATGTCACTCTTAGCTGGGGGCCCTATACTTATGTTCAGAAACTTGATTATGAAAATGTTCCTTTTAGGTGTCGTCGGTGCCATGCCTATGGACACCCGTTTGCACACTGTAAGCTACCCTTACGGCAGAGAAATGGTGGTGGTCACATAAATTCCATTGTTAAGGAGGCTCCTCCTCTTTTCGGCCATACATCAACAGTTTCCCATCAGAATGTGGCGATTGAAGCTGACTTAGAGCATGGACCATCTCGGACTGTGGAGGCTCCTCCTTCTGTTGGTCTTGCAACTATTGAACACTATCCTATTGTGGAGGTCGAAGCTGGCTTGGAAAAGGGACCGGTTAGGGCTGCGACACATGAGGAAGGAACGGCACTGGATTCAGTCCCTGTTGGGATTTCACCTCCGGCTACTTTCTTGGCCTCAAGGACTTCGGCTGCGGGTATTCCTCAATCCATAAACCCCCTTTCCTTTCATTTTGTTTTAAATAATTTTTCTTTGGATAAAACGGACTGGTTGGAGGCACTAAAAAATTTGACTATCTCCCCCCTATTGACCCGGTGGAAAATTCCTGTTTTGCTCTTGACCCTTCATGCACTTTGTTAAATCCATCGAATCCCGGTGTAATGCTTATTGGCCTACCCCCTGATCCTGATCCCTCCCCCGAAGAGGTTTCTTCTTCTTCCCCTACTAACTCTTTGGAATCCAGATATTTCTTACGATCCCTTACCAAGATTTCCCCTGGGGGGCTGGGTGTTGGGGTGTGTAAACCGATTAAAGGCCATGGAAGGAAATCTCATTTATCTAAGGCACAGTCCAAGGCCAAGATGGATCTGCAGGAAGGTAAATAGGTGACTATTGATCGGGCGCATAGAGCGGTGCGTGCCCAGAAGAGGGGACGCTAATGAAGGTTATGTCTTTTAACTGCCGGGGTCTGGATGGTCCCCATAAAAGATCAGCATTGTGTAGAGTGGTATCTCTTGAACACCCGGATATCATTCTACTTCAAGAAACTTTGGGTGAGGGTGTGGTGATTAAGTCTTTGTTAGAAAGTTGGTTCAGTGGTTGGTCTTTTGCTACTTTGGATGCCCGTGGGCGGTTTGGTGGTTTGGCTATTGGCTGGAATACAAGAATGGTGAAGTTTCATAACTTGTGGGGGATGGAATCCGTTCTGGGATTGTCCTGCTCGTCTCTTGATTTTGGTGATTTGTTCACTGTGGTAAATGTTTATGGTCCTTATTTGAACCGTATCCCCTTCTGGGATACTCTCCTCTCTAATCCGCTACTACTGGAAGGAAACCTCTTGTTAGGGGGTGATTTGAATTTCTCTCTTGGCCCGGCAGAAGTCTGGGGCAACAGAGCTCGTTCTGACCCTTTGGCTAATTATTTCACTCACAAGTTGGTTCACCAAAATTTGATAGACATTGAGCCTACACTTCTTAAGCCTACTTGGAGGAATAATAGAACTGGAGAAAACTGGGTTGAGAAGCGGTTGGATAGATTTTTGGTTTCTGATTCTTTTGTGGACAGGAATTTCCTCATGAGACAGTGGGTGGGTTCTCGGGGATCATCTGATCATTTCCCCATTTTTCTTGAACTCCGTTTGGTACCTACCAAACCTGTTGGGCCTCTTAAGTTCAATAAAATTTGCTTAAAAGATGAGTCCTTTACTAACTTGGTTGGTTCTCTCTGGGTTCCTTTTAATCCTAGGGCTACTCTATCTGCCTCACATTAGTTTTCTACTAATATCAAAAGGATTAAAGGACCGGTTAAGGCGTGGGCTCATGATAAGAGAGGAAGAGATGACGGGGAATTGAAACTGATTTAATTGGAACTAAGGTCTATTTATGATTCTGGGACTGGGGACCTAGGGTCAGTGGAGGAAAAGGCTCACCTTGTCTCGCTGGAAGGCAGGAGGAACTCGTTATTACTGGAAAAAGAGGAAACATGGCGATTGAAGAGCAAGGCGGTATGGCTTGCAGCAGGCGATGAGAATACCAAATTTTTTCATGCTTATGTGAAAGGAAGAAAGGCGTCCAACACCATATGGAGCCTTGAGGACTCAGTGGGGGAAACTCAAACTTCATTTGATGGAATGGCTAGGGTGGGGGTTCAGCATTTCCAAACTCTTTTTAAAGCCCCTGCACAGGTTATTGTTGCTGAAATTGTTAGGATGGCACAACTTTTTCCTCGGTTTGTTGAAGAGGAAGATAATCAATCCTTGTTGGAAATTGTCACGGAAGAAGAATTGAAGGGGGTCCTTCAGAGCTTTCAGAAAGATAAAATTCCGGGTCCGGATGGCTAGACTGTTGAATTTCTTTTGGCACTATTTGAACTCGTTGGGAATTACCTTTTACAGATGGTCGAAGATACAAGAATCTCTGGGCGAATTCCAGCTTCCCTAAATTCTACCTTTATAGCCCTTATCCCTAAGACAGATAATTCTTCCTCTCTTGATGACTTCAGACCCATATCCCTGTGCAACTGTGTGTATAAGGTAGTGTCCAAAATTATTGCCAGGTGGCTGAAAGTCATACTGTCCAAACATATCTCTGCGGAACAATTTGGGTTCCTGGAAGGTCGACAAATACATGAGGCTATTGGTGTGGCTCAGGAGGGAATTCACAGTATGAAATCAAGGAAGATCAAAGGAGCCATTATCAAGATTGATTTGTCAAAAGCATATGACAAGGTGAGTTGGTTATACATTCATTTGCTTCTTACTCATTTGAGCTTTGCTGTGGATTTCATCAGGTGGATAATGAGTTGTATCTCTACGGTCTCATTTGCGGTTCTCATAAATGGGGCAGCCTCTCCTTTCTTTCACTCGGAAAGAGGTCTTCATCAAGGATGTCCATTGTCACCCTTGTTTTTCTGTTGGTAGCAGAAGGTTTAAATAAGGCCCTGAAAAAAGCTTGTAGGGATGGCACACTCTGGGGTATTCAGGTGGCTCCAAATCTTTTTATCTCACATTTGCTTTTTGTGGATGATATTCTCATTTTCTGCTCAGGTTCGCATGGTGATATAGAAACTCTTCAAGGCATATTTCAACTCTTCTCAAAAGCTACTGGTATGGAGATTAATGAAAGGAAATCTACCCTGTCGGTCCATTTGTTAAGTGATAATGAGATTGTGGCCATTAGAAGGATTTTTCCTTATACTTTAATGCTTCTTAATGCTGGATTTAGCTACCTTGGGTTCCAATTAAAACCTAATGCTTATACCAAACAGGACTAGAACTGGCTTATTGAGAAAATTCACAAAAGGTTGAAGGTATGGAACCACAAATGGCTTTCGAGAGCAGGTAGGCTGGTCCTGGTGAAATCAGTTCTTGAGGCCATTCCTGTATATTGGATGTCCCTTTCTTGGATCCCCAAAGGAACATTGGAGAAAGCTCAGAAAATATGCTTTCGCTTCCTCTGGAGCGGCAAAGGAGATTTTTTTTCCCCATGGGTTCGTTGGAAGAGAATCACAATCCCCAAGGCCTTAGGAGGGTGGGGATTGAAAAACATTCACCTTTTCTCTAAAGCTCTAGCAGCCAAAGGAGCTTGGAGAATTTTAAAGACCGACAATCTATGGACACGAGTTATCATTCAGAAATACATTGCCCCTGCAACAGTCATGGACTGGGTTCGGAATCCGGTTAAGTTACATTGAGGTGGATCTGTCATTTGGAAAGCGGTTGTAAATTCCTTCTTTGTTATTGGTGACCTGTTGGCCTGGAACATTGGGAATGGACATTCTCTTCGGGTGGGGGAAGACCCCTGGTTTGGGAGCGAAGGCATACTCATTTTATCAGATGGACTGATTGCATCACTCCGGGACTTGGGTATCATTTATTTATCTCAACTTGCTACTCGAGCATTGGATCATCCATGGACTCAATCTTGGATTGATGTCAACACTCTGGATTTATCGGTGGATGAACAGGATGAATTGAGGATTTATTACAGTGCACTCATTCAATCTTAAATTCTCATCCGTGATAGGGAAGATTGTTTGGTCTAGGAAGGGGCTCCGAATGGCATCTTTTCTCCGAAGAATGGTTACATTAGTTTAAGTCATTTTATCAACCCCCATGATTTGGTTTGGTGGTGGAAGCCAATCTGGAAATTAAACTTCCCTATGAAACAAAGATTATTTATGTGGAATGTACTTGAAAATTCAATTCCTACCTGGGATTATTTATAGAGAAAGAATCGGGTAGGACCGGGGTGGTGTATTTTATGCAAAGCAGCTGATGAAACCTACCTACACTTATTTCTACAATGTCCATATACGGTGCAAGTATGGGCAGAATGCTCCTAGATTTCAAATGTTCAGTATAACTGGGAGGGTGATACACTGTTTCAGGCATGGACTCTGTGGTGCAATGACCCTATTGGCAAATCTTGTAAAGCTCTACCTTTAATGGTTGCTTGGGGGATATGGCTGGCTCGGAACAACCTGATATTCTCGGATAAACCGTGTACACCTGCTATCTCTGCCATACTCATTTGTGGGTTCCTAACCACATATACTTAACGTATTAGAGTTGCCAATCAGAGAGTTGTTATGGAATTAGACATTGATCGTTCAGTACCTTGGGGATTCTATGATGGCTCAGCTCAGGAAAATTTCTATGGGGGAGGGGCCATATTACATCTCACATTATCCCACTACTTTCACCTTTTCTGGGGTCTGGGGGAGGGTGGAAATAACTATTCTGAACTCATGAGCTTCAAACTACTCCTTATGTTCGCCATTGAGACTGGTTGTCAAAACATCAATGTTTATGGAGACTCAATGAATGTTATTAACTGGTCACTTGGTATACAACAATGCAAAGATCTTAGACTTGCAAACATTCTACAGGACATTCGAGAACTACAGCACTCATTCTTACACTTTTCTTGCAGACATATATACAGGGAGAATAACAAGGAGGCAGACGATGCTTTTAAAGCTGGCAGGGTCCTGGCAATGGGGGTGTGGAAGATAAAGGAATACCGGGAAGGGACACTCTATGAGTACTATCATCGACCTTTTGTTGATGAATTGGATATACAAGAATAGCAGGACTGAGAACTTAAAAGTTTGAGAAAACTACCAATATTCCTTTTGTGACGACAATATGGAGACTTCTATTTACTATTCTTTAAGTTTTTACTTGATGTATTAGGAGGCTCGGGGAGCCCCCAGAATTATTACTTTTGCTTCTTTTTTGGTTTTTAAAAAATGGTGATGTTGAACACACCAGACTGATGTAACGAAGACACTTCTTTTTACAGTACTGACACTTCTTAAGTGGGTATCCGCATGCATACTTGCATATACATAATGTAATTTTGTTCACCTCTGCTGAAATAAAATTACGCTTTTTTTCTTGGAAAAAAAAAATAGAAATAAAAATGTTTTGACACTAAACCATTTATTGTGTGGCCATAAGAAGTTAAGTTTTTTGTTATTATTATTAATTCTTAACTTTAAATTAATTTAATTTTTTTGGAAACTATTTGGACTTTATGGTGGATTTTGGTCAAAATCAAGTAATATTTTTTGGTAAAATATAAATTTGGAAGTGTTTAAATTGTGTTTTTTAATCCATAAATAGATTTAACACCCTCAATACCCCAGGGCACCCAAATTATGCAATTTCCATAGCTAATATATGTAATTCTAAGGTTTTTTAAAATTAATTTAATATTTTCTTTAGGAGGCTCATTTTAGACTTTAAATTTACTCCTATGGCAAATAATTATGTTGGTTGAGTGCTTTGAGCTTGATGCATAAAGTCTTAGGGTTAGTCCTATGGGTTCATTGCCTCTATTGGATGTCTCGATGTTCATACTAGATCAGGCACCATAATCAACGTCAACAATTTTACATTGTGTACCATTCGTGAAATGTGAAGAAATGTTGGAGGGTTCCTTGCAAGTTTTCAGTTCGCTCAATCAATTGGTGTCATTGTTGTTAGGACACTGTGATTAATTTGACACACTATGTAGGGCCCCGATTCAATTCCCACAACGTCAAGCACACTAAATCTATTATGCCCACTTTACACTAGGTGCCATCCTCTAAATTTGGGGCAGTGCCCTCAAGTTTCCTGAGAGTTTATTTCTAAGGACAAAAAAAGGAAACAACAATGTTACATACAAAACTTCAACAAGCAATGGGAAATCAAAATTCAAGTCTATTTAAAGCTAAAGAGATGTGAAAAACTTGTGATAGCTTAGTTAAGAACCAACACCCACACACTACAATGTGAAATAAGAAGATGAGAGTAACCCAAGGAAGGGAACTATGGGAGGAGAGGTTGTATAGGCTATGTGGAATTAGTAGTTAATTTTTTCCAATTGGCTATTTGTTGGGCTTATTTTTTAAAAGACAAATTAGCCAATACTAATTTTTCATTAAAAATATCATTTATTTTGTATATAAAATATGTTTAGATTAATAAGATTTGCCCAAACTTTACAAAAATTAATAGTAAATTTTATATGTTTTCTTAAATATTTGTTTAAGTTATTTTCATTGGTTTTTTCTTCTTCCAAAGGCAATATGAGGACTAAGAAGCTACATTCCATGTTTAGTTTTTATTTCTTTTTTATATTCATTATTATTTTTTGTCATTTAACATAACTATTAATAATTATATACATTTTTCTTTAAATTATCACTTTTAATATTCAAAATACATAACACATAATTATAATAATTTATAATAATTTGTTCATCTTATATAACATACAACCTACCATCTGGTTACATATAACTAACCAACCAATAAATTTTAAAATAAAACTTATTCCCAAAAATAATTAAACAATCAATTATTTTAATATGCAATATATAACACATAATTTTAATCATTTTAATATCTAATATATAAAAGATAATTATAATAATTTGTTTATTTCATATAACTTGTTACATATAACTAACCAACCAATAAATTTTAAAATAAAACATATCCCACATAAAGTAAAATTAAGCAATTTTAATATGTAACTGTTTTGATTGAAAAAAAAATTGTGATATATGCATCTTTAAACCAACTTCTTAACAAAGTGGAGAATAAAATGGTTTGAGATGCAGTATCTTAACTGAAATAGTTATTTGTAAATCTATGCACTTTCAAACCCACTTCCCAATTAAGTCGAGAATGGGATTTATCGAACATGGAGTAATCTTTATAACAACTATTCTAAGCACGAATCTCCCTCGAATTATTATTTAAGATTCGATGGTAATATTCATGTTTCACAATGATGAAATACCATGTTTAATTTTGGCAGTTTTAAGTATTAGACAGATTTTGCACTTATTACGAAATAAAGTTTGTTATATTATTGAATGTTTTAGTGAATAAGGTAATAAAACTTTACCTAACAATAAACACCAAAATTTGTTTGTCATTTAATACCATGATATCTAAGGTTGGAATTTCAAATCGGGCAATCATCAAAATTAATGAGAATAACCAAATTTTAAAATTTCTTCCACATTTCAAGCCATTTTGTTACGGTTACAATAAAGAAGTGTTAGTCATATTTAACAATTAAATGACAATTTTCCCGACAAATTATATCACTGCATGCAACTTCTAAATTATTATTCAAATATTATAATAATTAATTTTGTCAAATCCCTATCCTTTCAATAAATCTAGATAATAATTAGTAATAAGAAAGGTGCATGAACGTGGCAGTGTGTAGTGAGAGTCTTACAAGTTACACATTCCTTAATAAAATGCACATGCATTCATGAAAAACATAATTTATAGCATCCAATCATGTCATTCTCTTCAATAATTAAAAAAAAGAAGGTGCATGAACGTAGTACTGTATATTGAAACTGTCTTATACTTTCTTTGATACAGTGCAAATGCAGGCATGAATTACATTATTTATATTTTATGTCATTCTCGTCAACCATGCATGCTTTGCGCATGGAAATTTTATATTCAAATAATATTATTTAGGTGATCTGTGTTTGACTTTGACTTTTTTTCAAAGTCAAAGAGATTTTTGCTATGGAGGATAGTTTTAAGGGTATATTTTGAAAGTAAGATCTATGCATGTAAAGAAATTTCATATTAAAATAATATTTATTTAGGTGATATTGATTTGATTTGACTTTTTTCTTAAAATCTGATTTATATTGTATTGTAGTTTTAAGTATGTGTATTTTAAGGGTGAGGATTTTTTTAGATGAATTAAAATCTTGAAAATCTTTAAAACAGTGATCAAAGGGAGGGATAACTAAGTGTTATGTCCCGATCTTAGGAAGGGGTTATTTTTGGTTCTCAACCTTAGGGAGGGGCTATTCCGTGTGGTTGTAGTCTTCTTCTCCTTTCCCTTCCACTTCTTCCCCCTCTTTGGTATAATCTTGGTGCAAGGATGTTATGATCTACAGGACCCAAATCATCATTCTCCAATCACATAATTCATCCACTCCACCAACACACTCAAAGGAGCATTTGAACTTGATGACCAAATTAAAAAAAGTCGTTGTTTAACACCAACATCGTCTTGCCACCATGCAACTGAGCCCTTAAGCCAAGCCCTAGTCAAGCTAAGACAATCTTTCCACAAGCAACCAATCCAGCTCCTATTCATCATCACAATCATCCCTTATTTATATTAAAATATAATATTTATTTAAGTGGTACTTGTTTGTTTGAGTATGATTTCTTTGTTATGAACATAAAAGATTTTTTCAGACTATAATTTAAAATAATAGTACTCTTTTATATTGGTTTAAAAACAAATTCTTAACTATTATTCAAAATAATACTACTCGTTCATATTGATTCAAAAGAGATTTTGTTTTTACTACTATTCAAAGTAATACTACTCTTCCACATTTGTTGTACTCTTCCACCTTCCACCTTTATTGTAATTGGAATCCAAAGAAACTTTATTTATAACTGATGTTTGGCATTTTATGTGAATGGAGATTACTCTTCCATATTAGTTTGGGATCCAAAGCACCTTTCCTTATAAAGGGCGTTCACTCATTAGAACTGACATTTGATTCAATATAGGTGTACTACAATTCCATATAGGCTGTAATTGGGATAAAAAATGGCATTTGATTCAATATAGGTGTACTACAATTCCATATTGGCTGTAATTGGGATTAAAAAGGGCATTTGACAATACAAACCATTTCCGATAAAAGTGAACAACGAGTATATGGTCAAATGGCAACTATTCAAATCATGAAATTACACAAATTTCAAAGTTTCAAGTTTGCTGGTGACAGATACACTCTTTTTGTTCTCAATAGAGTTGACCATTGTGTTCAGGCAGACTAAGCTATTTTTTTTTGTTAAATCGCCATGCCAAGTGTTTATAATAATTTCTACTATTATAATGCACCTATCCAACAAAGACAAGTAGATCTGATTCGATATTAGGTAAATGTAACATGTTAAATGAAGTTGCGGCTTCATATCCTAATGGAATTATACCCAAGTAGAAAATACAAAAACAATGAACAAAACCATGTCCAATTAAAAATTTCAATGGATGCCAAGAAATTAAAATTAAAGGGAACCAGACCATGTCAAATTTAAAAAAAAATGAATTCTATTTCAATTTCAATTGATGAAAATAAAAACAAATACTAATTATTATATAACTGTGATCACAATTATCATTTTCATTAAAAATGGAGCCCAACGGTCTTCACAAACATGGTATATATATAACAAACACTAAAGCCACCCAGGCCTAAGAATGATAGAAGATATGCATTGCAAAATTTTGAAGGACAATTTTGTATAAAATGCATTGAAGGCCTAAGAATGATAAAAAATATGTGTGGATATGTCTGCAAATTTTGATAAATAATTTATATAAAATGCACTGAAAAGAATATTTTACATCCATTCATAGTGAATTTAAACTAAATTTGTTTGAAAATCAATTTAAATTTCCACAACTTTAAAGAATAGTTATATGTATTTTATATCCATTCAGAGTGTACTTAATTTTTTTTAGTATCCATTCAAATTTACACAACTCTAAAGAATAGTCATATGTGTGGCCATTATCTAACAATTAACTAAATAGTTACATTTTGGACCACCTTTGCTGGAATTCGATAAACCAAAAATCTTTGAATGATCAATTTGCTATCCAAATTGCAATTCTGACACTCAATTTGTTATCCAAATTGACATTCCTTGCCTTGCATCTCATCAATCTGTTGTCCAAACTAGGATTCTGACAGTCTGGGTCGATTCGGTTGTCTAAACTGCAAATCTGATTGGGTCAATCGTGAGACCTTAAAAATTGTTTAGATGGTAGTTTTGAGTTGATGAAATTGCAATTTTGAGATTATTGTCATTTCATCTGTAAGATGTGCGCTAAAAACATGTTAGGAAAAATTGTTGGGAAGAAAGCGTTTTAGTAAATGTTTAATCCACCATATTTACAGATTACAGATTACTTTGGCTTGATCTAAAGATTCAGAGTAATTTAAAGTTAGATGATTTGTATTTTTTTTGGTTTGTTTTTCAATCATTTTTTTTTAATTTGGTTATAATTTTATAATTTGAATTATAGATAAAGTGTTAAAACTACATAATCTGGGTGTTCCGAGGGATTTTAAAGGTGTTAAATTCATTTTAATAATAAAAATGGATTTTGAGATCTGATCATTTTTTAATTGCCAGATTAAATAAAAAAATCTACTCGAAAGTTAAAATTATTTTGAATTACAGATAAAATGTTAAAATTGTATAATCTAAGTGCCACAGAAGATTTTAAGGAAAATGAATTCATTTTTGCAATAAAAATGGATTTTGAGATCTGGCCATTAAAAATTGCCAGATTAAATCAAAAATCCACCGCAAAGTCAAAATTCATTTGACAACTCTTATAAAAAAATGCTTAGATGACCGTGTTAAGTTGATGACGTTGCAGTTTTGTGATTATAGCCATTTCATTTGCCATATTTTGGCCAAAAACATACCAGGAAAGATGTCAGGAACAGTGTTTTAGTAAATGTTTGGCCCACCCCATCCACAGACTATCTATCAATCTCTCTCACCTATCTATCAATCTCTGTTGCCCAAGCATGCTGTCACATTACACAAAGCTTAGAAAAACAGTTCGTTGGGCTGCTTTGCATTGAAAATCTGCAGGCCATTGTCACATGGGAAAGGCCAGACTTAATACTTGTCAGAGATAAAGTTTCTACCTTGATAAAGTTTCTACCTTACTCACATGGGTGTTAACTACAGCAGTAATGTTCAGTGTCTCCTCTGGGTTGACACTGGCAGATCTGATCCTTCTATTTCTGATGTTGACATTTCATTATTCCAATCTGAGTTGCCAAGAGGACACCTTAAAAGCAATCAGTTGCTTTGAATCAGAGAGCCCTACTCCCTCTCACCCTAGTCTCTAGTATCCTCTCCCAAATTTGGTTGATCACGGCATGTTACAGACAGTGAGAGAATCACCAATCTAGCCTCTGTTATAAGCATATTCACATATCAAGGGAACATCAATGAACAATATTGTCCCCGGCTTATTGAACAAAGTGCCCATCGTTACAAATACGGCATGGCACCGGTTGAGTCTCACAAATATAGCACAGGTCCAGCTGCATGAATTAACCAACGTCAACACCAGTAGGGCCAGCCATCTCTTCAAGGCTGGGGAATAAAGGGTACCATTCCCTGCTGTTCCATTGGATTATACAAGGAAAGATGATTTAGAGAGTACCCATGTCAGCAGAAACACCAAGAACAAAATGTTGTAGAAATTGTCATGATCAAAAATTTATGAATAGTTGGATCAAAAATGTATGAATAGTTGGTGTCAAGTTCAACCTGCCAAGCCACAGTCAGTACCAACCTACCAAGCCTTCAGTTCCGATTAAGCCCCAATCAAAGTCCAAAGATGTAGATTACATACTAAACCCTGTCAACTCCCTTTCAAGCCTCCTCTACAGCTGCAACATAGCTTCTACTTTAAAGAGGAGGACATGAGAAAGGACTTGCACCTTTCTGCAAATCCTTACCACTGGGACTTAACTCCAGTTTTTCATCTTTATGCCCATCATTGCTGCTAACTACCTTCTTGGATCTTCCACTGACTTAATTTCAGTCTTTTATCTTTATGTTTATCATTACTGCTAACTAACTTCTTGGATCTTCAACAACTTAATTTCAGTCTTTTATCTTTATGTTTATCATTACTGCTAACTAACTTCTTGGATCTTCAACAACTGAGCCTCTTCCCGCTATGGGGAGATGTAAAACTGCTATATCTGAACTGGCATAAACAAATGGGAGACAGACTCCAATTGGGTAGAATGTTCTTGTGTTGCCAAGATTTCCCAACATAACTGACCTCCATATCAGTACATGCACACCCAAGGAAGCCAACTAAATGCCAGACGCATGAACCAACTTAACACACAGAATAGTCAAAAGTAAAATGAACTAGCAACAGGTAAGAAAACCAGTCACTCTATGAGAGGGGATTAAGATGACTTTAATGCAGTACTCCACAGGAATTTTGTGAGGATAGGTGGGAATATGTCAGACAATAAATTCAGACTCATGTGACTACCTGCTACTGTTTTCAAAAGAACAGGCCCTCCTGATTGGAACAAGACAGGCACTGGACAAAAAAAGCTACTGCAACCATCGTATATCCCACAAGGACAGGAATGACCTTCACATGGCACTTTTGACATGGTGGGTATTAAACTGCACTACCTGTTTCACATGGCACTTCTAAGATGGTGTGTATCCAATTACCCTCATTCTATGTTATTAGATGGTCACTGAAACAATATGATTTTAAAAGGATTTTTTATTTTGAGATGGTGAAAGCTCGGGATTTAAATCCAACTCTGTTTATTAAGCATCGACGTTCTCATTCAACTTGGGAGGTTCCATACTGGCCAAATTTCAAAAAGGATCATGATTTCATGAATCATCTCACGATATTACCGTACACCTTTACAAAAGCAACCCAGTTCAAAATGCAGAAAAAATTGAACTGGTAAGCCAGTTGTTGTATTGTAGTACAACTGAACCAATGTTTTATAAAATGGGCAGTAAACAGATACATTATAATAAGAAATCACAGCATATTACCAAAAGCACACAGGTGATCTACTCACTGAAAAGCATAACATCTGTTCCAGTTTTGACATTAAACATTGTATTTACAAAGAACAAGCAGCAGGCTTCCAAAAAGATGCACTATCAATGAAATTGTTTTTGGAATGGTATAGAAATGGGAGAATCCATCCAGTCAACTGAGAATATTGACCTCTATAAACAGTCAAATGACATTTGATCTTTATAAGACGGTGCTATAAAATCTCAGAGAAATTATCCATTGAAGCCATCAAATGGCCTCAGTAATTTCAATCAACTTGCTGCAGACTTCATTTGCCCAAGGTGGTTTCCTGCTACAAAATATTTTGATCGAGCAATTCATTCTGCCATGATCACAATCACCACCATTGTCCTTCATTGTTGGTCCATGGCTGTTGCTTAGGGATCAGGTGAAGGCTTCTGTCTCCCCGAAGAAGAAAGGCCAGATGCTTATTGCTGTCGAAAACAACTCTGTCTGGTACAGGATAAAGCTTTTTCAATTACACTCCTAGGTCTCTGGCATCCCTTTTAGTAAGTAGTCTGCATATCATCTGAAGACCTTCTAAATAGATCAGAACCAGCCATATAGTATATGATATTGATTTATTGCATGAGCTTAACAACTAAGTGCTTCATAAGTGACTGGAAGGGGCATTATGGCATGTCCTTGATGTGCATTCATCCAACCATCCGAAGAGAATCCGTGTGATAACATTGTCCCAACAGCCACTAAATCTCTGCACGAGACTGCTTGAAATACAGAAGTATCTGCCAAATCCTGCAAGCTTGAATCCTCCTTAACAGAAGTGTATATGCTAAACTCAGATGTATCATTGATCCTAGGAACATCAGCTACCCCAGAAGTACTATTAATCAATGTCCGATCAGACACCGAACTTGTTTCCAAGAAAATCTGTTGAAACTCACCATTAACAACGTTTTTGTCAGAACCTGAAGATGTGGTGGTCATGTTACTTGCTTCACTCTCTGTACAGCAATCTGATTGCTTGAAATCAACTTTTACATCAATAGAAGGTTCACTTCTAACTTTAAGACACTGCTCAGGCACTCTAGCAACCTGTGCATCAAGCTCTTCCCGTTTTATTTCACTGGCCCTTAGCTTCTTTTGCTTCTCGGCTTCTTCTTCCATGATAGAAGTCATTATGTATGTGTAGGCCTTCTGCAATAATCTATACAGCATCAACGCCGACAAACGAGCCTGATCTTTAACAGCATCAATATCTCTTTCATCCACAAATTCGCAGCGATCAACAAAATGAGAAGCTTTATCAGGCCTATGCCTTAGGCAAAGTAATAGATGTGCACGTTCGACATCTGCCCTTGTGCAACCTCTTCTCAAACCAATAAGAGTGTAATAATCAATTGTATAAGGACTTGATAGCCTTTGCTTCATAGTAAGAATCTTAGAATTCAAAAATTGAAGGTTCCCATGGACATCCCTATAATTCAGTTTTTGATGCTTCCAAACAGGTCCTGGAAACTTATGCTGGCGAAGAATGGACTCATAAAGCAGTCTTAGATGTTCTAGATCCTGCATGTACTCGGAGAAGCATCTTGCAGTTTCAAACAGGGTGGCCCGTGTGGTTAAAGCTTCAATGCAAGAAGGATCTAATGCAAGTGTCCTATTGCAATCAGCTATTGAATCAGTCACTCGTCCCGCAGATTGATAAGCTGTTGCTCGCAACATATAGCATTCTGCTATAAAGCCTTGAGGGGTGCCTCTTCTTCCATCAATTATTTTTGAAAAATGCCTTGCTGACTCTGAGTAGAGGCCAGCATCTAGTGCAGCCACAGCAGCTGCTTTTCTCCTCAGTAAAAATTTAATATTTCCAAGCAAATGGCTAACAATTTCTGATTCTGAAGCAGAATTCTCAGCGCAAAAGCTATCATCATTGCGACATGTGCTTTCTCTTCTAAAGGCGGCAGAAGCAACTCTTTTTCCACTTTGGAGCAAAACCAATGCATCCTCCATCATACCTAAATGGCAACAAGCCTGTCCGAGAACCAAATATCTCCATTCTTCCCTCTCACATCGCCTAGACAACCCAGCTAAAAGCTTCGTCTTCAGTTCGGAGACCGAAAAACATTTGAGAACGACACTGGCCCTGAGTATGTTATTCTCTTCATAGCTCGGAAGAAGCTTCACTTGATCTCTTGACATCTCTTTCGACACAGGTGGGCTTTCAGATGGGACTATCTCCCTAAATCTCAGGCTTGGGATATATTCTTGCAGCATATTTGCCACATCTTTGAATTTCCTAAGATACAAGAATGCCCTTGCCTTAAGTTCCAAAGCCTTCTCCCATCTTGGGCATAGATCAAGAGCAGCATCAAGCAGATCAAGTGCCGAGTAGATCTCAGTCTGTTCTTGACTTGCAAGTAAAGCCCGAGCATTGCTCAAATGTTTTTCAGCAAGCTGCACCAACCAAAATTATAATCAGCATCCTGCATTAGCAGATATTAAAAGAAAGGCATTCTGCAAGTACGCTGCATTAATCAAAAAACTAAACTGGCAAGGTCATGGAAACAAACACATCTCAAATGCTTCAAACAGAAATTTTGCATTTTCAGAATGCATCTGATAGGCATTTTACATTGTGGTTATGGCGTATAAATTAAGATTAATGCACCCAATTGCTTCATAGGTCGTTTTGCATATGACAGTTAGGGCAAACATCTAGAGATTAATGTTTCAAAATCCACAAAATTTGCATTTGTTTGTTTGCTCGCAAATACCTATAAATGCAGCTTCAAATAAAACCAATAAGCATTCTGCATTTATCAATATCCGGAGTTACAAATGAGCATTAGATCCCAGGCCGTTTATGCATTGGCAATATGGGAAGACATGTATTGATCATTAGATGTGATCAATAATGTCATGAATACAAAGGGTATACCTGAAACACACAAACTGCCATTGCCAAGCACCAATAAGCTGAAAATTCCTAAAAAAAGATTTGAAATGGGTATTACGGTTTTTGGCTTTGGAGACAAGCTCCTTAACCTCATTCCAACGCAATACACATATACCCTTTCGAAAAATCCAAAAACCTAGTAGGCTGGACAGCAAAACCAGACTACCCACATAACCAAACAAGCCATTAAGCTACATTGCATCAAAACACATCATCCTTGCAAACAAATGCATTCATCGATAAGACATTCCATGTCAGTTTCAACTCAAACGCGTTAGCAACCTTGCAAAAAAAACCCCATTAACTTGGTAGGCTGCATTGCAGACTAGCTACAGAACCAAACAACTCATTGAGCTACAATGTATCAAAACACAAAACCATATGCATTCCTTCATCAATAACTCAACCCATATCAGACACAATTCAAGCACCAAAGCAACCCTGCACAAATGCATTATTCAAAAACCCAATCATTTGCCATCATTTAGGCCCCCAGTAGCCATCAATCGACCAACCAAATTCAAAAATCCTAACAGCCCATCTCTGCAACATACTCCAAATCCATAAAAACTAAAACAAAAGACACAAAAATTACAGAATGAAAACAAAGATCCCACCTTTTTGTTAGTGAGCCACCATTGCTTCTTCATCTGGGGAGCAGCTATGGATGCTTTAGACATATTGCAAATACATCAAGCTGCTACCCACATTGACCTTGGACTGTACTAATGTTACTGCCAGCTTTGTCCCCCTTCAACTTGCTTCTTCCTTATCAAAAACCCATTACCTCTTCAATCAAAACACCAAATCATGCCCTTTGAGGCTTCACACACACAAAGACCAATAGATATCTAAAGCCCACCACAACTGCAAAAGAATGCCAGCAGAAATCCAGTAAGAAAACCAGGCCCCTCATCCATGTGCACCCACTGTCATCCCCACCACCAAACCACAACAAACAATCATGCCCTCAACCCCTACCATTCCAAATGTCAGTTTAATACTTAAAAACTACAATGTAGACCTAAAAACAGCTTAGGCTAAAAATTCCCAGGAACAAATCCCGTTCCCCAAGTTGAAATTTGACAATACAAAGAAACATAAAAACGAAATCCTTTAATGCCCAATTCAACTGGCAGTCTGCCCGAAGAACCAAATTGATCAAACTCTCAGGCGACAGGCTCTTACTGGTGGATTTTCAAAGCCTCTCAGACTTGCAGTCCACTGGCAAAAGGGCAAAAAGCGTGTCCCGCATCAAGCGTTACGGACAACCTGGCCAGCTGTAGGTGACTACTGTCAGTCAGCAACAGCTGCCGGTTACAGCTGCCCGCGATCCTCGAGGGTCTGCCGCAGTATATTTTTGGCTCGAGCCATTATTTTATCCTGCGGTAGAATTGTTGGTTAGGATTTTTGAGTTCAAATACTTAAAAATATTCAAATTCAATTTATTTATTTTTTGAATTTTTAAATCCGAATTGGTCAGATTGAATATTTTATTTTTAACCTTATATTAAGGTTAGACCTGGTCTTCCCATGTGGGAATTTCCAATAAACTAAGGATGGCAGTATGAAATATTATTTGTCAAAGCTATTGAAAAATTAAACAAATGATTGCAGGGGGTGCTATGGATGGAGTGGTAGGATTATTAAATTAGGTGTCCTCTAGAAAGGAGGGTTGAATGGGCTGGATCCTCACGTGCAAGGAATGAATTGTTGCAAAAGAAAGGGTGGGAAAGCAAGGTGTTCTCCTTTTTCTCACATGAGGAGGGCTTTGTGCCCTCTCAGGCCACCACCACCTTAACTTAAGTCCTGATTCTTATCTGGGATAGAGGAATCCCAAAACGGTATGGTCTACCATTAAGAAAGTTATGATTAAAAGTTATGATATGTATATTAATATCATGATAAATATTTATAATTAAAATTCATTACATCAATTAAATATTATAAAATGTAATTTTATAATAAATTACATAATTATAATGGTCAAAAGACACCTATACAACCCTACACTCTTTATAATGGATTTCAAGATACACCTCTATCACCTTACACTATTATAATGGATAACCCTACACTAATAATGGAAATAGGCTAACACAAAAACCTAGGAAATAGGACATATTTTAGATACACATACCTATATAACCTTACATAGCTAGGCAAGGACAAGGACGTTTAGGCTTGTAAGGCCTGGATTCTTGGGACATGTAGAGTCTCTTCCTCTCGATTCTTAAGGCTTCTATCATTGATGTTGACTCGTTTACTTCTCTAGTTATAGATATTGATTCTACATATTTTAACTTCGAAATGTAAGGCTTAAGTACTAAAATACAAAATAATTGAGATTCTTCTATCTCATAGTTTCATCATTTTTGAGACATTCAGGTTCATAAAGAGTAAAGAGTAATTATTGTTGTAAAAGTAATTTTAAAATATATTTTATTTTTATTTTATACATAAAGTTTTATAAAAGAGTTAATAGAAAATAAATCAATTTAACATTATATTAATAAGAATTACAACTATATTAGCATTTTTCTTTTCATCATTTTAACCAAAAAAAATTATAATATATAAACTAAATTTTTGCAATTCATGTAAGATAATATATTTAAAATATTTATCTTGATAAAAATAATTTTAAAATAATATTATAATATATTTGATTTTTATTCTACACATACCTATAAAACTTGTAAGATAAGAAAGCAAAAAAATAATGCATAAAACATATTATGAAAAAGAAAGAAAATGCAACACATGAAACATAATCATGAAAAATCAAAATATTAAAAGGGAATTAAAAAAGAGAAAGTCCACTGTGTATGTAAAAAAAGGGCAATAATTAGTCCATACCTTTCATGTAACTTGGACTATATGAATTGGCTTACCACAATTTCAATTTTTTACAAGAAAATCAATACATGTTTTAAGCTTTGAAGTCCACAATTCAACTAATTCTCCCGCTTAGTTGGGCTCCTATCAAGGTAAGTTAATATTCCATGGGCATTAGGGGCAATAGGTCTAAGGGGGTATCCTTTTGGATCCCGATGGAAACTCGATAGTCACATATGAATGGGGTATGGGACTGGGAACAAATAATCAAGCAAAGCGATATGCCTTCTTTATGGGGTAGAACTCGTTGTTTCCCTCGGCATCCAACGAGTCATAATCTTGAGCGACTCCCTCCTTGTCATATCTTAGGCAAGGAAGAAGCTCAACGGAATGGACACAACCATATGGAGACTTCAATACAAAATAGCGAAGCTACTAGAGCTGATCAGATAACCCAACATTCTACATATTCATCGTCATAATAACTCAATGGCAGATAATCTTGCCAACCGAGCAATTCACTAGGAAAGGGGGTTTATTAGTAAAAATGGGGGCCACCCTCAACAACAGTGACTCCCCCAGGATTTAAGTATGCCACCAAGTTTGAGTTTCCATGATCACTCACCACATGTGTGCACTCGACGTCGTCATAATGCACTAGGTACGGGGCTCAGACCTCATTTATCCTGTCACGTGAGATAACCCTCTCGAGTCTCTACTCATACGATTTGCTTAGCTAAGAGAATTGGCTATGCAGCATTCCCCTTTGTTATGTTTGTTGCAAGTTGGATGCACTACTCGTAAAGGAATTTTTCGACTTGATGTGCCTAGACAAACTGGGACTTGGTGGTGGCTAGGCAATTTGCTTCCCCATTCTAGGTTACAGTTTGCATGTGTTTGTGGTTTTCTTGGAAGCTTTGGAAATGGATTTCAATGGTTGACACTTCCTACTTCGGTACTCGAAGGGTCAAGGAAATTGCTTTGAGTTGTAGACATGGAGGAACCAAGTTGGGTTGTGGGTTTGTGCAAGGTTAAGGGTGATAGCATGGACCTCAAATTGGAATGCGAAGGCTTAAATCATAGAGGTAAGGGGTTTGGAAAACAATTAAATAGGAGTCATCTCACGTCTCTCATTTAGAAGTTTGGTTTGATGATTTGTAAGGGAAAGTGTGTGTGGAAGAAGTCCAGCTGGAAGGAGTGATAACAATCACTGGTGCTCATCAAGAAATGCTAGTGGGAAGGTAGTCTCGAAACACTCCACTCATAGGCTCGAGGATAAAAACATATGATTCGGTTCAACAACCATACATTGTCGTGGTTGAAGTCTCCAGCTCACATGTCCAGGAGGAAGGAATTTGGGACCCCCATGAAGTCTACAGTGGTAACAGTCCTCTCTAATCTCATCTAGTATGATGTGTTTTCTGCATATTTTTGTTGGGGTGGATTATTAGGGTCTATAGTGTTTAGCTTTTTGTCATAAATGTTGCAATAGTATTGAGATTTCAGGCTGATAAAAGCCCCTTAGGAATGCTCTGATGGACAATGAGTAATTTTATATTCTGAAAATGATTGTAAATTTTAGTTTTCTTTTATCAGCATTTTAATACAAAATCCATACCCATTTTAGTTTTTAAAAATACATATATTCCATGAGAATTATTTACTTGAAACCTTATGTTTCATGTAACCATTATATAGTTCATTGACACTCATAGTTTTGAAGTCAAAATACTAGAATTCACTCTAACATTAGTTTCAATGAGTTTACACTGTTTTAACTTCTTCAGATATATGCATCACCTAAGTTTGGATGAAACTCAATGTTACATTCAGTGTAAAAATTACAAGTGTGCCACCTTAGTTACACATGCCATGAACTTCTTCATAACCTTTGCACAACCTTTGTGCTTTTTCCATGACCTCATTCTACATAGCCTTCCCTGCACTTGCCATGGCCTCATTCTATTGCCTTTACTACACTTGACTAGATGGGACATCCTTCTGTGAAGCTCTTCAATTGGCATCAAACCGTCCTTGCTTACATGTGAATTAACTACTTGGATACAAAGTAGCTACTAAGCACTCAGGTTAAGATTCATAGCCCAAGACCCATCCTCTTGGTGCCCAAAGTGTTGTTCCACATGCTGGTGCATTTATCCTATATAGTAATGTGACAATTAGACAATCTAACTATAGGTATCCTCTCTAACTACAAGGAATGATAATTTATAAGCATACACTCAACAACAAGAATTCAATCGATTCTTATAGGCCATTCAAATCACTTCTACCAAGTCAATAGAGCCTAAAGGTATCCTAGAGATAACAATAGAAGTGGCCAAGGGCATATCACTCTCATTGTTAGAAGATGCTTTAGAGAGAAAAAAAAGGTAGTTCCACTGCAAAGATGGAGAATATTGAGTGATAATAATGAAGTGATGGCGTAAATGAAAAGTTGCAACATTAGTTATAGCAACTAGACTTCCCTAATGCTTCAACTAAACAATTTGCAAATGGTTGGTAGGATTACTGAACATATAAAGAAGAAGCTTCCTAGTATAGAAGAACTCGTTGAAATCCTAACTAAAGTCTATTGGGTATCAAAAGGCATATTTCGAATCAAAGGGATGGTTTTTTTCTTCTACAAGTGGATCAACAAGTCATACCACTGTGAGTTGCAACTTGTAACAATGAAAGTAAGGGTATACTTTATTGTCATGTCCCAATCCCATGTGTAATTGGCAACTTATAAGATTATATGTTTTTATATGGTCCTCCTTGAGCTACACTTTGTATATGTCCACAGTGGCGCCAAAAGAATTAGTACACAAATATTAGTTTCATTTACCATATGTCAAAAATGAATTTCACACACAAAACAAGGCGGAAGCATATAGAATATGATTGCATATTTTTATATGCAATTCAACTTCTACAAAATATACAACAAAAGCATAAAATAGCACCATAATAACTCATTCAGATTGGAAATTTGATCATGTAGTCAATCCTCAACATTTTGAGAGCTAATTTATTCTTTGTTGATCATATAGGTAATCATGTTCATCTAGTTACCTAAGTTATGAGTTCTCCCGCACCTGTAATTGTTTGTTCACTTTCTCAAGTTGCATTCATTCCCAACCTTCTTCACCACTTCTAAAAATCTTGCAATATGCCAAGCCATTGTCTCTCTTTCTATGAGAAGAAAGATGAGAAGAAAGTTTTCCTTTAGGCAGGCACCCAATATGCATACCAATATGAGTAAGATGTTGAAGAAAAGATAAACCAGGATACAAAATAAAAACAAAAGCAACATGAATGGGAAGGCAATTCTAATCGACATGTTCTTTCACATTTATTGAAATGAATGAGTACTGAAACTAAAATATTGAAATAAGTTTGGTTTTCACCGAAGAGCTCGAACTAGTATTACTAAGATGCTAGAGGAGACATTTGAAAACCCTCTAAAGAAGATGAACAACACTTGGTAGAGCGACCTTTCATAATAGTAACACATGGCAGTCAAGATGTATTCAATAACTAGTGGCCTCATTATCCTCCCTCGAGTGAGTTAATCAAGGAAAGGGCAAGCATGAATCACAAGTGTAAGTGTAACTAGATGATGTGCACCATGTATCTACTATTGCATATATATTCAATTGCAATACAATAATTGGTTAGTCATCCAAAGTGGCCAACTTACTATCCTTGAAACCCGTACTATATTGACTATAGGGATCAACCACTTTTAGGGAGAGAAATCAACCTTTTAGTATGGCTCGACCACTTATTCATTTACGTGCTCAACCTATCAATACCACAAGGCCTTCAGGTCAAGTGCATAAGACCTATACCTCTTGAAAGAGGGCAAGGAAGAGTTATCTTATTTACATGATAGCTAGAATTAGTAAGAAACTTCTTGTTCTCTTGGAAGAGAGCCCTAAAGGAAGGTTTCCAAGGAACACATTCTCCCCAAGCGTCTGAAATTATACAATGTATCAAGAAAACTAAGCCCATGCCATCTTAGGGTTAATAAGCCCAACTTTCAATATTCTAAATTTCCATGTAACTCAATTTAAGAAAAATATTTACAAAGGTACCTTAAGAAATCAAGTATTAAATTAAAATACAATGTAAAGCCTACATACTCTGAAGTGAAGTTAGCAAATAAAGAAATTGATTATTTATAATACTATTTGTAAAGAAATGTGTATGCCAAAAAATCACCCACCCCACCACATGTCTCACTCATACCTATGACGGGATTACATTTTCTCTTGTCATTGGGAATATTGGTATATCTTGCAACTTCAAGGTTCTTGCATGCATTTCAGTTCTCATGCCAAGTTGAATCTTACTAATAGTATGTGATTGGAGTGTAAACTAGAAGAATTGTCGGTGGATTCCAGTATCTTGAGTGATCCTCTCATTAGGCATAACAAAGTTGTTGTTTGGACTTATCAGATCCCCCACTAAACTAAGACAAGACAACAAAACTCTTTTTGCAAGCTCATTCAACCAGTTTGGAAGCAAATGGATTTGAGCTTCCTCCCTCCCATTTGCCTCGAAGAACGACAAATACATACGTGAAATGCCTATGTATCTTTACAAGGACATAAATGCATATATATATATATATATATATATTTATATTCAATTTTTTTGGTTGGTATTATAAAAAATATTGGTTTTGGGGAGGAGCTTCTCCACGATGTTATGTAGAAACCAAAGGAAATGAAATAAGATTGGTTTTGGGAAGGAGCTTCTTCATGATGTTATGTACAAACTAAAGGAAATGAAAGCTTTAACTGATTTTTTCTATAAAGGTGCATGCATGGGACATGATGGGGCTCACTTAGTTTTGATTCACTTTGAACACGATGTACATTTACAAGTACGGAGGGAACAACTGTAATGTCACCATAGTACTTGATCACTGTGTAATTAAGGAATGTCTCCCCATACCATATAAGGGAGTTTTTGGTTAGTGGTTCCATGTCTAATGATCAATAGAGTTACTCAAATCGAGTATTAAAATTTGTGTGTTATGGGTAGGTCAATACATCTTAATGTATAGAATTATTTAATCAATGTTATGCATAATATGAACGATAAATGAAGGTTATTGATTCTACTTGTAATTATAAGTCCAAGTACTAAAATACAATTATATAAACGATAAATGAGGGTTATTGATTCTACTTGTAATTGTAAGGTCCAAGTACTAAAATACAAAATAATTGAGAATCTTTTATGTCAAAGTTATATATTTTGAAATATTCAGTTTTTTTAATTTGATAATTATTTTTTTAATATTATTTTTTATAATTATAAAAGTAATTTTAAAATCTTAATTATAATATATTTTATTTATATTATATAAATAGATTTAAGATGAGAATCAAAGTTAAATAAAATGTATGTTAATTTCTGAATCAATTTAACATTATCTTAATAAGTGTTCAAATTTTTTTAATTTTTAGATAATTTTAAATAAAATTATTTACAATAATAACAATAATTTAGTTTTAAGTTTATGGTTTGGTTAGAGATTCAATTAGTGTATGAGACTCTCATATTTGTGGAAAAAAAGACCCCTTCAAGTTTATGAAAGTTTACATGCCTTACCCTTTTTAGATATAAACTATATAACTTAAAAAGAAATACATGTTTTTACCCATTATGCTTACCCCACAAATTAAATTTCACTATTCATATAGAATAACATATTTAAAAGAGAAAATAATTTATAATCTTAAAATGACTTTGAAAATATTACTATAATATATTTGATTTTTATTATTACACACATACTAATCAAACTTGAAAGATAAAAAATAAAAATAAAAACAATACATAAAACATATCATGAAAAAGAAAAAAGAAAAAGAAAAAAACAATTTACAAAACATATCATGAAAAATACAAAATAAGAAAATAAGAAAAGAGTATAGAAAAGGAGAAAGTCCATTGTGTGTTGAAAAATGATAATAATTAGTTCCTACTTTTCATGTAACATAGACTATATGAATTAGCTTGCCACAATTTCATTTTTCATGTAGCATAGACTATATGAATTAGCTTGCCACAATTTCATTTTTTTTTGCGTGAAATCAATACACATTTTTAAGATATTATCTTAAATTTTGATTGAAAAGTATGAAGAATGTTTTTTTATCTAGGAATCAAATATACAAAGTCCTTTTTGTCTACCAATCAACCAATTCTCCTTCTTATTTGGCCGAGCATATCAGGGCGATTTAATATTCAATGGGTTTTATTTACATGAAAGCCTAAGTTTTATGTAAGCATTGTATAAATCATTGACACACATAGTTCTGAAGTGAATTAATGCTGTAATTAATTCCAACATTATCTTGAGCCTACAATTTTTTCACTCCTTCAAGTCTATGCATTGCCTAAGTTCTATGCATCACCTAAGCTTGGATGAAACTCGACATTAAATTCAATGTAAAAATTACAAGTGCACCGCCTTAGATACGCATGCCACGACCTTCTTCACAACCTCTACATGGCCTTTGTTTCTTTTTCCATAACCTCATTCTACATTACCTTTGTTGCACTTGCCACGACCTCGTTCTATCATTCACTATACTCGACTAGATGGGCCAACTTTCTATGAAGCTCTTCAATTGTTATCCTACCATCCTTGCTTGTAAATTAACTACTTAGATATAAAGCAATAACTAACAGGCTAGAATACTTGATCACTTATTGGTCCATTGCGAATTTACAAAACTTGTTTGGAGGTGAGAAAAGAACTAAATATCACATATCAATAGGTATCTCAAACCTTTGAATTAAGATTTTATAAATGGATAATGGATGCAAACTACTGGAAAGAGCTTCCTTGCTTTATTAGCTGTGAAATATGGAAACACAAGAATGGGATTGTGTTTGAAGATAAATAAAAAATGTTATGAGAGTCACATTAAATGCCATTGGTTATTTTAATGAATATCATAAAGAAAAGGGCAACAAAAATGCAAGAGTATAAACAAATCATTGTATTATCTCCCATATTCCAATTGGATTCTTTGATGGGGCTTCACAAGATGATGGTGCTAGGTGCCAAGCGGGTATGCTACTGAAATTCAATGATTCACATTTCTTCAAGCTTCAAATGGGTCATGGCAAGAGAATAAATACCAAAAAAGAACTTGTAGCACTATGAGGACTTTTATTTTTTGCACAACCTAAACTTATTTCTAATTTACATGTTGTCTAAGACTCCAAAGTGATTCTAGATTAGGAATTACATAAATGTCAATTGCAAGTGGTTCTATTGGATGGTTAGAAAGCAAAAATTTGAGGACTACGGGAAGCATTTATAAATCTCCATTTTCAACATGTTTATTGAGAATTCAATACTAAATCATATGCTCTCTTAAAACAAGCTCTAAATTTGGTAGAAGGGTCAATCAACTTTGAAGAATTGAAGGATACAAGAATGGGGTCTCAAGGCACATTTTCTATATTCTAAGAGGGGTTTGAAAAAGCTTTTGATTTTGATATCTGTAATTATCTATATGTGGTTGTCACATTACTTACCTTGCTGGTGTTGTTGGTGGATAAATATTATGGTATTTTCTTGTTGTAGTTTTTGTTTTTTGTCATACTAGAAGATTGTATATGTCTTTATAGTGGCTTGTTCAGCTATAGTGTTGGTGAACTGTAGTTAAAAGATCATTTTTTAGTAAGTGGGTGGTGGTTAATTTAAGACAATGTGAATTACTAAATATTAGATGTAATGGATGGGAGGTGTTTTGATAGAAATATGGGTGGGAGAACAAAGAATTCAGACATGTCAATACTATGGACTGGTTAGTATTGTATACTTTGATTCTCAAAAGGTATATCAAATATAGTATTTTTTTCTGTGTGAAAAAAAAGAAGCAACAACTAGGTGCTCGGGTGAAGCTTCAATGGAAAGATCAACTCTAATGGATGCTAATGTTGTGTTTGCTTTGGTTTAATAGCAACATATGGTAGTCAGGGTGTATTCAATGACAAGTGTATAGTAATAACCTCATTATCCTCCCCCTTTGGAGTTACTGAAGGTAAGGGTAAACACGAATAACGAATGTAAGTGTGAGGAAATGGTAGGCATACACCATGTATTTGTTATTAAATATATATCTAGTAAGAATACAACAATTGGTTAGTAATTTAAAAATGTTAACTTACTATCCTTAAAACCCATATTAGACCAACAACCACTAGGAGACACTCAACCTTTCAATAAGACTTGATCACCAGGTCAATCACATACTGGATTTATCAATACCGCAAGGCCTTTAAGTCAAGTGCATAAAACCTATGCCTCTTGGAAAAGGGCAAGTTAAAATTATCTTATATACATAATATTTATGATTAAAATTCATTATTAAAAATGTAATTCATCATAGTATACATATTTATAATTAAAAATTCACTATATCAATTAAAAATTGTAAAATATAATTTTATTAAAATAAATTACATAATATAAACTCACATATTAGAGTTATCTTACCTACATAATATTTATAATTAAAATTCATTATTAAAATATAATTCATCATATTATACATATGTATAATTAAATATCATTGTATCAATTAAATATAATAAAATTATATTGAAATAAATTACATAATATAAACTCACATGGTAGTATAAATGTCAAAATGTCAAAAGACACCTATAAAACCTACACTAATATAATGGATCTCAAGATACAACCCTACACTAATGATGGTAATAGACAAAACACAAAATCCTAGGAAACAGGGCATATTTAGGATACGCATACTTATATGACCTTACATAGCTAGGCAAAGACAAGGACGATGATGCACGTAAGACCATATGTCTAGATTCTTGGGACATGTAGAGTCTCTTACTTTGGATTGTTAAGGTTTCTATCATTGATGTTGAGTGGCATACTTCTCTAGACACATATATTAATTTTACTTTCTTAAAAAAATATATATATATATTTTTTACATATTTTTTAAGTTAAAATTATATTAAAATTTAAAATAAATTGAGATGTTTTTACCATATAATTTTATCTTTCCGGATGTTAATAGTTTTATACGTGTTAAAATATATATATATAAAAGAGAGAATAAAGAAATTAAATAAAAGATATATCAATTTGAATTAATGTAACATAATTTATAATTTATAATTAATGAGAATCGAGCCTAGAGTCATGGGGCACCTTGAGGTAGTGGTCGCACATGTGGTTCCACCCATAGAGATTGTATTAAATGATCTTGTGACCCGTTGACACATAAGTAGATCAAAGCCACCCTCATGTCCTCCTAACATTTCAACCCATGGGGCATCGAAAATATGATGAATGAGTGTATTGTTAAGGTACTCCTTGCGTAAGGCCATTGGTTCAAAACTTTGTGGGTACAAGCCTTACAAAAAAAAATTATAATTTATATTAATAAGAATTACAATATATTTTTCTTTAAATAATTTTAACTAAAAATATTTGTACTCCACAAACTAAATTGTATAATTCATATAAAATAACATATTTAAAATAGGAACAAATTTTATAATAGCAAAATAATTTTAGAATACTACTCAACAACTTATAAAACATATCATGAAAGAACAAACCATATTAAGAAATATTTAAAGAAGAAGAAGAAGAAAAGGAACAACTTATAAAACATATCATTAAAAGAACAAATAATATTAAGAAATATTTAAAAATAAATAAGAAAAGGAGAAACACTATGTATGTGTATGTGTATGTGTATGTGTATGTGTATATGTATGTTGAAAAATAGTAATAATTACTTCATTTTTTCACACAGAATGAATGATATGAATTGGCTTGCTGTAATTTCAATTTTTATGCATGAACATCAATATATGTTTTAAGCTTTTATCATAAGTTTTGATTGAAAAGTATGAAGAAAGCCCAAAGGGGTTGGATACACGAGTGAGGAATGAGGAGTTTTTTACTAGTGCCAAGGTGCAATTCCCATGAGGGTGTCTAGTGCCTGAGGTTGCCACGTGGGTACACAAAGGTAGTGGTCAAACATGTGAGGCTTATATTGCACTCCCCACACACACATAAGTGGATCAAAGTCCATCCTTTTGTCTTGTTTAAGACCTGACACCAACCATTATGACTATGACTACAATTTAGTTTCCTAAGTTGTGGTCAAGCGGTAAATCAACGGGAGTTTTTCATCACTGGCCCAAGTTTGATTCGTATAGGGATATTGCATTTGGAATCTAAAACTGGGAATCCTCGGAGTGACATGTCTCACGAGTGATAATCCATTAACTCTCGATATTAAAGCTTGATCCCATTATATACAAATAGATTCTGGTAGTGAGATAGGGGGATTTGGGGGGAACTAAGGGGTGTTTCAATTATTAAATAAAAGGATGAAGAACACTTTTTCTCGACAAATCAAATATACAAAGTCCTTTTTGTCCACCAATCAACCAATTGTCCCTCTTATTTGGCCTCATATCAAGGTGAGTTAATATCCATTGGGATTTATTTACATGATAGCCTAAGCTTCACGTAAGTATTGTATAGTTCATTGACACTCATAGTTCTGAAGTGAATTAATGCTAGAATTTATTCTAGCATTAGTTCGAGTTTAATTTTTTTACTCCTTCAAATCTATGCATCACTTGAGTTCTTTGCATCACCTAAGTTTGGATGAAACTTTGTGTTACATTCAATGTAAAAATTACAAGCATGTCGCCTTAACTACACATGCCACAACCTTGTTCGCAACCTCTACACAACCTTTGCTTTTTTCCCATGACCTCATTCTACATTACCTTTGCTACACTTGCCACAACCTCATTCTATCACCTTTGTTGCACTGGATAAATGGGCCAACCTTTTATGAATCTCTTCAATCACTATCAAACCATCCTTGATTACCTGTAAAATAACAACTTAGATACAAAGTAGGTACTAGGTGCTCAAGTGAGGCTTCAATGGTTGGATCAACTCCAATGGGTGTTGATGCTGTGATTACTTTGTTGCTTTCCACCCCACATTCATATCCCTAGACACATCCTCTTGATGGCCAAAGGCTTGTTCCACATGCTAATGCATTAAGCCTATACAGACATGCAATAATGACCCACTATGAGCATAGTTATCCTCTTTGATTATGGGGAATGAGGAGATCTAAGCATAGGATCAAGAACAAGAATTCAACTAATTCTTATATACCATTCACATTACTTCTATCAAATCAATAGAGGCCGAAGAAAACCTAGAAAGAATTATAGAAGTGGCTAAGGGTAAATTATTCTCACGGCTAGATTATGATTTAGAGGGCATAAAAGTAATTTCACTACAAATATGGAGGATGTTGATTGATGACAATGGAGTAACGATGTAAATGTAGAGTTGAAACAATAGTTATAGCAGTTAAATCACCCACATGCTTCAACTAAACAATTTGCAAATGGTTTGTACGATTACCCCATGGGCCTTAGGCCAATTGAAATTACAAATAAAAGGCTTCCTAGCATAGAATAACTCAATGAAATCCTAACTAAATCCTATTGGATGTCAAACGGTATCTCCCAAATTAGAGGGATAGTTTTTTTCTTATACAAGTTATTAAATAAGTCTTACAACTGTGAGTTGCAATTTGCAACACTAGAAGTAAGGATATACTATGTTGCCATGTACCAATCCCTTGTGTGTCTATCAACTTATAAGATTATTTGTTTTCTATGGTCCTCTTTGAACTGCACTTTGTGTAATTCCATAGTTGTGCCAATTTTTTTTTTCTCAAGTATTAGTTTCATTTACCATATATAAGAAAAGGAAATTTACACACAAAACTAGTCGTAAGCACATGAAATATTTTTGCATATTGAACTCAATTTCTACAAAAAATATAATAAAAGCATAAAATAGCACCACAGCAACTCATTTAAATTGGACATTTAATCATGTATCCAATCGTCTACATTTTGAGAACTAATTTCTTCTTCATTAATCCTATAGGCAATCATGTTCTTCTAGTTGCTTGAGCTTTATATTCTTCCCCACCCAACATTATTTGTTCATGACTTTCTCTAGCCATATTCATTTCCATTCTTATTCGCCACTATCTAGAGTCCCACGATATCCCAAGTCATATCTCTCCTTCTATGAGTAGAAACTTGGCCTTTAGGGAGGAGCAAAACATGCATACCAATATGAGTAAGACGTTGACGAGCTGATAAATGAGGATACACAACATAACAAAGGTAATACGAGTAGGAAGACAATTCTGATTGACATGTTACTTTGCAATTATTACAATGAATTAGTATTGAAACAAGTTTGGTTTTCGCTAAAGAGGTTGAGTTGGTGGTATTAAGATGCTAGAGGATACATTTACAAACTCTTTAGAGGAGACAAATGATAACTAGAGGAGTTACCTTTCACAATAGCAACATATGGAAATCAAGATGTATTCGACGAGAAGTGTACAATAGTAGATTTTTTATCGTTCCTCAGGGGAGCTAATCAAGGAGGGAATGTATTCAACGATAAGTGTACAATAGTAGCTTTGTTATCATCCCTTAGGGAAGTTAATCAAGGAGAAGGTAGGCACTAATCACAAGTGTAAGTGTAAGGAAATGGTGTGCATAGTGTATCTACCATTACATATATATTTAGTAGCAATACAGTAGATGGTTAGTAATTCAAAGTGACAGTATTACTATCCTTGAAATACTAGACTAACTACAGGGCTTGAGCACCTTTAGAGAAAGCACTCAACCTTTCAATAAGGCTCAACCACTAAATCATTTACATGCTTGACCTATCAACCCTGCATGTCCTTGAAATCAAGTGCATAAGACATATATACCTTAGAAAAAGGTAAAAAAGATTTATCTTATTTACATAGATGTAATCCCTAAGAAACTTCTTACTCTCTTGGGAAAAAGCCGCAACCCATGTATTTAAAATTATACCCGATATCAAGAAAACTAAGCCCGATGCCATCTTTAAGATTACAAAGCCTAAATTCACTATTCTAAATATCTAGGTAACTCCATTTTCGAATCAATTTAATGTTATATTAATAGGAATTACAAAACTTCAATATTATTATAAGCATTTTTCAATGATAATTTTGACTAAGAATCTTTATACTCTATAAACTAAATTTTAACCTATTTAAAAGATTTTATACTCATAAGAATAATTTCAAAATACTACTATAATATACTTGACTTTTATTACACACATATCCATAAAACTTGTAAGAAAAGAAAGATAAAAACAACGCATAAAACATATCATGAAAACGCAACATAAAGCCTATTATAAAAAAACTCAAAATAAGAACAGGGAATAAAAAGGGAGAAAGCCCATTATGCATGTTGAACAAATGGTAATAATTAATCCAATTGCTTTTCATTCAAAATGGATTAATATGAATCGGCTGGCTGCAATAAAAAATTTTGTATGAAAATAAATATACATTTCAAGCTTTGATTGAAAAGTATGAAGAAGACTTTTTTCAACGAATCAAATATACAAAGTTTTTGTATCTACCAATGAATCAATTATCTTTCTTATCTGGCCTCATATCAAGTTGAGTTAATATTTCACTGAGTTAATATTTCATGGTCATTATTTACATGAAATAATGAGTTTCACGTAAGCATTGTATAGTTCATTGGCACTCATAGTTCTACACTGAAAATGCTAAAATTTATTCTAATATCAGTTTAAGTTTATGTTTTTTTCACTCCTTCAAATCTATGCACTACCTAGGTGTCAGAGTAAATAACCCTCTACCTAGTCCCTTTGGGCCATCCTAAGCACCATAGAGTTGAACCCTTAGCTCCTAAAGACCTAATACTAATATACATGGCCTAAATGGCACCCTCACTGGCATGCATGGCTCAAATGGCTCCTTCCTTCAATTTAGTTCAACTTAGTTCAATTCAATGCAATTCAGTTCATTGTGAGGTAATGCATCAACTGGTTCACTTCCAAGGTTCTAGTTAGCCTGATGTGCACTAGAAGAGCCTTTGGAGTGTCTCTATCACATGCACGCACCTATACTCAATCACTTGCACTTGCATGCAGTTGGAATTGCAGTTAGAGTGTCTCCAAGTTCAGTTAGGGTTCACTTAGGGTAGTGATCGGGTAGTTAACTCACCCTAGGGAGTGCGCATGCTATCATGGGGATATATTCGCTCTAGTTAATCCTAATTAGGGTTCCTAAAGACCTAATTCGAATTTAGGTCTAGGGTGCCTATTTATAATGTCTACTTCATTCATTGAAGATTAATGAAATACATCATTCCTCCTTATTATCTGTCCTAGACTTTTTGCATGATGATTAATGATAATACATTTGTTACATGAATTGTTGGTTATTGATCTCTTTTCATATTATATATCTCTAGTAGTTGTGCCTTGATCTATATATGCTCAAGTTTTACATGGTCTCATAGCTACATGGGTGCTAAGCTAGTCAATGTTCTAGTATTTTTTGTTAGGGATCAAGTTATTGTGGGTTGAAGAAAGTATTATGCAGTCATCAAAGAACTCTTTGCAGCCATGGATTTCCTATCTCCCCAAGAGATTCTATCCCCCTTCAACTATTACAAAATTTGGAAATCAAGAGTAGAGATGCTCTTGAGGATGAAGGGGCTCTATTAAATCACAATGGATACAGAGGTGGAACCAAATTTACTAATTGAAAAGTCTAAATACTTGAATAGAATGGATGAAGCATTCGGGTTGCTTTGCTATTCTATTTCTCCAAATATACTCTACCGCATTGAAGCCAGGAAGATTCCAAATTAATTTTGGACTACGTTGTCCACGCTCTTCGGAACACAAGATGAAATGAGGGGTTGGAGGTGGAACTCATGAACTTGAGACTAAGTGATTTTGACTCTATTCAAGATTTTTTCACCAAGTTCAAATCAATTCTCTTACAACTCAAGATGTGTAAGATCGAGAAGGATGGCTCACAAATGGTACTCTCTATTCTCTCCAAATTGGGTCTTGATTATAGAATCTTTGTTTCTTCTTTCCATTCTACTAAATTGGCTTTGGAGCCTCCTATAAAATGCCTACTTTGGATGTTTGTTATGCCTCCCTCCTTCAAGAGAAAGATGAGATTAGACTCACAAATGGGCCTCCAAAATACCTCAAAGGTGCATGCACTTGCAACCAATGAAGGGAAGAAGGGTGCAAACAAGCAAAATCCCCCATACAAGGGAAAAAGGAGCAAAAAAAAAGGATTTCTAATGAAGATGACTCCGATGATGACAAGATAAAAGAGGAGAAGACATGGTGTCCTTTAATAAAGGACCACATAAAGAATCAGATTGCAGGTACAAAAAAATTTCGAACAAAAGGAAGAGAAGGAGTGCAACAAGAAATTTGTCACACTGAAGAAAGCTAGCTGCATGTATGCAATTTCAGCAGTTTCTACTCCATGCATACTTGATTCATAAGACTTTGAAGAACTTGTCCCAAATCAAGTTCTAATTGAAGAAGCCATTGGAGAACTTGTCTAAAATCAAGTTCTCAATAAAGAAGACCTCCATTATGTCTCTTCAAACTCCAGAGCTACAACGTTTTCTCCTACTACTCACCAATTTCCGCACACAACTTTATGAGTAGATTAAATTTTTTACATTCTCTTTTATGGGGTTGGTTCCCATGGTTTTCCCCTTACCCAGTTTATAGATAATTTGTGTGCATGGGTACCTAATAAGGTTGAAAATTATCGGGACCCATTTTTCATTTCTTTTTTTCACCTAGTTAGGCTTATGGGGGGTGTGAAAGCAAATAACCCTCTACCTAGCCCCTTTGGGCCATCCTAAGCACCATAGAGTTTAAACCTTAGCTACCAGGGACCTAATACTGACATGCATGGCATAAATGGATCCCTCACTGACATACATGGCCTAAAATATTCCCTCCTTACGTTCAACTCAACTTAGTTCAGTTTAATTCAATCCAGTTTAGTTCATGTCAATTCAATGTGAGTTAATGCATCAACCAGTTCACTTCCAAGGCTCTAGTTATACTCATGTGCACTAGAAGAGCCTCTGGAGTGTCTGTATCACATGGACGTGCCTGTACTCAGTCACTTGAGCTTGCATGCAGTTGGAACTACAGTTAGAGTGTCTCTTAGTTCACTTAGGGTTCACTTAGGGTAGTGATGAGGTAGTTAAATCAGCCTATGGAATGTGCATGCTATCATGGGGATATATTCGCTCCAGTTAATCCTAATTAGGAATCCTAAAGACCTTTCGAATTTAGGTCTAGGGTGCCGATTTATATTGTCTACTTCATTCATTAAAGATTAATGAAATACATCATTCCTTCTTATTATTTGTTCTAGCCTTTTTGTGTGATGATTAAAGCTAATACATTTGTTGCATGAATTGTTGGTTATTGACCTCTTTTCACATTATATCTCTATGGTAGTTGTGCCTAGATCTATATATGCTCAATTTTTACACTAAGTTTGGATGAAACTTTGTGTTAAATTCAGTGTTAAAATTACAAGTGCGCCACCTTAGTTGCACATGCCATGACCTTCTTCATAACCTCTATGCAACCTTTACTGCTTTTGTCACAACTTCATTCTACATGGCCTTCCCTACATTTTCCATGACCTTAGTATATCACCTTAGTACACTTGACTAGATGGGATGACCCTTTGTGAAGCTCTTCAATTGCTATCAACTGTCCTTGCTACCTATAAATTAACTACTTGGATACAAAGTAGCTACTAGGTGCTTGGGTGAAGCTTTGATTGTGGGATCAACCCCAATGGGTGTTGATGTTGTGCTTGCTTTGATGCTTTCCACCCTGCATTCATAGCCCAAGACACATCCTCTTGGCAACCAAATTAGGCTTGTTCCACATGTTGGTGCATCCAACCTGTATAGTAACGCAACAATTAGCCAATCTAACTACAAGTAGCTTCTCTAATTGCAGGGAATGAGAAGTTATAAGTATAAAATAAATGACAAGAATTCAATCAATTCTTATAGGCCATTCACATCAATTCTATCAAGTTAATAGATCTCAAAGGTAGCCTAGAGAGAATAATAGAAGTGGATAAGGGAATATTACTATCATTGTTAGAAGAGGAAAAAAAGCAGTTTCACTGCAAATATGGAGGATGTTGAGTGATAATAATGAAGTGACAATGTAAATGAAGAGCTGCAACAATAGGTATAGAAACTAGACTACCCTTATGCTTCAACCAAACAATTTGCAAATGGTTGGTAGTATTACGCCATGGGCCTTATCCCAATTGAACTTACAAAGAATAAGCTTCCTAGTATAGAAGAACTCATTGAAATCACAACTAAAGTCTATTGGATATCAAAATCCATCTCCCGAATCAAAGGGATAGTTTTTTTTACAACAAGTGGATCAACAAGTCGTACCATTGTGAGTTGTAGCTTGTAACAATGAAAGTAAGGATATACTATGTTTCCATGTCTTGATCCCTTGTGTGATTGCAACTTATAATATTATATGTTTTTCTATGTTCCTCCTTGAGCTACATTTTGTATATTTCCATAGTTGTGCCAAAAAAGTAGTACACAAACATTAGTTTCATTTACCATATGTTAGAAAATGAAATTCACACACAAAACTAGGCCAAAGCATATAGAACATGTTTGCATATTTTTTTATATTCAATTCAATTTCTACAAAATATACAACAAAAGCATAAAATAGCACCATAATAACACATTCAAATTGGAAGAAGCTTGGCCTTTAAGCAAGAACCCGTGTCTCTCTTTCTCTTTCTATGAGAAGAAACTTGGCCTTTAAGCAAGAACCCAACATGCATACCAATGTGAGTAACATGTTGAAGAGAAGATGAACAAGGATACAAAATAGAACAAAAGTGACATGAGCAAGAAGGTAGTTTTGATCGACATGTTCTTTCATAATTATTGCAATGAATGAGCATTGAAACAAAAATATTGAAATAAGTTTGGTTTTCATCGGAGAGCTCGAGCTACTATTACTAAGATGCTAGAGGAGACATTTACAAACCCTACAAAGGAGACAAAAGATGCCTTGATGAGTGACCTTTCATAATAGCAACACATGGCGGTCGAGATGTATTCAACAACTACTAGACTTGTGTCCTCCCTCGAGTGAGTTAATCGAGGAAAGAGTGGGAATTGATGACAAGTGTAAGTGTAAGGAAAGATGTGATCCATGTATATACAATTATCTATATATTCAATTGCAATACAATAGTTGGTTAGTAATCCAAAGCGAACGACTTACTATCCTTGAAACATGTACTAGATCAACTATAGGGCTAGACCACCTTTAGGGAAAGCAATCAAAATTTTAGTATGGCTTGAACACGAAGTCATTTTGTGTGATCGAACTATCAATACCACAAGTCCTTTCGGACAAGTGCATAAGACCTATACCTCTTGGAAGAGGGCAAGGAGGAATTATCTTATTTACATGATAACTAGAATTGGTGAGAAACTTCTTTCTCCCTTGGAAGAGAGCCTTGAAGGAAGGTTTCCAAGGAACACATTCTCACCAAGTGTTTGAAGTTGTACAATGTATCAATAAAATTAAGCCTTGTGCCATCTTTGGGTTAATAAGCTCAATTTTCAATACTCTAAATTTCCAGGTAACTCAATTTAAGAAAAGTGTTTATGGAGGTACCTTGAAAAATCAATGGTGTCTATGGAGGTAAAATGTAGAGACTACATGCTCTGAAGTGAAGCTTTGTTTTTTAGCAAAAAAAGAATTTGTTTATTTGTAATACTCTTTGGAAAGAAATGTGTATGACAAAAAATCACCCACCCCACCACATGTGTAATACCCCCATTTTGACCCCTAGACCCTATTGGCTTGATAATGAAAATGTTGTAAAAATGTAATGTATTATTCATCTCATGGAGCTCAAGGCCAAGGCCTCGCTAGTGAATACCCAGCTTATAAAGGAAAGTATTTTATATATTCTAGACATGTGCTAGTCGGCCATGGGAAAAATGTAACATCAAGGTAAATATTTATAATACAAATAAAATGTCTAAGAGTTGGCTATGGAAGCAACAAAAATGAGGGGGATGTGTTTAACTAGGGAGAGGTGAGGGGTGTATGGGATCAAATCCTTTGTTTCCAAGTGCCATCATGAGAACCCATGAGCCATAAATGACAAGCAAGTACCTAAGTGGAGTTCCATGCTGATATTTATTTATGTTTTAAGAAGGAACCTGAGAAATCAACTCATGAATTTAATGGAGCATGGCACAAACCAGAAATTCGTATGGTTGAGTATGGGCTCACTTTTTGGTACCCAGAAGTAAATTTCCCTCATGGGAATTCGTTTCCCATCATTTGGCAACCAGACACCAATTCTGAGTATGTTATGCATTCTCAACAAGAGAAACAACATAAATCGTAACTTGAGAAAGAGCCTTGTTTCAGACTATAAAAAACACCCAAAAATTCGTGTGGATGGTGAAATCTGGTAGGGAATCCATAGACCCGAACCCTAGGGCGAATTTGAGAGTGTCAAAAGCCCAAAAATCCATGGGATAACCTAGATTTGGAAGCCCAAAAATCTATTGTCATGGCTGCAAATTAGAGTGACCAGAAAGTAGAGGATCCTAGAGACGATTGAAGCCAGAGAGAGATATGAGGATGGAATTGCTTGATAAACCTAGTGAAGGCGAGAAATATTGAAAAGGATTAGCAACTTGGACCTTTCTATGCCCACCCTAAATAACACTGGAGGGAAGGGGTGCATGAGGGACTGTGTAGCAAAGAAGAGGATCTTCCTTGTGTTGGATGTGGTAGGTATTGTGGGTGCTAAGGCTGGCTGAGACCAATTGGATGCATGTAGCTCTGTGGTTAAGCTCACTGGCTTAGCATTCACCTTCATTGTCTCTTTGTATGCTTGATAAACCCAGCTGTGCGCTGGCTTAGCATGAGAATATGTTTCTATGGCTATGAGTGAGGCTATGTAGTTCCTCCTTAGTGAATACATAGCCCAACTTGGGGGTGGCCTCTCAGCAGAGAGATAAAGTGTTGGACAGAGTGCCTATGGTCGAGTGGAACGTTGCTCTTCCATAGCCAGTAGCTTGGACGACTTCATTTAAAAATATAAGTGTTTACTTGTTAATCCATTGATATGTTAAATGTGTTTGATTTTATTGTTATGCCGGTGATGAATATGTTGGTATATGCATGATGTGTGTGTGGATATATTTATTTCCACATTTTTTTTATTTATGCATATGTAGATGCATTTTAAATGATTATGAATCTCGTAATATGGCCGTGGGGGCGAAATTTAGAACCCCTGTAATTTGTTCATGTCCCCTTCGTCAGTCGGATTGATGGGTGGGGACGTGACATTATGTCTCACTCGTTCCTATTACGCGACTACATTTTCTCTTGTCACTGGGAATATTAGTATCTCTTGCAACTTCAAGGTGCTTATGCGTGCATTGCAACTCTCACATCGAGTTCTTATTAATATTATGTGATTGGAGTGTAAACTGGAAGAATTGTTGGTGGATTCCAGTAGCTCAAGTGATCATCTCGTTAAACATAGCCAAGCAATTGTTTGGACTTATCAGATCCCCCACTAAATTAAAGACGAGGCAACAAAACTCTTTTTGCAAGCTCATTCAAGTAAGTTGGAAGCAAATGGTTTTGAGCTTCCTGCCTCCCATTTGCCTTGGAGAACAACAAATACATACATGAGATGTCTATATATCTTTACATGGACATAGATGCATACATCTCGATAGATAGACAACTCTAAGATTGTCTTGGTGGCAAGGACTTGTTGCTTTCCAGCTACCCTAGTTAATCTTATGAAAGAAAAAATGGTCCAATCCAAAATTAAAAATATGTCAAAATACAAGTATACAAATATTGAAAATGGTGATAATACACTTAAAAAAGCGAAATTAAGATGTAATTAAAATATATAAACATGATAAAGTGGAATCTATATAAAAAAATTACAAACAAAATAAATTGGTCTCTCTCTATATATTTCAATTTATGTTTTTTAATTTACTAATATTCAATTTTTGGTTGGTAACGTGTTTTCCCATATAAGCAAGATTGGTTTTGGGGAGGAGCTTCTTCATGATGTTATGAACAAACTAATGGAAATGAAAGCTTTAACTAATTTTCTCTATAAAGGTGCATCCATGGGACAAGGTGTGGCTCACTTGGTTTTGATTCATTGTGACCACGATGTACATTTACAAGTACGGAGGGCACAACTATAATACTTGATCACTGTGTAATTAAGGAACGTCTCCCCATGTCACATAAGATAAGGGAGTTTTTGGTTAGTGGTTCCATATGTCGAGTATTAAAATTTGTGTGTTATGGGTCTTTAGTGACTCGTAGCAAAGGTCAACACATCTTAATGTAAAGAATTATTTAATCAATGTTATACATAATATTAACTATAAATGAGGGTTATTGATTCTACTTGTAATTGTAAGGTCCAAGTGCTAAAAAACAAAAATGAGCCAAAACAATAAATGGGGGATTTTTATTTTACTTGTAATGGAAAGGCCTAAGTACTAAAATACAGAATAATTGAGATTCTTCTCGTATAGTTATATATTTTGAAATATGCAAACTAAATGAGATTTTTTTATTCGATAGTTAGTTAGATTTTTAATAATTATAAAAGCAATTTTGAAATCTTAATTTTAATATATTTTATTTATATTGTATAGATAGTTTTATGATAAAAAATAAAGTTGAATAAAAATAATGTTAATCTAATTAATATATTAATCAAAATTAAGATTTTAAATAATTTTGAACAAAATGATTTATAATAATAATAAATATTTATAAAGTTATAGCTTAATTAAAGATTAAATTGGTATATCAAATTCTTTTGTTTGTGGAAATAAGAATTTTTTATGTGTAGGGATTTGACTATTAAAATTTATGGACGTGTACATGTCTTGGCCTTTTAGATATGAACCATAAAAGGAAATACATGTTCTTAACCATTAGACATATTCCACAAACTAAATTTCACAATTCATATAAAATAACATATTTAAAAGAAAAAAAAAACAATTTATAATCCTAAAATGACTTTGAGAATTTTACTATAATATATTGATTTTTATTATTACACACATAGCCATCAAACTTAAAAGAGAAGAAAGAAAAAACAATGCATAAAACATATCATGAAAAATAAAAAAGGAAAAAAATAACTCACTAAACTTATTATGAAAAATCCAAAATAAGAAAAAATAATAGATTGTACTAAAACCAATACAAGTTTTAAGATTTTATCTTAAGTTTTTATTGAAAAGTATGAAGAATGTTTTTAATCAAATAATCAAATATACAAAGTCCTTTTTGTCCACCAATGAGTCAATTCTTCTTCTTATTTGGCCTCATATAAAGGCGAGTCAATATTAAATGAGATTTTTTTATTCGATAGTTAGTTAGATTTTTAATAATTAGAAAAGCAATTTTGAAATCTTAATTTTAATATATTTTATTTATATTATATAGATAGTTTTATGATAAAAAATAAAGGTGAATAAAAATAATGTTAATCTAATTAATATATTAATAAAATTTAAGATTTTAAATAATTTTGAATAAAATAATTTATAATAATAATAAATATATATAAAGTTATAGCTTAATTAAAGATTAAATTGGTATATCGAATCCTTTTGTTTGTGGAAACAAGAATTTCTTATGTGTAGGGATTTGACTATTAAAGTTTATGGACGTATATATGCCTTGGCCCTTTAGATACGAACCATACGACTTAAAAGGAAATGCATGTTCTTAACCATTAGACATACTCCACAAACTAAATTTCACAATTCATATAGACTAACATATTTAAAAGAAAAAAACAATTTATAATCCTAAAATGAATTTGAGAATATTACTATAATATGTTGATTTTTATTATTACACACATACCCATCAAACTTGAAACATACCCATCAAACTTGAAAGAGAAGAAATAAAAAAAAAAATGCATAAAACATATCATGAAAACTAGAAAAGGAAAAAAATAACTCACAAAACTTATTATGAAAAATCCAAAATAAGAAAAAAGAATAGAAAAGAAGAAAGTCCACTATGTAGGTTGGAAAACTTGTAATAATTAGTTACTACTTTTCATGTAACATGGACTATATGAATTGACTTACCATAGTTTCAATTCTTTTGTACTAAAACCAATACAGGTTTTAAGATTTTACCTTAAGTTTTTATTGAAAAGTATGAAGAATGCTTTTAATCAAAGAATCAAATATACAAAGTCCTTTTGTCCGCCAATGAACCAATTCTTCCTCTTATTTGGCCTCATATAAAGACGAGTCAATATTCAATGGGATTTATTTATATGAAAGCTTAAGTTTCATGTAAGCATTGTATAGTTCATTGACATTCATAGTTTTGAAGTGAATTAATGCTGGAATTTATTCCAACATTAGCTTGGGTTTATATTTTTTTCACTCCTTCAAATCTATGCATTGCCTAAGTTCTATGCATCACCTAAGTTTGGATGAAACCCTCCATTACTTTCATTATAAAAATTACAAGTACAACACCTTAGCTACATATGCCACAACCTTCTTCACAACCTCTATACCACCTTTGTTGCTTTTTCCATGACCTTAATTGCACTTGCCACAACCCCGTTCTATCATTCATTGCACTTGGCTAGATGGGCCAACCTTCTATGAAACCCTTCAAATTTTATCATACCATCCTTGCTTGTAAATTAACAACTTAGATACAAAGCAACAACTAGGTTCTTTGGTGAAGCTTCGATGGCAGGATCAACTCCAATGGATGCTAATGGTGTGCTTGCTTTGGTGATTTCCACCCTACATTCATGGCCCAAGTCACACCCTCTTGATTCCCAGAGGATTATTCCACGTGCTGGTGCATTCAACTAGTATAGGCACACCACAATTACCCACTCTCACCACAAGCTACCTCTATGATTATGGGGAATGAGGAGCAGTTATAAGCACATGCTCACCTAAAAGAATTCTACAAGTACTTGCAATCCATTTACATCACTTCTATCAGACCAATAGAGCTCGAAGACATCCTAGAGAGATTTATAGAAGTGGCTAAGGAAATATCGCTCTCATCGCTAGAAGATGCTTTAGAGAGTAGAAAAGTAATTTCACTGCAAATATGGAGGATGTTGAGCGATAACAATGAAGTAATGACATAAATGAAGAGCCATCACAAAATGTATATCAGTTAGACTACCCTTATGCTTTAGCCAAACAATTTGCAAATGGTTGGCAAGATTACCCCCTAAGCCTCAACCCAATTTTGAACTTACAAAGAAGAAGCTTCCTAGTACAAAATAATTCATTAAAATCATATTTGAGGTATACTAGATATCAAAAGGCATCTCCCGAATCAAAGGGATAGATTTTGTCTTCTAGAAATGGATCAACAAGTCATACCATTATGAGTTGCAACTCGTAACACTGAAAGTAAGGATATATTTTTTATTGAGTCCTAATCCCTTGTGTGATTGTCAACTTATAATATGATATGTTTTATATGGTTCTCCTTGAGCTACACTTTGTGTATTTCCATAATTGTGCGAAAACAAATCTTACTCAATTATTAGTTTAATTTACCATTTATCACAATATGAAATTCACACATAGAATTAGGCCTAAGCATATGGAATATGTTTGTATATTTTTAAGATGCAATTATTCAGTTTCTACAAAATATACTACAAACATATAAATTATCGCCGTAGCAACACATTGATATAGGAAATTTGATCATATAGTTAATCCTCAACATTTTGAGAACTAAATTCTTCTTATTGATCCTATAAGAATTCTTGTTCCTCTAATTACTTCAGCTCTACATTCTCCCCCACCCAACATTACTTGTTTGCTTGCTCTAGCCACATTCATTCCCAATATTCTCTACCACTACCAAGAATCCCACGATATGCCAAGTCATTATCTCTCTTTTTAAACCAACTAAAAGGCTTGACCACATTTACTAAGAGCACTCAACCTTTCAATAAGGCTCGATCACCAGGTCATTCACACACTCGACCTATCAATTCCAAAAGGCATTTCAAGTCAAGTTCGTGAAACCTATACCTCTTGGAAAAGAGCAAGGTAGAGTTGTTTTATATACATAATATTTATAGTTAAAAAATCACAATGAAACATTATTAAAAATATAATTCTATCATAATATACATATTTATAATTAAAAATTCAATACATCAATTAATATTATAAATATAATTTTATTGAAAAAATAAATTACATAATACCAACTCACGTGGTAGTATAAATGTTAAAAGACACCTATACAACCCTACACTAAGATAATGGATCTCAAGATGCAGCCCTACACTATTGATGGAAATAGACAAAACACAAAATCCTAGGAAACAGGAGGAAACAGGGCATATTTAGGATATGACCTTGCATAGCTAACGACGTTGATATCATGCGTGTAAGGCCATATGTCTAGATTCTTGGGACATGTAGACTCTCTTACTTCGGATTCTTAAGGCTTATATCATTGACGTTGACTCGCATGCTTCTCTAGCCACATATATTGATTCTCCCAATTCTTTTTCGAAGGTGTAAGTGTATTAAAATACAAAATAATTGAGATTCTTTTTTTATAGTTATATCTTTTCAAATGTTAGTAGCTTTATAGTTGTAATAGTAATTTTAAAATTTCAATGATGAGAAAACAAAAAGAAATCAAATAATATTTTTTCCCAAGAAAAAAAACTACATAACATATATTGTATTATATTGTATTTTTCAGATGCTTTTAAAGCATAAAAACTTACATATGATCTAAATCATAAAACCGAAACTTAAACTCAAGATAGTGTCTTCAAATGTCTCAATGCAAAAAGCATAATTAAAAAATTTGATTCTTTCACATAAGTCTTTACCCTTTGTTCTTCAAAAGATTCAATGCAAAAAGCATAATTACAAAATTTGATTCTTCACAGAAGTCTTTACCCTTTCTTCTTCAAAAGATTCTTATGGCTCGTAGCCACTATCTCTTAAAAAAATATACAACTTCATGAAAAATAAGTATAGACAACATGAAATTACTTGTTGCATCTTATAGGTAAATGGCTCGTAGCCACTATCTCTCAGAAAAAAATGTACATACATCGTGAAACAAAAGTATGACCAACAAAAAAAACTCCCCTATTGCATTCTACAATAATGTTCGTTGCTTTAGAAATCTGCTTCAAACTATGTTTATCCATTCCTTCCCCTACCCAATTTATGCATCGTTTTTTTCACATGAGAAACTCAAGCAAGTCCAACCATTGTTCTTTCTTACCGATACACATATTCTCTCTTACAATCATTCTCCTCTTCTATTAAGAGCCATCTATTTGGAATCAAATCTAATCCTTCCTTTGATAAACTATCTGCCAAGAAATTAAATAATATATATCAATTTGAATCTATTTAACATAATTTATATTAATAAGAATTGTGGTACATTTTTCTTTAAATAATTTTAAATAAAATTATTTGTATTCCACAAATTAAATTTCACAATTCATAGAGAATAGCATATTTATAAGAGGAAGGGGTGGTAGGTGTGGGGGGTTGTCTACGACCCCGAGGGGGCATGAAGAACAATGTTATTCTTGGGGCCTTAGGAAGAATTCTAACAATATGGTTGAAGCCCTCACCCTCTACCTAGGCCTTTGTCTCATTAAGGAAAGAAGAATAACATTAGTGAAAGCAATCGGAGATTCAATATTGGTCATCAAAGCAATGTGCTTGGGAGCTAGAGAAGACTCAACACCACTCAGGAAAATCATAAGAAGAGTGAGCCTTTTATCCCAAACCTTCGAAACAATCTCATATCAACATGTGCTAAGATGGAACAATTGGAGAGTGGACACCATGTCCAACAAAGGAGCCACCCTTAAGCGAGGGGTCCTCGAATTAAACGAAGGACTCCAATGATACTTGACTCCTCCAGGAATTCAACCCACCCGACCCGCATTCTAAGGCTTGCCTCCCAGGGAGCCGTTCGACGGCAACATCTGGACGACGCAGGTAATAAATGGTTGATTGACAGGATGGGAGGGACAACTTCATCCACGGGAGAGTTATATCAAGATTTGCTCTAAAGCTTAGAACCCACAACACACAACAACGAACCATTTCTCAGTGAAGGAGGTTTAAGGGTAACTATGGAATGTCCTGTTTGGTTTCTTGATTATTGACTAGCTCCTGCCATCACTGGTGGGTGTTGGAAGAAATATTGGAGGCCCGCTGGAAAGACAAGGAGGACACTAACCAGGTCGGTGCATAGTTAGAGAAAATTCAATTAATGGATAATCCTGCGAAAGTGGTGGAGATGGCCTGCACCCACTGCTTATCCTGGGACATATTTGAACTGTGAAGATAAGTCAGAATCCTCTGGGAGGAGGTGAATGGCATTCAATGGGTTTTCTCCATCATATGAGGCAATCAACAAGAACAAATCCTATAAATCCATCAAGCAATCAAAGAAATTAAAGGGCTTGTGGATTATCTGGTGAATAAGACTATGCAGCTAGAGGAGAATCTTAATGCCCACCTGCAAGCTCTCGACTCGGACTTAACTCCCAACAATACGACTTTAGCTACTTCCAGGCATCAGGAATATGTCCCTCATCCTCAGGTGGACACAACTATGGATGACAACATCAATGATCAACACCGCCCAACCCAAAACTAGTAGGGATGTCGTCTACCTATCATATGTTATGTGTTTTAAATGTATTTATGTATTAGGCCAGTTTATTAGAATTTATAGTATGTGGGGGTTATGCTCCTTTTTGAAAAATGCAAGACGGTTTGGTAGACACATGACCACAAACATTTTTGTAATAGACATGACTTATCATATACTAGCAAGCTATAGGATTTTTTTGTAAATTTTGGTTGTTTTGGCACCTAGCCATAGCTTCCTTTTAATATAGTTACCTACTCGTTTGTGTGAAAAAGAAGCATATTTAAAAGAGGAATAGGAAAAAATAATTTTGGAATACTACTATATAATATATTCGATTTTTACTTCATATATTCATAAAACTTGGAAAATAAGGAAGAAAAACAACTCATAAATAAAACATATCATGAAAAATAAAAAATAATGACTAAAACATATTAAGAAAAATATAAAATAAAAAGAAATAGAAAATGAGAAACACTATGTATGTTAGAAAAATAGTAATAATTAGTTCATGCCTTACACACATCATGGGTTATATGAATCGACTTGCTGAATTTCATTTTTCTGCACAAAAATCAATACATGTTTTAGGCTTTTATCCTAAATTTTGATTGAAAAGTATGATGAACGCCCAAAGGGGTTGGATCCACTGGTGAGAAATGAGGAGTTTTCCATTGGTGCTAAGGTTCAATTCCCATGAGGGTGTCTAACCCATGAGGTTTCCATGTGGGTACCCAGAGGTAGTGTTCAAATTTTTGAGGCTTACATCACAGTCCTCACACACACATAAGTGGATCAAAGTCCACCCTCTTGTCTTATTTAAGACCTGACACCAACCATTACGACTATGACTACAATTTAGTTACATGAGTTGTAGTCAAGCAGTAAATCGGTGGGAGTTTTCCATCACTGGCCCAATTTTGAATTTTAGAGGGATGTTGCATTTGGAATCTAAAACTAGGAATCCTTGGAGTGACATGTCCCAAGAGTGACAATCCATTAAATCCAAATTGTGAAGCTTGATCTTGATAGATACAAATGGATTCTGGCAGTGGGATAGGGATTTTTGGGGGGGACTAAGTCCTCGACTCCAACCAAAATATAAGGGGTGTTTCAATTATTAAATTTTTTATGAAGAACATTTATTCTTGACAAATAAAATATGCAAAGTCCTTTTTGTCTACCAATCAACCAATTCTCCCTCTTGTTTGGCCTCATATAATCAAGGTCATGAGTTAAACTTCGATGGGATTTATTTACATGAAAGCCTAAGTTTCATGTAAGCATTGTATACTCAATGAGACTCATAATTCTGAAGTGAATTAATGTTAGAATTAATTCTAACATTAGTCCGAGTTTAATATTTTTACTCCTTCAAATCTAGGCATCTCTAAAGTTCTATGCATCGCCTAGGTTTGGATGAAACTTCGTGTTAAATTTAGTGTAAAAATTACAAGTGCATCGCCTTAACTACACATGCCATGGCCTTGTTCACAATCTTTACACAAACTTTGTCGCTTTTACCACAACCTCGTTCTACATGACCTTTTCTACACTTGTTGTGACCTCATTCTATCTTTTTTGTTGCACTTATCTAAATGTGCCAAACTTTTATGAATCTCTTCAATCACTATCAAACCATCCTTGCTTACCTGTAAATTAACTACTTGATACAAAGGAGGTACTAGGTGCTCAGGTGAGGCTTCAATGGTGGAATCAACTTTAGTGGGTGTTGATGTTGTGATTGCTTTGTTCCTTTTCACCCCACATTCATAGCCCAAGACACACCATCTTGATGGCCAAAGGATTGTTCCACATGCTGTTGCATTAAGCATGTATATGCATGCAACACTGACCTACTCTAATTGTATATGTCCTCTTTGATTATGGAGAATGAGGAGCTATAAGCATAGGCTCAACAACAAGAATTCATCTAATTATTATAGGCCATTCACATTACTTTTATCAAATCAATAAAGCCTAAAGGAAACCTAGAGAGAATTATAAAAGTGGCTCAAGGTAGATTACTCTCACTGCTAGAATATGGTTTAGAGAGAAGAAAAGTAATTTCACTAGAAATATGGAGGACATTGACTGATAAAAATAGAGTGACGATGTAAATGAATAGTTACAACAATAGCTATAACACCTAAACTACCTTACCCAAATGCAAGTGGCAACGATGGGAGAGATTACTTGCCCCAATGATCAGAGCTCAGGACGTTCATACAAGTGGCAACATGCATATTCCATCTTCCTTAACTCCATCCCAACATGCTGATATGTGGTTTCCCGTTGATTATCCTTGAGCATACACACTTGGCACTCAAGAATCTAAGGAAACAATAATGGGTAGAGTTGTTATGGCGACACAATGAATAGAGGATTCGTTATAGTTTCATCCATGCTGGAATAAACACTATGCACTAAATACCATAATATATCTATAAGTGAATATGGATCAGTCGTATAATAGAAATGGTTTTGCTCTCATCTAGGAGCGAGGGAGATCACATTGCATTGATGCCAGGGATTTAGGTCATGCAAAATTTATTGAGAAGTCCCATCCCGTGACCTATCATGCGGATTTGTACTTGTCTTACGTGTGGAGGTAAAGTTGATGATAACGGTCATGATGTCCTATTGTCTCAAGGTAATTGAGGATTTTTCAGCCCTGAACACTATAAAAATAGTGGTGGCTTTATTGTGGTGCAACATTGAATTCTCATTCTAGTAAGTAGAGTGATATCTAATCTGCAAGAGATTGGTGATCAAGGGTGGATAAAGAGACTGGTGGATATCTTTGGCGCAGATCATATCCACATATATAGTGCCCTCTTCACTATGGCTCCTAATCAGCGGGCTTGCAGTCATGAGGGCCATAGCAGGCGTGGTCATAAGGAGTTTGGAAGATGGGATGCAGAATAGGATTTCAATTTGGATGTCCTGACCCATATCAAGAAAGTTGTGGAAGCTTTAGAGGCCGTAATGCTCGAGGAGAATGAGAAAGGTAGCCGAGTGGCCATCCCATATAGCGCAGTCAATACCACTATTGCTTAGGTTCTATAGGCGAAAGAGGTGCAATATGAGGAGGTTCAATGCATCATCAACCACATACGAGACAATATGGAGGAAATTCATAAAAGGTTGGACGAGGTTTCTAGGTGCAATGGGTATACTGTTTCAAATTGGGTCAAGAGAGGGTGAATAGGCCTCAGTCATTGGTAATCAAGGATCGCCTAGTTCTACTTAACTATTAACATGGAAGCTTATATTTTTGTTTGGGATAAAAGGTTTTTTGTTTAATTTGGGTCATAGTTGTAGTTCAATCTCTTGCTTAAATAATACTGGTCTATAAGAACTAAGATAGATGAAGGATGCATATGGCTGATACATACTATCTATTTGGTAACTTGGTTTCCCACATGTGGGCATGTCTATCTCATGTTTTGTCTTAAACTTGTAGAACTTTTGTTGCATCCTAATTGACTTGACTCCCTAGCTGCCTCCCTACAGGGGTAGGGAAGTCATCAGTTTTCTAATGTATTTTCTTTTGTTAATAAAAGGATCCCATATAGATTACAAAAAAAACTACCTAAACTACCTTTATGCTTCAACCAAACAATTTGCAAATGCCTGGTAGGATAACCCCATGGACCTTGACCCAATTAAAATTACAAATAAGAAGATTCCCAGTACATAAAAACTCATTGAAATCCTAACTAAAGTCTATTGGATGTCAAAAGGCATCTCCCAAATTAGAGGGATAGTTTTTTTCTTCTACAAGTTGTTAATAAATCATACAATTGTGAGTTGCAACTTGTAACACTAAAAGGAAGGATAGACTATGTTTCCATGTCCTAATATGTTGTGTGGCTATCAAAGTGTTAGATTATTTGTTTTCTATGGTCCTCCTTGAGTTGCACTTTGTGTATTTCCATTGTTGTAGTGCCATAAAATATTACTGAAATATTACTTTCATTTACCATATATAAGAAAATGAAATTTACACACAAAATTAGGCCTAAGCATATGGAATATTTTTGCATACTTTCAATATGCAACTCAACTTCTACAACATATGCAACAAAAGCATAAAATAGTACCACAACAACTCATTTAGATTGGAAATTTGATCTTGTAGTCAATCCTTGATGTTTTGAGAACTAATTTCTTCTTCATTGATCCTATAGGCAATCGTGTTCCTCTAGTTGCCCAAGCTTTACATTCTCCCCCGCACAACATTATTTGTTCACTTTTTCTAGCTGCGTTTATTCCAATTCTTCTTTGCCACTATTGATAATCCTATAATATCCCAAGTCATTATCTCTCCTTCTATGAGTAGAAACTTGGCCTTTAGGCAGAGGCAAAACATGCATACCAATATGAGTAAGATGTTGATGAGCCGATAAACAAGGACACACAACATAATAAAGGAAACATGAGTAGGAAGGCAATTTTGATCAACATGTTCCTTTGCAATTATTGCAATGAATTATTACCGAAACAAGTTTGGTTTTCACTGGTGAGCTTGAGTTGGTAGTACTAAGATGCTAGAAGAGACATTTACAAACTCTCTAGAGGAGACATACAATATCTAAAGGAGTAACTTTTCACATTAGCAACATATGGCAGTCAATATGTATTCAATGAGAAGTATACAATAGTAGTTTTGTTATCGTCCCCTGGGTGAGTTAATCAAGGTAAGGGAAGCCATTAATCATAAGTTTAAGTGTAAGGAAATGATGTGCATCATGTATCTACTATTATGTATATATTCAATAGAATACAATAGTTGGTTAGCAATCCAAATTGACAGACTTACTGTCCTTGAAATCCATACTAGACCGACTACAAGGATTGACCACCTTTAGGGAGGGCACTCAACCTTTCAATAGGGCTCAACCATTGAATCATTTACACACTTGACCTATAAACATTGCAAGTCTTGAGTTCAAGTGGATAAGACCTATATGTCTTAGAAGAAGGCAAGGAATAGTTATCTTATTTACATAATAGATGGAATCTGTAAGAAACTTCTTGCTCTCTTGAAATAGAGCCCCAAAGGAAGGTTTCCAAGGAACACATTCTCGCCATGTGTATGGAATTGTACAACATATCAAGAAAACCAAGCCCCATGCCATCTTAACGTCACAATGCCCAAATTTCAATATTCTAAATTTTTAGGCAACTCAATTTAAGAAAAAATATCTACGGAGGTATCTTGAGAAATCAAGTACTAAATTAATATATGGTGTGGAGCCTACATACTCTGAATTGAAACTTTGTTTTTCTAGCGAATAAATAAATTGATTATTTATAATACTCTCCATAAAGAACATGTATGACATAAAATCAGTTGGTCTTCCACATGCCTCAACCATTCCCATTTCATGAATGCGTTTTCTCTTGTCATTGGGAATATTGGTATCTCTTGCTACTTCAAGGTTCTCATGTATGCATTTCAATTCTTGTGTTGAGTACTTATTAATAGTATGTGATTGAAGTGTATACTGGGAGAATCATTGGTGGATTATGGCAACTCTAGTGATCGTCTCATTAGGCAAATCCATGCACTCGTTTGGACCTATCAGATTCCCCACTAAAACTAACAAGTAAGCACACATTTGGACCTATCATATCCCTTACTAAAACTAACATGAGACAACAAAAGTATTTTTGCAAGCTTACTCAAGCGTCGAAAGTAAATCGATTTGAGCTTCTTCCTTCCCATTTACTCTTAAGAACAACAAACACATACATTTAAAATATTTATATATCTTTACAAGGACAACATTGATGCATATTTCTAGTTAGATGCAAAACTCTAAAAATGTTTCAACTTAAGGCAAGGACTTCCTACTTTGCAACTTCCTTTGTGATGGAAAAAATAGTCCCATCCAAAGTTAAAAGTATGTCAAAATAGAGATGGTAATTGACAAATAGTTAAAGATATACAAACATCATAAAGTAGAAAACATATATTAAAAAAATGATACAAACAAGTAAAATTTGTTGAGTTATTTTAAAATAAAATTATAGCAAATAAAATTGTATATATGCATATCTTTCAAATTTTGGTTTTTAATTCCCTGGATGGGGTGTTAAGCATTCATGCATGATAACATACGACCCACAGGTGGCTAGGCTAGGTGGCGGCCATATCCACCTAGTGCAGAGGTTTATAATGATGATCTCTGGGCTTAAGTTCTCTCTCCCCTGTGCTCTCATGTATCCCCTCCGTCGAGAAGCCCCTAGTTTTGATTCATTGTGAGCACGACGTACATTTACAAGTATGGAGGGCACAAGGAATTTATATGTCACCATGATACTTGATCAATGTGTAATCAAGGAATGTCTCCCTGCACTGCACTGGATAAGCAAGTTTTTTAAGAACTTGAATATAAGAGAAAGTTATTTAACCCAAACGCATTGACAAAATGTTACACACATAATAGAAATAACAAAATGACTCACACATAATAAAAGTAATTACACACAATTACAAAATGCAACTCTTCTTATGGTTTGTAACTTTGTAGCTAGAGATAAATGTGGATTAAATTAGAGATGAATTAGATACGTTGCAAACCAGCATTGATATAAATAGTTAATTTTTTTTCAATTATATCTATGTTTTTAGTAGAATTGAGCACTTATAAGTTTTAACAAATATTTTTTTGAGTGAACTTAAAATATATAGTCACATTGATATGTTTATTTATCTATCAAATCAATGTATAATCTTATCACAAATATTAAATATTAAGGTAGATTAAAATATTTTATAAAAATTATTGTAATTTAAAAAAAACTTATTGATGCATCATTCATATCCCAACACACCAATGCATAACCATACCCTTGGCATACAAGTAAGTTAAAATAGTTCATAAAAATATAGGTTATTTGTTGAATTTTTTTTGCCGATGCATTACTTATATTTAACTTCACTAGTGTGTAACCCTACTGTTTGCAATGAAATAGGTTAAACTATTTTGATAAAAAAGATATGGACTATTTGTTGAAAAAATAATCATCAACATACCATTTATATTTAATCGCATTGATGCATAATCATACCATTTGCATCAAAGTAGGTTAAAAATATTTTATTAGAAATTTGGGTTATTTGTTCAAAAACTTCTTGCAAGTGTGCCATTTATGTTTAATCACACCAATGCATAACCATTCCATGCATACCAAAATATGTTAATATATTTTATAAAAATATTGGTCATTTGTTCAAATGCTTGTTGGTGTGCCAAATAGATTAAAAAACATTGGTGTGTAACCACACCAAGTGCACCATGCTAGGTCTATGACTAAAAAAAAACTTAACGATCTGATGAATATGGTTAAAAACAATAGTGCATAACCCTACCACATGCACCAAACATGGTTAAAATACTTTTAGTAATATTAATCATTTAAAAAAATATGGTTGATGCACTTGATAGATATAATAGCACCAATGTGTAACCCTAACACACACATGGAGCAAGTTAAATTTTTTTTTTTTAAATGGCCATATTTTCAAAAAGCATTTCATTGTGTCCTATATATTTAATTGCCTTGGTGCATAACATTGCCACATACATTAGCCTCAAGGGGTAGCTCAGTTGGTTGGAACTTCCGATTCCAAGACCGAAGTAATCGAGGTCATAGATTCAAATCTATGGGTCCTTCGGGGTTAGGCTCTTGAACCTGGAGCTGACAGGGTGAGGCTCCTTCACATGCCCCCCAAAGAATTATGACCGTGGATGCAGCGAGCCCTCCAACTTCTGGGGCTGTGAACCACGTGAAAAAAAATTCCCACGTGCATTAGTGTGGATTTAAAATATATAAATGGTGTTCCTAATAAATATAAATGCATTGGTGTGTCGATATATTAGGCGTATCACAGTAGGGTTAAAAAATAACAAACTGAATTTTCATTTCTATTATTACTCAATGTTTCACATCCATACAAGCATCCATGCTTACTACCCCCTGACTACCACATTGTGAAAAACTATTGAATTGCAAAATTCCTCAATTTCTTTGCTTCCATAGTAGATTTGTGTTCATTTCGGAATTTTACCAGTGGTACCAATTTTTCATTCTTTCTCTATGTAGCACATGCCTCCTCAGTGGAAAATATATGAAGTAAATTGATTTGTATCCTTCAATGCACATTTCCAGTGGTTTAAAATTTACAATTAAGCTTTAATTTGGTTGTTTTAAAAACCTTTATTTTCTTTTCCCAATGGTGCATCCCTGACATTTGAATCACACCACATGTTGGTGCTCTTATAAATCACACTATTAAGTAATTATCCACTACATAATAAGGGAATTGACAAGTTAAGTGTAATGTGTGGAAATTTCTCACACTCTTTGGTGCACTAATAAATGTATGGATGCACTAGGAGTTATCCTCCACATAAGTTTAGGTGATTAATAATGTTTAGTAACAACCCTATATTAGATTTATTGTTAGTGAAGTGCATTCATAGCATTCATAGATTTCATCGAGGATGCACTACAAGAAAAGCAGTAATTGGTGACGATTTTTAACGAAACCATTTATCTCTTCTTTATTTTTAGTACAAGTGGGCAATCCGAGGTTTTAGTGGTTTCTTGTTTGGGTGCACTTAAAACATATAGTCGCACCAATGTGCTTACTTATCTATCACACGAATGTGTAGCCTTACCACAAGCATGAAGGTAGGTTACAATATTTTATAAAAAAATATTTCAATTTTTTCAAAAAACATCTTATTGGTGCACCATTTATATCCAAATACACCAATGCATAACCATACCGTTTTTTGTTTGTTTGTAAATATGCACAACTATATATTACTGCTTGTAAAGAAAGTACAGAGCTTGTCCCAAGTTTTCAGACTGCCACAGAGCATTCCCGACTACAAGCAACCAAACAGGAATCCCTTACCATAAGTTTGCAAAAACTGAACTGGACTATTCCCGGCATAAACTTCGCCAAACAGGAATTTTGACATTAACAGTGATGTTCTATTCCTATTTTAAACAACCTATCAAAAATACTGAAAGCTACTAGACTGTGTAACAAAAAACCTGGTGAACTGAGCATTATCATCAAGAAATTCTTAATCAATAGTGACAACTGGCAGACCCCTACCCGCCATATCCGTCTCCTGCTTGTAGGTGTTGGGTTGACCCGAAGTCTTAGTCTGCATCCCAACAACATCTGGTGGAGTTATGGATCCGTCACCTCCCATACTTCCTGGTTCCTCGTCCCCTTTCTTCTTAACAACAAACTCCATGCCAATTTTCTTGGCAATAGCATCAATCTTGGCATGCATAATTATGTTGTCCATATTATGGACCTTCTAAGACCGCACAGGCTCGGCATCCCCCTAGTGATTGTTGTAAGCTTCCATCAGAACATTAGCCAGAAGGTTCTTTGTGACCCAATAAGTCATCAGGGTCCTCTCATAGAGGGAGGCACGACCTGCAGTATGACCTGGGTCCATCACCCACTCTATCACCTCCTCGTTAATATCTTCTTGGGGAATGTTCCTGGCCGCATTCCAGAGGTCCGACTTGGTTGCCTCAACTTCCTCTTGGATAGCCTGAGGAATATGATCACGAAAGAATGAGGTTGAAGCCCGAAGATGAGTTCTAGTTGAAGCCCACGTTACTCTGCCCCCTCTACCGGTTCCCTGCTCAGAGGAGTCCCCAACATCCAGACTCCGTGAACCTTCCAAACCCGACTAAGTGAAACCCTTATGGTGATGGCGAGGAGCCATGATAGGGAGAATTCTGAAATCTAGTGGTCTAGCTCTCGTAAACCAACCTTGCTCCCACTTACAGAAATTCACAGAACACACAATGCACCCACACAAAATCCTATAGAAAGAGACGCAGATGCCTTAGTTGAAGAACCTCCTCCATTTAAGGACTTGAACCATAATAATTGAAGTATCTGTGACGGGATAGCCAGCCCGCGGGAGGTACAGGATGTCTTGCAGCATAATTAATAAAACTGATGCCCAGATCATTGAAAAGCCGGGACTGGTACTCCACAATCTCCCACCACCTTGTTCATTCAAGTTACCTCGCCTAAATATGCCTTCAGCCTTAAACTACGACTTGACCATTTGTATAATAGACGTCATGTAGAATAATGCTGAGTCCAAGCGCGTGGCTCCCCACACGTAGCGCTGTTAGACCTCCTTTCATTCTCCGAGGTGGTGGCCACTTGTGTCCTGTGCTGTCTGTGGCCCATCACATCCAACTCCGCCAGGTGGTAGCAGACTCTTTTCCAGTTGTCCTCTAGGAAATCCGCCACAGAGCCAGATGCCAAATGGATGCCAGCATTAATCCCCTGATTGGCTAAAAGGTCCGCCACTTTGTTGGCATCCCTTTTAACGTGGGAAAATGATATGGCATTATGGGTGGAAAGTAATGCCTTCAGATTCTCCAACCGGGATAGTAGGCGCCAGCTAGATGAGACTTTCGCAAGGGTTTGTCCATGTTGGAGTTTCTTGGCCATTCAAATCAAAATTTGAGAATCGCCCTCAATGATAGCAGGGAACCAAGCCTCAGAGTGGATCAACATAAGACCTTGAATAATACCTTTGAGCTCAGCAGAGTTGTTGGAATCATGACCTATATATCCAAAAACAAAAATTTGAATGACCTCCTCGCTGTTTCTGCAAACCCCTCCAAACCCTGCGGGACCTGGATTTCCACGAGACGCCCCATCGAAATTGATCTTGAACCCAAACTGGTGGGGAGGAGACCAACTTGTAGGAATAACTGGGCGACACATTATCATTTTCCTTCGCAGACCTGCCATATCTACCTAGGTCAGACCCCATCCTTCAGCAATTCGGATGTCCTGTGTGTTGAACTCTTTATCTTTCTCACTCCATTGCTGGCTTTGAATCGTTTCCTTCATGTTTCGAACAAGGTGCTTCCAAACTTCCTCCTCCCTCTGCTGCTTGTCCCTAAAGATACGATTATTTTGCTCTTTCTAGTAGGCCCATACAACCATACCAGGGAAGAGAAGCCAAAGAGTTGCGATGATTGGGTTTGAGAAAGCTTTCAGGTCCCAAGATCTAAGGGTTTGATCAGGCTGCCCCCTGATTCTATTGCATCGTCTGAAAATAGAGGCTCCTTTATCCCATAACGAAGATGAAAAGTGACAAGAATCAAGAAGGTGACCAATGGTTTCTTCGTGATTAAGGAAAATAGGACACCGAAAAGGTCCCAAGATGCCCCACTTCCTTAGGTTCTCACAGGTTAATATCCTACCCCAAATAACTAACCAACAAAACATGGAGATTTTGGGCCAAATGTTCATAATCCAAATTGCCCCTCATATTTTATCCACTTCTTCATTGGTTTGAGTACAGATATCATAAGCCTCCTTAATACTGAACATACCCTTCTGAGAATGGCCCCATCGAATTTTATCATTCCCCGGGTTTCGCCTGATGAATCTTTCTTGGAGAAAAATGTTGAAGGATGAGACCAGTTCCGCAGACGAGGTGGTATCCCATTGTTCTGGATCCTGCCATTTCTGATATCCTTCCCGAGCCTAGGGTTCCCAATAATTCCCAACCTTTATCTTTCCTTTTTCCATACCTTGGACCCTTATGGACTGCCATCTGGGGTCATCACCCAGTTTGGGTGGCTGGTTCCACGAGTCTTCCCAAAAGTTTGCATCCATCCCATTTTGGATTTCCCAGAAACTGTGATCCTGGACCACCTTTCTCCCCTGATATGCTTTATTCCATATGTGGGAACCCTGCTTTTCCTCATTAAATATGATAAGATGATTTCTCTCTTTGTCCCTTGCATACTTAACATGCCAAAGTCGCACCCATGACTATCATGAGTGCACCATCTCCACCAGATTTTGGCACCGTAGACCTCACTCAAAGTTGCTGGATCCCGCGGGCCCAAACCACCCTGGAGTTTGGGACGACAAATGGTGTCCCAGTTTACCAGAGCAAATTTTGATTTCTCATCCCTCCCTCCCCACAAAAAAGTTCTCTGCATACTGCGAATCTCCTTCAAAACCGTCTTGGGAGCCGAGAGCATGGAGAATAAGTAAACCGGCACTGCTTGGAGAACAACTTTGATAAGCACCAGCCTACTAGGGAGGTTCAGTGGACGTAAAGTCCAACTGTTTAGTCTCCTCTTCAACCAATCTAGCATATCCTGCCAAGACACCTGTCGAATCATACCTTCGTTTAAAGGAACACCAAGATACTTGGTCGGGAAATATCCCTGGTTGAAACCAAGAATTCTCAGAATGTTGCATTGAGTTGGAGCTAGAGTGTCGAGGAAAAAGACCTGAGACTTGCCAGGATTGACTTCTAGACCTGAAGCCTTCACAAACTGAACTAAGCAGTTTTTGAAGGTCCTTGCCTCTTGGACTGAAGGGTGCCCCATGAGCATGGTATCGTCCACAAACTACTGGTGTGTTTGTTTCTCCATACCGGCATGCAACTGTAGACCACGAATCCCCCCATTAGCCACTTGGGCCTGCAGGAGTTTACTAAGGCCTTCAACCATTAGAATGAAGAGAAAGGGTGAAAGAGGATCCCCTTGTCTAATCCCCCTTGAAGCTTGAAGAATTCTGGTAGGAGAGCCATTAAGAAGAATAGAGAAGAAAGTGGTAGAAACCAAATTCATGATCCAATCCACCCAAACCCTGCAAAAGCCAAAAGCCTCCAAGATTCCCCGCATATACTGCCAACTAATCTTATCATAGGCCTTGGCTATATTGAGCTTGATGAGCATGCCTGGTTTCTTAGAGATTTTGAGGGAATGCATAGTCTCTTGAACAAGTATGATACCATCAACTATTTGTCTCCCTTCCACAAAGCTTGATTGTTCCTAGCTGATCAGCGCGGGGAGAATGGGTTTGAGCCTGTTGGCAATCACCTTGGTGATTAATTTGTAAATCACATTATAGAGGGCTATTGGTCTAAATTTTCATGGAGTATCAGCACCCTCTTCCTTAGGGATAAGTGAAAGGAATGTGGCATTGAAGGCTTTCAGCACTCCCCCACAACGCCTTGATTCTTCCACAATTAAGTGGACCTCAGACTTGATAAGATCCTAGAAGGAATGAAAAAAATTGGAGGTGAAACCATCCGGTCCCAAAGCCTTGCCTAAAGCCATTTGATTCATAGCATCCTCAAACTCCTGCAGGGATATAGGCTTTTTTAACATCTCATTCTGCTCCTGACTGACCAGCCTAGGAATGAGGTTGGTTATCCTGGAGATGTCCTTCCTACGATCCAGTCTGTCTTCTTTGAGGATTAGTTCAAAGTGGCGGACTAGTTCATCAACAATGCTTTTTCTGTTGTCCAGAATTTCCCCATTGGCCGATCTGAGCTTAAGGATTTTAGATCTATGTCGATTTTGAATGACAGTGTTGTGAAAGAATTTGGAGTTCCTTTCACCCTCCTGTAACCATTGGACTCGCGATTTCTGCTTCCAATAAGTTTCCTCTTACCTCTCTCTAGCCTCTAATTGCTCCATCAAGACTTGTTCCTTCCCTCTAAGGTCATCACTCCAGCCTTCGACCATTCCCTTTGTCTGCAGGATTTCCAGCTCCTCCATCAACTTCTTTTTATCCTGAAAGATATTACCAAAATCCTCCTTATTCCAAGTCTGGATTTTACCTTTCAGGATCTTCAGTTTTTGTTGGAATTGGTACATTCCTGATCCCTCAGGGGGGACCATTTCCTACCACCACTGCCCCACCAAATCCTTGAAATCTTTGTGGTCCAACCAAAATTGCTCAAAACGGAAAGGTTTGAAAAGATTGCTATTGGTCATATCCCAACCCAAACAGATTGGCCAATGATCAGAACCTGCTGCAGGGAGAACACTAGCGTTGACTTCACTAACCCCACGTGCAATATCCTCAGAAGCCAAGAATCTATCCAAACGAGATGCAACTAAATTATTGCCTCCTCTCTTATTATTCCATGTGAACCATCCATTCCCTGTTTCTACATCGATCAACGAGCCTTGACTAAGAAGATCCCTAAAAGCTTCCTCGTACCTATCTAGACTCCTTCTCCCACCTTTCTTCTCCTCCAAAGACGAGATTAGATTAAAATCTCCCCCTACGATCCATGAACCTACCTGAGCCTGCAGACAGATCCAAGAAAGGAAGCAGAGAAATTGGTCTTTTAAAGGAGCAATACTTGGGCCATACGGATTAACCAAAGAACCGGAATGATTAGAATTATTGATCAGAAAATCACAAGAAAGGGAGAACCGGTTTGCTCTCCAATTATTGATAGATACAACCCCAGGTTGCCATAGAACAGCCAGACCACCTGCGAATCCGACTGCATCCACCGCCATAACCTCACACCCTTTCCGCATTCTTTGGCTTAACTTATCAAGAGTAGCAGTAGAACATTTTGTTTCCTGAAGAAAAAGAACACCAGGCTTCTCCATTTTCACTTTTCTTGCTATCGCTTTGATTTTGCGGGGATGATTACAGCCCCTTATATTCCTGGATACAACTTTCATTGGGAAACTTGGTTTACAGCAGAAAAGGCCACCTTAATGGATGGGTACTGCCTAGATTTAGAAATCCTTACCCCAATCTCCGCTATTCTCTGTCTATTGGGTTTCCTGCCTCACTTCAGATCTCCCGCTAGGGATTTTCTCTTATTTCCCATTTGGGATTCGACTCGAATACCCAGCTTTTGACTAGCTCTGGTCTTGATGATTGCATCCTGGAGGAGTTCCAGTTGTCTCCTAGAGACATACCCTTCTCCCTTCTTTTTTTCGCACTCTCTTTCCAACTCATCCAGGTCTGATTCTCCTAGATCTACTTCCTCTTCCCCACCTTCCTCCATAGCTATTGTAACATCTTCCCGTGCTACATTCAAGATCACTGTTTCCACGGTTTCAACTATTCCCACTTCCTCTTTTTCCTTGTCTTCTTTGCGGATCTCGCCTTCCTCATTAAATTCTTCCAAGATTTGAAACGAGTTTTTACTGATTGTCCCGTTCTCGATCCTCTCCTTGCCTTTCCTTTGGATTTCCCCCGACAAGGTTTCCTTCTATTGCGGATCTGGGTAAACCCCTCCTTGTCTTTTTTCCCCTCCTGATCACCTTGGGGAAGAGGCTTTGTCTGGAGATTTAAAGGACAATTTCTCCCAAAATGACCATATTTGTGGCATGTTCTGCATCGAAAGGGTAACTGTTCATAGTCCAAAGGTTGGAGCCATTCTTCATCTTCCCATGTCAAATTTATGGCTTCTGGGAGCTCCTTCGACAAATCCATATAGACACAGATTCTAGCACAAGCTGTATACCTCTGTTGCCTAGCCTTTTCCTCCACTTTGATGAATTCTCCGATGGTATTTCCAATGTCCCGCAAAATTTCTGGGTCCCAAAATTCACAGGGTAGCGAGAAAAGCCGGATCCATACTGGAGCAACCTTCATGTCCTTCATTTCTGGGTTAAAACGTTCCTTCCATGGTCTAAGATACAAACCAACTGAAAAAAAGAAATAGGGCCCTCCCTCCAGTACCCTGTCTCTATCTTCCACATTAAAGATGATAATAGTGAAGAAACCCTTGGCCCCTAAATGTAGGTTGTATTCTCCACGGGGGTTCCAAGTACTCTTGATCCACCTGATCAAATCTTTTTCCCATGGCTAGAGACCAATAAAATTGCCAATCAAGGATGTCTCCTTCCACAGTTCCACCTTCTCCCATACTTTTTCTGCACGGATCTGTAGTGTCGGGATCACAGAAGATTTCGGGAGACATCCTCCCAAGCCCAACCTCCTTTGCGATCCACGACCCGATAAGCCACTGCCCCCTGAGCCTGTATCGCGGGGGGTCCCTGTCGTCGACATGCCCGCAGTCCGGAGGCCTGGGGATGCCAACCCAGGGTTCGTCGTGAGGGCGTAACCCCTCTGCTTGCACAATTTCCGCCGATCTCTTCTAGGAAAACCCTAATGCATAACCATACCGTTAGTATAGAAGTTTGTTAAAATATTTTATAAAAAATTTGGGTCATTTGTTGAAAAATTTCTTGTAGATGCATCATTTATATTTAAATTCACTAGTAGCCCATGGGGTAGAGCAATTGGTAATGAGTAATTGAGAGGAGAAGTTGTAAATGGAAGGTCACAAGTTCAAATCCCTTTTGGTACTTACTTACAAAAAAAATATTTAACTTTACTAATGTGTAACCATACCATTTGCATTGAGAGGAGAAGTTGTAAATGGAAGGTCACAAGTTCAAATCCCTTTTGGTACTTACTTACAAAAAAATATTTAACTTTACTAATGTGTAACCATACCATTTACATTGAAGTAGGCTAAACTATTTTGATAAAAACATGGATCATTTGTTCAAAAAATATTGATCAGTTTGTCATTCATATTTAATTGCATCAATACATACCATACCATTCACACCAAAGTAGATTAAAATATTTTATTAAAAATATAAGTTATTTGTTCAAAAACTTCTTGAGAATATACCATTTATATTTAACTGCACCACTGCATAGCCATTCCATGCACACCAAAATATGTGAAGATATTTTATAAAAATATTGGCCATTTGTTCAAAATGTTTGTTATGTGCCCAATATATTAAAAGGCACCGATGTGTAACCACACCGGGTGCACCATACCTATGATTTAAAATAATAATAATTATGTGTTCAATACAATTAACAAGACTAGTGCATAATCCTTTCACGGAAAAAAAAGACTAGTGCATAATCCTACGACATGCACCAAACTACGACATGCACCAAACTAGGTTAAAATACTTAAAACTATTAATCATTTAAATTTTTTTATGGTCGATGCACCCAATGGACATAATAGCACCAATGTGTAACCCTAATACACACATGGAGCAAGGTTAACATATTTTTAAAAATGTCCCTTTTTTCATAAATCATTTCATTATGTCCTATATATTTAATCACCTTGGTGCATAACATTGTCATGTGCAATAGTGTAGGTTTAAAAACTTAAAAATATAAATGGCATGTTTGATACATATAAATGCATTGGTGTGTTGATATATTATGTATACCACAATAGGGTTAAAGAATAAATAGCGTAGGTTTAAAAAATTAAAAATATAATTGGCATGCTTGATACATATAAATGCATTGGTGTGTCAATATATTAAGTATATCATAATAGGATTAAAGAATACCAAATTGGATTTTTATTTTTATTATTATTCAATGCTTCACATTCATATGAGCACTAATGCTTGCTGTCCCTTACAACTGTCACATTGTGTAAAATTATCTTATTGCAAAAATTTTCAATTTCTTTGCTTTCATGGTAGATTTGTGTTCATTTAAGAATTTTACTAATGATAACAAATTTTTATTCTTGTGAGTCTACGTAGAAACCATGCCTCCTCAATGAAAAATATACCAAGTAAATTGATTTGTATCCTTTAATGCACATTTTTAGTGGTTTAAAATTTACAACTAAGATTTAATTTGGTTGTTTTAAAAGCTTTTGGATTTTTTTCCCATGGTGCACCCCTGGAATTTGACTCACACCACGTGTTGTGCTCTTATAAACCACACCAGTAAGTGATGCTCCACTACACAATGAGCGCAATGAAAAGTTAATTTTAATGTGTGGAAATTTCTCACACTCTTTGGTGCACTAATAAATGTATGGATTCACAAGGAATTATGTTCCAGATAAGTTTAGGTTCCTAACAATGTTCAATAACATTATCAAGTGTTGTTAATGTGCACATAGATACATAAATACATTGTGCCTAATATGAAACATTGGTATATGATGCATCCAAGCATTCTAAGTGCATATCACAATTATAAGAATGTGCATTCAAAAGTTTTGTGCTCTCCTATGCACTAATGAATGTATGGATGCACTAGTAATGCTGTCCTATTATGATGTGGCACATCATACACTATCAGTAACAACAACAAGGGATGGCAATGGTCTCTATCATTTATAATGCATTGTAGTTATTAACACACTTGAAAAAATATGGCACGCTACCTTTGGTGAGTGATAATAAAACTGATGCACCAATAGTTAAATCACACAAACAATGAAAAATAGTTTCAAAACTTATCGATGCATGAAGTTTTTAATAAGAGCATTGTTAAAGCAACGTGGTATTATAAATGTGGTGCATTGGATGTGTCGACGCACTTGTGAAATTTTAGTGTACCTTGTATGGCGTGGTTAGTTAAAATGGGTGCGTCGATTAATTTAAAACATTTTAAGGTCAATATTATTTAATGAATATTACAAATCTTAATTTAATATATATGATTTATTTTATAGATATATTCCCCTAGTGAGATTTGTATGTGAATCACAGACAACCAAAATAGCATTAGGCCAACCTATACCTTCATGCATATGTTGGTGATAGGTTGAGACTCGGGTCCTTATGCAAGGGCCAACAATGGTTCGGTGTAGTCTAGTGGCATTGACATTTTTAATGCTCACATAGGGAAGAATGTCTCACCCAAAGTGCAACCAAGATCAAATATAGATGAGGGAAAACTCTAAGAGGTGGACACAAAGTCATGCATAGTACTAATTAATTAGCATTTAATTACTATTGTTAAGAATTAAAGAAATATTATTATGTGACATTCCATAACATACAAACCATTAAACAAAAATAACAAAGTAGATTGAACATTCAAATATATTGCACAACAAATTTGAATGGGGATCCCGAAACATCGTCATTTCACTGATATCTCTTTATCATAAACAACATACATCTCCATACAATATAGGGAATTAGTATCCTACAACCATGAACTCTGAATAATAACCCTTCTTGTTATAATATTCCCTTCAACCAACACCCTCACATTCCTCAGTGATATACCCATTAGCCACATAACCCCATCCCTTAACCCTTCATGGGGTTTTATATAAAAATAGGCATAAATCTTAACTGTGTCAAGACGCTTATAGCCTAACCGAACCAATTTGGTGCATTAATATCTTTTTTAATCTTGCACCACGTCCTTGTTGTGCCTTTTCCATATCTCTTGTGCAAATCACCATGTATTATCTATTCCATCCATCTTCCGTGATCTTTCTTTAAAAATGAAGGGGAAAACAAGCCTTGACCACAACCATTGACTCACCTTCAAGTCAACCCTATTGTTGTGTTAAGCCTTTAAACGAGGAGGCCATCTCATAGATGACTATAATGGCTTTCTCATGGAAGTGTTGAAATTGCTTTTCCCTTGCATTTTCCAGTTGCCCAATAAAAGGGAGGCACTAACAATGAATGCACGAGGTTGCTCGCTATTCGACATAGTGGGTTTTATCTTCTCCAAGGTATCCCACTTAGTATCGACAACGGAATTAAATTGTTGTAGCACCACATACTTGGATTGTGCAGTTAGATAGACATAACTTGTGGAGGGCCTTTTTATCGGCTATTGTTGCTTCATGCAATGCATCCAGTTGTTCATCCACAACATTTTTTTTCACATAATTAGCCTATTTATCAAGGGGGTTGGTTATGGACTAAGTTTCTACATTCATAAGCTTCATTTTATCCCCTAGATCCTCCATCGACCTCTGGCTTCTTGAACAACCCCATCCAATCCTGCATAACTGAAAAAATATTTATACTATGCTTGGTAGAAGTGTACAATTGATCATAGGTTGCAGTGCCTTTGACAACCAAAGGCAGTAGGAAGTCCATGAGTTCACACTACTACTGAGTGCATTGAAATTTTGCAACTTCCAAATGCACCTAGAAGTCTTCCGTTGTGGCCTGAAGTTGTCACCAAGGGGAGCAAAGGAGCTCCACACTATCCCCAGGATGAGAAACCAAGATAATGTCAAGCTATGAAGGCTCCTTACTCCGCAACTACAACCACATTCCTTCCAAACTTATAAAGATAACTTCCACCATTTTATTTGCTTTTTGTTAGGTTTGACATTCTTGATCCTTATCCACAATAACCTCATCTAGATGGATGGATAACTGTTGGTTCACAACCTACAAATCCTCTTGATCATGCTTGTAGTTAAAAAAGTAAACTCAAATTATTGTTACAAGGATACAAAACATAACAAAGGTGGCATGAGAAGGAAGGAAGTTTTTATCAGCATGTTCTTTTGCAATTATTGCAATGAATGAGTACTAAAACAAAAGTATTGAATGGAGTTTGGTTTTCACCAAAGAGCTCATTCTTTTGCAATTATTGCAATGAATGAGTACTGAAACAAAAGTATTGAAACAAGTTTGGTTTTCACCAAGGAGCTCAAGTTGGTAGTGCTAAGATGTTAGAGGAGGAATCTACAAATTCTTTGGAGGGGATGGGTGACACCTAGAGGAGCGACCTTTCATAATAACAACACTATGATTGTTAAGATGTGTTCAATGACAAATGTACAATAATAACCTCATTATCCTCCCTCGGTGAGTTATTCAAGGAAAAGGTATACACAAATAACAAGTGTAGGTGTAAGGAAATGGAATACACCATGTATCTACTATTCTGTATATATATAGTTGCGATACAATAATTGATTAGTAATCTAAAGATGTTGACTTACTATCCTTGAAACCCATGTTAAACCAACTACAAGGCTTGACCACCTTTAGGGAGAGCACTCAACGTTTCAATAGGGCTCAACCACCCTATCATTCACATACTCGACGTATCAATACCGCAAGGCCTTTAGGTCAAGTGAATAAAACCTGTACCTCTTGGAAAAGGGCAATGTAGAGTTTTTTTATATACATAATATTTATAATTAGAAATTCATAATGAGAAATTATTAAAAATATAATTCTATCATAGTATGAATATTTATAATTATGTTTTTTTTGTAAGATTCGTAACTATATTATATAGAGAAATCAGAGAAATCAAAAGGTACAAATGTCATTAGGCTAAACAACCATATAAGTATGAGCATAGATTTTTTCATAGAGTTTCACGCTGATAGCTAAAAACTAGACCGAAAAACCAGAGTTCTAAGAAGTGGAGAGTAAAGAGTTTTACCCCCATAGGTTGAGGTTTATAACCAATAAAATAAAAAGATCTACTAAATGAGGTCCTGAAACTAGACGAACTGAGACAAACAAAAACAAGAAAGACCTCATAATCAAAGAAGGTCATGGCTAGATTATTCATTGTCTAAAATGTCGATTGCTTGAGTCTCGAAACCCACAGTTGAGTCACTTTCCACCTTCTAGCCTGATGGCTTGCCTTGAGAATGGGGGTTTGGATGTCGAAGAAATATGAGACCATAATGCAACACAGTGGTGGCGGGCTTGCTAAAAACCTTACCAGTGAGTTTGTGGGCCAAAGAATTAAGCTTGGCATCAAAGTCCATATGGGCCTTAGCCAAGTGTTGAGTCCAGCTCTCCAAATGATCCATTCTGTTTGCCAAGCTTAAGCCACCATTATCATCGCAAAGCTTTCCATTTGCACTTTCAATGATAACCTGGCTCAAGAGAGCTTTCGTATACCAGAGAAAAGTGAGGGTCTTAGTATAGCGAGTTTACCACGAGCGAGTGGAACTCGGGTCCTTCGTAAGACACCCCAATTTCGCTATGAGTTCTTCTGGCTTAGGGCGCCGAAGGTTGTTCTGAAGATGAGCTTCCATCGCATCAAGACCACAACAAGCTTCCATATGAACTACGCCAAAAAAACAAACTTTGGCTTTTTCCTGCCTAGCCATAACTCACGACATGTGGGAGCATCTTGCGCCAATCGGGTGCTTGCACTCAGTTTTCTTCATTTTGAGCATAGCTACACCAGTGGGAAACCTCCGAGTCCAAATTACAATACAAGCTTGATGATTGTGGTATCTCCATAGTGAAATGCAGACGTGTCTCTCTAGATTGGATGCAAAATGAGGCTGATTATGGTAACTTCCAAAATGATAATCACTATCCAATCGCTTCATCATGAAAGACGCATGGACTTCCTTCCCTTGGTAGTAAACTCGACTAGACGTAGGTGTAGATAGTTTCATTATGGCTCTTGAACTGTTGGACAAGCCCTAATATGGTTCAAATTGCAAGTGATACCTTCACACGAGGGAAAGGGATTTTCTCGGAACCATACTAACTTAATGATTAATCCCCTTTTAAAATTGATGATGGTTGTGATCTAGGTAGCTACCAAGTGGTAGTTAGCTCATCCCATGTGTTGGCCTGCTGGTCCTCATGCAAATTGAACTATCCCCACCAAACATCCACTGTAGAGAAATTTATAATTAAAAATTCACTACATCAATTAAATATTATAAAAAAATACTTTTTATTGAAATAGATTGCATAATAGAAACTCACGTGGTAGTATAAATGCCAAAAGACACCTATACAACCCTACACTAATATAATAGATCTGAAGATGCAACCCTACACTAATGATGGAAATAGACAAAACACAAAATCCTAGGAAATAGGACATATTTAGGATACACATACTTATATGACCTTACATAGCTAGGCAAAGACAAGGACGTTAATGCATGTAACTTGTAAGGCCATATTTCTAGATTATTGGGACACGTAGAGTCTCTTACTTTGGATGCTTAAGGCTTATATCATTGACGTTGACGGGCATACTTCTCTAGCCACATATATTGATTCTACAAATTCTTTTATGAAGTTGCAAGTGTTCTAAAATACAAAATAATTGGGATTCTACTACTTTATAGTTTTATAGTTGTATAAGTAATTTTAAAATTTCAATTATGATATATTTCATATTTATTATATATATAAAAGAAAAAAAAGAAATTAAATTATATATATATATATATATATATATATATATCAATTTGAATCAATTTAACAAGGTTTATATTAATAAGAATTGCAATACATTTTTCTCTATATCATTATCATTTTAAATAAAAATATTTGTATTCCACAAACTAAATTTCACAATTCATAGATAATAGCATTATTTAAAAGAGGAATAGATTTTATAATAACAAAAATAATTTTGGAATACTACTATATAATATATTTGGTTTTACTTTTTATATTGGAAAACCATCAAGAAAAACAACTCATAAAACATATTATGAAAAATTAAAAAGTAATATAAAAAAATCTAAAAAATAAATTAAAAGATATAGAAAAAGGAGAAAAACTATGTATGTTAAAAAAATAGTAATAATTAGTCCATGCCTTACACGCGGCAAGAATGAGATGAATTGACTTATCGTAACTTTTTTTCGCAATATGATTTCAAATAGCATATCAGTTCACAGAAATCAATACATGTTTTAAGCTTTTATCTTAAATTTTGATTGAAAAGAATGATGAAAGCCCAAAGGGGTTGGATCTAATGGTGAGAAATGATGAGTTTTTCACTAGTGCCAAGGTTCAATTCCCACGAGGGTGTCTGAATCGTGAGGTTGCCACGTGGGTACCTGGAGACAATGGTCGAACATCTGAGGCTTACATTGCACTTCCCACACACACATAAGTGGATCAAAGTCCACCCTCTTGTCTTGTTTAAGACCCGAAACTAACCGTTACGACTATGACAGTGATGGAAGCCATCACTTTTCCCAATGATTAGAGCTTAGGATGTTTAGAGGAGTGGTGACATGCATAAATGATCTGCCTTAACTCCATTCGAACATGTTGATGGGTGGATGCCCGTTGATTATCCTCGAGCGTACACACTCAAGGATAATGAACATGCATGGATGCCCGTCGATTATCCTCGGTGCTCAAGCATGTAAGGAAATGGCAATGGGGAGAGATGTTATGGTGATGTAAGGAATAAAGGATCTGTTATGGTTTCATACCCACTAGAATAAATGCTATGCACTAACTACCATAATCTTTCCATGAGTGAATATGGATCAGTTGTACAATAGAAATGTTTTCACTCTCATCTAGGAGCGAGGGAGATCGCATTATAATAATTCCATGGATTTAGGTCATGCCAAATTTATTGACAAGTCCCAGCCTGTCATGCAGATCTCTCCTCAAATTACCCAGGGAGGTAAATATGATGATGGCGGTCATGATGTCCCGATGGCTCATGGGATTCGAGGAGTTTTTGGCCTTGAAGACTACATAAACATTAGTGGATTTATCGTGGTGCAACATTTCATTCCTGGTCTAGTAAGTAGAGTGATATCTAATCTATGAGAGATCATTGGCAGTCATGGGTGGATAAAGAGATTGGTGGATATCTCTAGCCTGGACCATCTCCACAACTTTTGTGCCCTCTTCACTATGGCTCCTCGTGAGGGGGATCACAGTCACTAGGGCCATAACAAGCATGGCCGTTAGGAGCCTTGAAGACAAGATGAAGACCAGGATTTCAATTTGGATGTCCTAACCCATATTGAGCAACCGGTGGAAGCTTTGGAGACCCCTTTGCTTGAGGAGCAAGAGAAAAGTAACTAAGTGGCCAACCCATACTAGGCATTCAAGACTTCTCTTGATCATGTTCTATTGGAGAAGGAGGTGTAGAGTGAGAAGGTCCAACACATCATCAACCACATACGAGACAATATGGAGGAAATTCATAGATGATTAGATGAGGTCACTAGTGCAGTGGGTATGTTATTTCAAATTGGGCCAGGAGAGGGGGAACCAACCTTGGTCGTTGGAAATCAAGGATCACCTAGTTCTGCTTAACTGTTAACATGGAAGCTTATATTTTTATTTGGGATAGAGGTTTTTTGTTTAATTTGGGTCATTGCTATAGTTCATTCTCTTGCTTAAATAATAGGTGGTCTCTAGGAACTAAGATATATGAAGGAGGTATATGGTTGATACATACTATCTGTTTGGTAACTTGGTTTCCCACATGCAGGCAAGTATGTCTCATGTTTTGTCTTAAACTTGTAGAACTTATGTTATAGCTTGATTGACCTGACTCCTTACAAGGGTAGGGCAGTCAACAATTTTGCACTGTATTCTCTTTTATTAATAGAAGGATCCCATTTATCTTACTAAAAAAACACCTAAACTACCTGTATTCTTCAACCAAACAATTTGCAAATGCTTGGTATGATTACCCCATGGGCCTCGACCCATTTGAGCCTACATATAAGAAGATTCCTAGAAGATAATAAGTCATTGAAATCCTAACTAAAGTCCATTGGAAGTCAAAAGGCATCTTCCAAATTAGAGAGATAGTTTTTTTTCTTCTACAAGTTGTTCAATAAATCATACGATTGTGAGTTGCAACTTGTAACACTAAAAGTAAGGATAGACTATGTTTCCATGTCCTAAACCCTTGTGTGGCTATCAACTTATAAGATTATTTGTTTTCTATGGTCCTCCTTGAGTTGCACTTGTGTATTTCCATAGTTGCGCCAAAAAAATATTACTCAATAATAAGTTTCATTTAAGAAAATGAATTTTACACACAAAACTAGGCCTAAGCATATGGAATATTTTTGCATATTTTCAATATGCAACTCAGTTCCTACAACATATGCCACAAAAGCATAAAATAACACCATAACAACTCATTTAGATTGGAAATTTGATCTTGTTGTCAATCCTTGTCATTTTGAGAAGTAATTTATTCTTCATTGATCTTATAGGTAATCATGTTCCCCTAGTTTCCCAAGATTTACGTTCTCCCCTGCCCAACATTATTTGTTCACTTTCTCTAGCCACATTCATCCCCATTCTTCTTTTCCACTACTGAGAATCCTTTGCTATCCCACGTCATTATCTCTCCTTCTACGTGTAGAAACTTGTCCTTTAGGTAGAGGCAAAACATGCATACCAATATGAGTAAGATGTTGATGAGCCGATAAATATGGATACACAACATAAGGAATGCGACTTGAGTAGGAAGGAAATTTTGATCAACATGTTCCTTTGCAATTATTGCAATGAATTCATACCAAAACAAGTTTGGTTTACACTAGTGAGTTTGAGTTGGTAGCACATATGCTAGAAGGGACATTTACAAACTCTCTAGAGGAGATAGACAATATCTGGAGGAGCAACCTTTCACAGTAGCAACATATGGAAGTCAAGATGTATTGAATGAGAAGTATACAATAGTTGTTTTGTTATCATCCCTTGGGTGAGTTAGTCAAGGAAATGAAAGGCACTAATAAAAAGTGTAAATATAAATGTAAGGAAATGACGTGCATCATGTATCTACTATTATGTATATATTCAGTAGAAATACGATAGTTGGTTAGTAATCCAATGTGTCAGACTTATTGTCTTTGAAATCCATACTAGATTGACTACAAGGCTCAACCACCTTTAGGGAGGGCACTCAACCTTTCAATAGGGCTCAACCACTGAATCATTTACATGCTTGACCTATCAACATTGCAAGGCCTTGAGGTCAAGTGAATAAGACCTATATGTCTTGGAAGAAGGCAAGGAAGAGTTATCTTATTTACATAATATGTGGAATCCGTAAGAAACTTCTTGCTCTCTTGAAAGAGAGCCCCAAAGGAAGGTTTCCAGGGAACACATTCTCGCCATGTGTATGAAATTGTACAACATATTAAAAAAACTAAGCCCCATGCCATCTTAAGGTCACAAAGCTCAAATTTCAATATTCTAAATTTTTAGGCAACTCAATTTAAGAAAAAATATCTATGGAGGTATCTTGAGAAATCAAGTACTAAATTAATATATCGTGTAGAGCCTACATGCTCTGAATTGAAACTTTGTTTTTTAGCAAATAGATAAATTGATTATATTTATAATACTCTCCATAAAGAAACATGTATGACATAAAATCAATTGGCCTGCGACATGCCTCACGCATTTCCATTTCAGGACTGCAGTTGCTCTTGTCATTGGAAATATTGGTATCTCTTGCTACTTCAAGGTTTTCATGTTTGCAATTCAATTCTTGTGCTGAGTACTTATTAATAGTACATGACTGGAGTGTATAGTGGGAGAACCATTAGTGGATTCTAGCAACTCTAGTGATCATCTTGTTAGGAAAAGCCATGCACTCATTTGAACCTATCAGATTCCCCACAAAAACGTATAGTGAAGTACTCATTTAAACCTATCATATAAAAAAAATCTATAGTGAAGTACTCATTTAAACCTATCATTTAAACGTATAGTGAAGCACTCATTTTAATCTATTAAATCTAATGAAATTTTTGTTTCCCATAGAGGTGCATGCATGGACAAGATGGGTCTCACTTGGTTTTGATTCATTGTGACCACGACGTACATTACAAGTACGGAGGGCACAACTATAATGTCACCATGATACTTGATCATCGTGTAATTAAAGAATGTCTCCCTACATTGGATAAGGGAAGGTTTATTATGAACCTGAATATAAGGGAAAGTTCTTTAACCTAGACACAATTACGAAATATCTCACACATAGCAAAAGTAATTACACCCAATTACAACATTTCCCCTAGATGTGCCAAGCAAAATTAACAATGCAACTCTTCTTATGGTTTGTAAAAAGTTTGTAATTTTTTAATAATAGATGATATAGATTAATTTTGGGATTTTAAGGTGATGATAGTTGTCGGTATTTTTGGGAGAGTTTGATATGAAAGGCTGTTTTGTGTAGAAATTGTACTTTTTGATTCTAAGTGAATAACAAAAGTATGTTTTTTCTTGTTGAAAAAAAAGATGATACAGATTAATTTAGACATATGTATTTTTTCAAAGATGTAAATGCTTTTTCTTGCTGAAAAAAAAAGATGATATAGATTAATTTAGATATATGTATTTTTTCAAAGATGTGAATTAGATACATTGCAAACAAATAATTAATTTTTTTTAATTCTATTTATGTTTTTAGTAGAAGTGGTTAAATAGAGGTTTTAACTATTCTTCATTTAAAACATATAGTATTTATCACACCAATGTATAACCTTACAAGAAGCATGAAAGTAGGTTAAAATAATTTTAAAAAATTATTGCTATTAAAAAGAAAATGTAAATTATTGGTGTACCATTTATATCTAAATTATTGGTGTACCATTTATATCTAAATACACCAATGCATAACCATTCTCTTTGCATAGAAGTAGGTTAAAATATTTCATAAAAAATATGGGTAATTTGTCGGTATCATGATTCTCGAAAATCACTTCAAATAGGGGATATGCCACATAGTTCCACCTATCATTTCCTTTCTATTGCTTGGAGCCTTCTCTTCCTCGGAGATATTTAAGGTTGTCGAGGGGATTTGTCATTTTGTTGTTGATGCTATGGTGCCTCTCTTTGTTCTTGTTACTTGGAAAACATGATGCTGGGGCCTACCTTCAAAGCTCTAGAAGTAGAGAGAGTGGGTCAAGATGATAGTAGGAGGCTCCCTACTCATGGTGCATGGCACCCACCCTAGAAATCCAACAACTAATACAAATGAACTACTTCCATATAAACACTTTGGACATGAATAATAATATTAAAATTCACTATGCCCATATCAACATTTTGGACATGAACAATAATATGTAAATGAAAGTTTGCACAAATCAAAGAACCATCATATCGAGCTTGCAAGAATAAGTTAATGTTGAATAGTATTTCATACCCCCTTTTTGCTAGTGATATTATTTAATCACGATTTGTGTCCATTGAGGCTCTTAATCACATATTTGACTTAATCACCTATGTTGACCATTAGAAATAATGATAGTTGAAACTTAGTATATATGGGAGTAGGTATGACATTGTCAAATGGTGGATGGATGTGTTACGCCTATGTAATTAATTTTTTAGTTGTATTTTTATATTACATGACCGAGATAGATGATAATGAATAATAGTTATTAGAATGAATATTTTTCCCACAAGAGTTTCTCTATATAAATGGTTGTGCTATTGTGGCAAGCTGAGCCATTTAAAATAAGAAAAGGGAATAAAAAAGGAGAAATCCCATTATGTATGATGAAAAAAATGGCAATAATTAATCCACGTCTTTCACTTAAAATGGATTATATGAATCAACTTGTTGCAATTCAATTTTTTACATGAAAATAAATGCACATTTCAAGTTTTAATTGAAAAGTATGAAGAAATTTGTTTCTCAACGAATCAAATATTTAAAGTCCTTTCTACTGTCCAATAAACCAATTATGTCTCTTATTTGGCCTCATATCAAGGGGAGTTAATATTCCATGGGCATTATTTACATGAAATCCTAGGTTTCACATAAGCATTGCATAGTTCACTGACACTCGTAGTTCTAAAGTGAAAATGCTAGAATTCACAACATCCGTTTGAGTTTACATTTTTTTCACTCCTTCAAATCTATGCTTCACCTAAGTTTGGATGAAACTCGGTGTTACATTCAGTGTAAAAATTACAAGTGTGCCACCTTAGTTGCACATGCCACGACCTTTTTCATAGCCTCTATGCGACCTTTGTTGCTTTTTCCATGACCTCATTCTACATGGCCTTCCCTACACTTTCCATGACACAAATATGAGTTTCATTTACCATATGTTAGAAAATGAAATTCACACACAAAACAAGGCCAAAGCATATAGAAATGTTTGTAGATTTTTTATATGCAATTCAATTTCTACAAAATATACAATAGAAGCATACAATAGCACCATAGTAACTCATTCAAATTGGAAATTTGAATCCATAGTCAATCATCAACATTTTGAGAACTATTTTTTTCTTCATTGATCCTATATGTAATCATGTTCCTCTAGTTTCTTGAGGTCTAAATTCTCCCACGCCCGACATTGTTCATTCACTTTCTCTAGTTGCATGCATTCCCAACCTTCTCCACCTTTGCTGAAAATCTTGCAATATTCCAAGTCATTGTCTCTCTTTCTATGAGAAGAAACTTGGCCTTTAAGCAGGCACCCAACATGCATACCAATGTGAGTAACATGTTGAAGAGAAGATAAATAAGGATACAAAATATAACAAAAGTGACATGAGCAGGAAGGGAATTCTAATTGACATGTTCTTTCATAATTATTGCAATGAATGAGTATTGAAACAAAAATATTGAAATAAGTTTGGTTTTCATCGGAGAGCTTGAGCTAGTATTACTAAAATGCTAGAGGAGGCATTTACAAACCCTCCAAAGGAGACAAAAGACACCTTGAGGAGTGACCTTTCATAATAACAACACGTGGCAGCCAAGATGTATTAAACAACTAGTAGCCTCGCTGTCCTCCCTTGAGTGAGTTAATCGAGGAAAGCGCGTGCATCAATCACAAGTGTAAGGAAATATGTGCTCCACGTATATACTATTTTGTATATATTCAATTGCAATACAATATTTTGTCAATAATCCAAAGCGGCCAACTTACTATCCTTGAAACCTGTACTAGATCAACTATAGGGCTTGACCACCTTTAGGGAGAGAAATCAACCTTTGAGTATGGCTCAAATACCAAGTCACTTATGTGCTTGACCTATCAATACCACAAGGCCTTTAGGACAAGTACACAATACCTATACCTCTTGGAAGAGGGAAAAAAAGAGTTATCTTATTACATGATAGCTAGAATTAGTGAGAAACTTTTTGCTCTCTTGGAAGAGAGCCTTGAAGGAAGGTTTCCAAGGAACACATTTCACCAAGTATTTAAAATTGTACAATGTTTCAAGAAAACTAATCCCTATGCCATCTTAAGGTTAATAATCCCAACTTTCAATATTCTAAATTTCCACATAACTTAATTTAAGAAAAATGTTTATGGAGCTACCTTGAGATATCAATTACTAAATTAATATACAATGTAAAGGCTACATACTTTGAAGTGAAGATTTGTTTTTAGAAGAAAAAAAATAAATTGTTTATTTATAATACTCTTTGTAAAGAATGTGTATGACAACAAATCACACACCCCACCACATGTCTCACTCGTTCCTATTATGGGACTACATTTTCTTTTGTCACTGGAAATATTGGTATCTCTTGCAACTTCAAGGTTCTCATGCGTGCATTGCAACTCTGAAATTGAGTTCTTATTAATATTATGTGATTGGAGTGTAAACGGGAAGAGTTGTTGGTGGATTCTAATTGCTTGAATGATCCTCTTGTTAAACATAACCAAGTAGTTGTTTGGACTTATTAGATCCCCTAATAAAAGTAAGACGAAACAACAAAAATATTTTTGAAAGCTCATTCAAGTAGTTTGGAAGTAAATAGATTTGAGCTTCCTCAATTCCATTTGCCTCAAAGAACAACAAATGCATACATAAAATGTCTATATATCTTTACATGGACATAAATGCATACATCTAGGTAGATGAGCAACTCTAAGATTGGTTTAATGGCAAGGACTTGTTACTTTGTAGCTGCTACCCTAATTAATCTTATGATAGAAAAAATGATCAAATCCAAAGTTTGAAATAAATCAAAATACAAAAGGTACAAGCCTACCAAGATTGAGAATGGTGATAATAAACTTAAAGATGTGAAATTGAGATGTAATTAAACTAGCAATTGCCCTAAGAAGGTGCAATGATATGTCGATAGGTTGTTGGAGTGTAAAAAAGGTTGAAAAGGGAAACTTAAATTGGGTGGTTGTATACATGGTATTGTATCTTAAGGAAACAAGGAACAAATTTTGCAAGGAAGGGAAATGAAGGGGCAACTGTAAGAGACAAATGAGACAAATTGTTCACCCATTTAATATTATCAACAAACCACAGACCAAAAGAGAAAATTGTGAACCTAGGAAGCATACCAACTCTCTCACCTAGAAAAAGAGACAAAGGACTCACTTGGATGTGCAATCTACCATTTTAACCCAATGAATTACTCACTTTGAAGGAAAGGAAGCTCCCAACCTCAACAAATTGGTAATCTTTCGTTTACCCGAAAACGAGTTTATTTATTCATCTCTTGGTTGTATGTGGTCTCTTTATTTGTTTGTAGGCTTATTCTATAAATCACGACCTTTTAACAATTGTGTTTGCTTGTAGGCATGCCCATTCATTCTTCTAATTAGATTTCACCTTGGTTTGATATTACATGTTTCATACACTCAAGATAGCTCGAGTCAAAATCACATTCCCCATTATAGATTAATTTCATGTCAAGCATCCTATCTATCATGAAAATGCTAAATTAAGTGGATAACAACTCACCCTTTTTCTACTTTCAAAGATCTACTACAATGAGGTTTTAACTTTATGTAAATGTAAGAAATTGGATAACTCGCCCTCTTTCTAATTTCAAATAGCTACTGCATTGCATTAAATTTAATATCAAGAAGATTATTCTTCTCAAATTAAATTGAGAACCGTAATTTTCTATCAACCAAACTATGATTGATATTCGCAAATTGTTGTATCGCCTCTAGGAAAATGGATATGTCGCCAATTGCCCTGTATATATCCATGTGACTAAAATATATAAAATCTGAAAAATATTTGATCATTCATGAAAAGTTCATTAATATTTTTCTTAGGTCAAGTTTTGAACATAAGTATGCTTCCATCAACTTTAGAGTTTAATTAGAGTGTAATGCATTAGTGAAAACAAATTTTAAAAAAATATATATGCAACTAAACTTAGTGAATGAGAAAAATGTAGGCATGATTATGTTGAAGGAAAACACAATCCTCATCACCAATTTTATATACAATGCATGGGGTCACAATATCTTTCAGAATCAATGCATGCATAAGAGCAAAATTAGACATGATTATGTTAATAGAAAACACAAGTTTCATCTTGAGCACTCTCAAGGATAATGATACCTTTCAGTTCATTTAACGTTGTACTAGTCCCAACAGATAGAAATTGCTCTCTCAACTTGTTCTGGCTGAGAATTCCTCAAAACCTCGGTCCCATTATTATTTAATCAGGTTGAAATTTATTAATTCAGTTGCATTACTCCTGTAATGGACGAGAACTTTTTAGATCTCTGTCAAAACTGTAGTAAAAAATCATTAATCTAGTTGTATTTTCACTTTGTTTATTTCATTTCATATGTGAACCTATTCTTATGGAAGATGGCTCAATCTCCAGCTCCAGTAACATGTTGATGATTTCTTTGAAGAGTAAATCGATGGCTCTACACCCAATGAAATTTTGACATAGGAATCATTTTTGAAGCATGAAACTTTTTTTTATTTCCTTTGCATTGAAGTCTGAAAAATCATAATCTCGTGACTGTTGAAGATTGTAAGTTTGTAAATGAAAAGGAATAAGTGTTGATCTGGAAAGAAATAAATTGTCGCTAAAACCCCCAACTTTTACACAGTCACGAGAAACACATATAGGTTATCATCTCTAGATGGAGAATCGAACCAACATTTTATACCAATGTTAGACAAGGATGCACAATATCCCTTTTTGTGGAACTCCACAAATCACAGCTTGAAACGTGTCACTAAGTTGTGGGATTCATTTTGCAGAAAGGAAGCAGACACATGCAAAGAGACCTGATTAACAAACCACCTGGAACAACAATCCAAATTAGAAAGAATCTTCATGTGTGTGGGGATTTCCATACTCCGAATTAGAAAGAATCTTCTTGTGTGTGAGGATTTCCATACTGCCGCCAAGCTCATCCCAAATATTGTTGAGACATATATTTTTGTGAGGGATGCCAACCGTTTCCACCATTTCAAGGATGACCTATGTTTGTTTGGGGACTATTGGTTACACCAAGTAAGACAAATGACAAGCATACCATTAATATTAACCAGATTAACAAGTTTAAAACATGTTATATTTGCAATCAAACCGCTATTTATGCTAGTTGGAAAGATTGAAACTAATGTTGGTGTGGTGTCTTCTCTATTCTCCTATGATAAAAGACACTGTGTCTAAGCATATATTTCTTCTCAGATCCCAAAACTCTTAATTTATGATAAGACTTTCTCATCCAATAAGAGTTTTGTAAAGAACCTTATTTGTACTTATGACAAATTGATGTGCTTTTGTTCCTGCACAGTCCATCATTTGATGATGAATGTAAATGCTTTTTGACTTTGTTTGAGAAAGATTTCTCAAAAAAAAAATTGAAATTGAAGAAAAAATTGATATTAAAGAATAAATTGATATTGAAGAAAAAATTGATATTGAACTTTATCTTGTAGGAGTGCATGAATAAGTAGTAAAAACATTGCATATGGAATGTTTAAAAAGAAAGGCAACAAAATTCCCCAAAGAAATAGTTGTTGCTTGTTGATATTGTATGTAATAATTTTTGGATTACCGGTTTCAACATTAGTTAAGAAACCTTTGACAAGGCCCACTGTAAGAGCATCTAGTACTGACGATATTGGCCCATAAATGATAAAAACCCATTTTGAATCCATACCATTTGCAATAGTATTGATTTTTAGAGCTATTTCCACGAATAATCCCTCCATAATTGGACGTTGATGTCATTCACGAGAGATGAAGCAGTTGCTATGTTGTTTGGATAAGAGGGTTTTGTATTCTGATATGCATTATGAGCTTCATAAGTTTCCAGAGGATTTATTCTCTTAATATAAAAAAGAATCGGATAGCATTGGCACAACAAAGGAGATGCCTCCATTTGCATCCAAGAAAACATAATTTACATTTCAGAAATTTGGATGGCGATATTGGCCCAGAAATGATAAAAACCCATTTTGAATCCATACCATTTGCAATAGTATTGATTTTTAGAGCGATTTCCACGATATTGGCATCTAGTACTGACGATATTGGCCCAGAAATGATAAAAACCCATTTTGAATCCATACCATTTGCAATAGTATTGATTTTTAGAGCGATTTCCACGAATAATCCCTCCATAATTGGACGCTGATGTCATTCACGAGAGATGAAGTAGTTGGTATGTTGTTTGGATAAGAGGGTTTTGTATTCTGATATGCATTCTGAGCTTCATAAGTTTCCAGAGGATTTATTCTCTTAATATAAAAAAGAATCGGATAGCATTGGCACAACAAAGGAGATGCCTCCATTTGCATCCAAGAAAACATAATTTACATTTCAGAAATTTGGATGGCGATCAAAATCCCTCCTTTAACACAAACCCCCACCTTATTGTATCCAATAACCAATAATTTTAGGAATTGAGCTCCTGCTTCACGACAAGAAAAGAGTTAGAATTTAATTTATAAAAATAAACAACATTGAAAAATAAATTAAACCCTACATAATATTTAAAAAACCCTTTCCATGTGGTATTCGACACTAAGAAAACATTGATAGAAAATATTGAACCCTACACAATACTAGTAAGAAATTATAAAAAAATTGAGAGCATGCTTTGAACTGAACAACAAAATCTCCCACCTGATGAAGCTCACGATGTCATTTAAATCATATTCTGCATTTTAAAAGATGGATTTCTTAACTAAGGGGAAAGTTTTTATCAATTAATTTACTGTTGTTCTCTTCATCTTAATTGCACATTGCATTACGCTGTAAATTTTCATTCGGGTAAGCAAATAAATAAAACTCACCTTGAAAATAAAACCCTAGATCATATATAATGGAAGTCGACATCCTTTCTCTTGACTTGGATGGTAACCATCGTTTTCAAGCTTGAAACCTAGGAGGAAACAATGAATGAGGTTTCATATGTATCCACGTTAAAAATCGGCAGAGGCAGCTTGCAGCTTACATTATCGACTCCTCTATCCCTCAGAAACCCTCTCCTTGAACAATCGAGCTCGGAGAGGACATATGTAACTATTGGTAAACAATGAACTACTAGACCATTCGAATGCTTAGCTTCTGTAGGAAGCTATTGGTAGAATACATTCCATAGGGAATATACGCAGATGGGCAAGTTACACGATAGAGGGAACTGACGCAAAATTCATGTACATACAACCGCTGCAAACAGAAACTTCCATCAGAACTTCAACAACACTAGAGGCACGTGTAAGAATTTTATTTGCAAGAAGACGATGAATTTCAAATAATGTTAGAAAGCGTGTCGCAGATTCTAATTTGAGAGAGGGATGATGAAAGTTGTATAGTGTTTTTCAAACTGTCCCTAAAAAGAAATGCCTATCGACGTAATTAATTGATATAGTTGAGGCCCCTTGGTGAAAAACTGACCATTTGAGTTTTTCACAGGGCATCCCCACTCCCACTTGACCCTCGCACGAGCTAATGAAGTGCGTGACACCTTGAAAACATTTGATGCCACATGTAGCTACAAATAAGTTTGGCCTGGACTCACATGGGACCGTGACTCGACTGCATTAATTGTCACAGCGTGTGGAAACGAACATGATCTTGCCATGGAGCAATTCAAGCACTTATGCCTCTTCTCTCAATTTTACTTTGAGAACCTGCAGTGATTTCACTTAAGGTTTGTGCTTCCATGGAAAGTTCTCACGTAAAGAAATACTATTAAGAATTCTCATGTAAGGTTTGTGCTTCCGGGATTTCTCATCCTTGGTACTTGAATGTAATAGTATGAATACCGGGAAGCTTAGTATGTTAGATATAAAACACATATCGGTAATAGCTTCATAAGGTGCAATAAAATGTCAAAGGAAAAATTGAATTGAAGATCAATATCTCATCAAAGAACATATGCACATATGAGAAAAGAAATTAAGGAAAATACTTGTCTGTTGAAAAACAATATCCATGTAAAATGCAAACCAACCTAGAAGTGGTTTTGCAATGATGAGAGGAAATATTTTGTTTTGAAAAAAGTGGCACTGATGTAAATTATTTAATAATAATTTGAAATTAAATATTAATGATCTTTTAAGAGCACTGAAGTAAATTATCTTACAATAAATTGATATTAAATATTAATGGTCTTTTAAGAATCTATATTGATCTAAGTTAATAACAATGTTTCTTGATGTTTAACGTTGTATAAAAGGTTGTTTTACAATGTAATTTTTATTGTAGAGGAATGAACATGTTTGGACCATTGAATTTGGATTGACATCTACTAATAATAATTTAATGAATACTTATTACCTCTAATTGAAAAAGTGTTTTTTTATAGCTTATTTTAGGTAAGATTGTTTTGATTACTTAATTCAAAGGAGATTGTTTTGATTACTTAATTCAAATGAGAACGAACTTAGATAAAGGAACCAAACCTAAATAAATGAATAAAATAACATTTTTATATATTTATATTGAAATGATATATCAACCTCATTAGTGCTAGAAAAACAAAATTAATTATTAAATTTCAACAAGTTTTCACTTGTATAGTAATTTATGTGATGCGAAGATAAAGTTACACTACTTGGTAATAAACATTAAATTTTAATACTTTTGATACAATAGAACACTTTCTAAATACATGGTAGCATTACTTAAACCAGAGTTGCTTGTAACTTAGTCCCTTTTCCTTTTAAATAATAAGATGAATGACTTTTTATACAAATAGATTAGTTAAATTTATGAATATAGATATCTATACCAAGGCATTGCAAGTTTCATCCCTACTCTAAGTTACTAATTAACAACTTTGGTTTTGAAATTTTTTTATTACAAAATTCATAGTTAATATTTATAACATGGCAATGGTTAATATATTGTTGGTATTTAGTTCCAATGCAAATATTGATACATGGAAATTTTAGAACGTGATAAAAAACAATATATTTAATTCTCATGCAAATATTGATACAAGAAATTTTTAGAATGTGATAAAACATATTTATACTAATTATTATTATAGTTATTTACTATATAGTCAACCTGGAAATAGAAATTTTGGAATGTGATAAAACATATTATACTAATTATTATTATAGTCAACATGGAAAGGTTGGAGTAAGTTCTTTATCTTCTTATAAAAGACTATTAGCAAATTATATGAAAAATAAATTTAGTATTCTCAAAATGTTTATAAAACTGTAACTTAGTAAAATCATTTATTTTTCAAAATAAAAAAATGTAAATATATTATTTAAAAATAATTTTCATTACTAAATAAAATTAACTTATATATTACATAAATATTTTTCTCTTTAAACTATTTATGACATATTCGTTAATTATCTTTTTATAAAAGTCTATTAGCAAATTACATGAAAGTCTATTAAGAAATTACATGAAAAATAAATTTAGCATTCTCCAAAAGCTTATAAAACTGTAACTTAGTAAAATCATTTATTTTTCAAAATAAAAAATTTAAACATGTCATTTAAAAATAAATTTCATAACTAAATAAACTTAACCTATATATTACATAAATAATTTTCTCTTTAAATTATTTATGAAATATTGATATTATCCTTTATATTACATAAATACCTTTATCTTTAAAAATATAATTTCAAATCTCAAAATTCATTAAAGTTAATATTAATACAAAAATAATTTACCTTATAAACTTCATTCTCACACTAAAACTTCATTACTTCTTCATTAATTTTAAACTTTGATGGGTTGAAATTGTATTTATATTAAAAAATAAAATACTTTATCATAAACAATATTAAAAAAAATTACTAACATTTACATACCTTTAAACATCAAAGGAATAATTATTGCAAAATCTAAAATGTTACCTTTATACATCAAATAAATAATTACTGCCAAATCTAAAATCTTAGTTGCATGGGTTAGCGTACCTAAGGTAGGGTTCGTCCCCGCATCGGGTTTATGAACCCACGTCTCCAATTCAGGTTCGGGTTCTTTGTTGGTGAACCCATACAAACCGGCACCGACTTGAAAAAATGGGTTCGTTTGGCTTAGAGGGGACGGCGTCGCCTAATTGTTTAAGCAGCAAAATAAATAAAAAGAAGGGGGGAAAGGTGCCCCCCTCCCAAACCTAAAATTATGACCCCGAAACTCTTCAAACATCATTACTTGCCATTCAAGCATCTCATAATCATTTCATAAATTTCATTCAGCAGCGACAATGTTTGGTGAAGGGATTTCCATGGCAACAATGTTTGGTGAAACCATGAAGGGCTTTCCACGTTGAATACAACGACAAGGTTACACTATTATAGCAAGAAGAATCATTGAATGGAATCACGGTTGAATGTTTTCTGATTTTTGTATTTTCTATTTCATGTCTAGAAATGCAATTGGCCCATTAAGAAAATTTTGAATGTAATATGAGAATGAAATCATGATCATATAACTTCCACTTGATATCAAATTTTATGTTCCAATGTGAATGTTGAATGAATGACGAATCATTGAATTATGAAGAAATATGCATTTGACATGTTTTTAACTTTTAATTTTATTGTTTTGTTACAACTATATATATAGCACCCTGACAAACCCAAGTACCCTATTTAAAAAAGTGGAGTCCCTGTTCCGACACCCGTTCCCACACCCATGTTTTGGCAACTTAATCTAAAATGCTATGAAAATGTGATTTCAAATTTCACCAAATCTCACCATCTCAATGATATCAAAGTTTGAAGAGCTAAAAATAAATTGGTAAATTCATTAATATAATTATATAAATTAGCTATGTTAATATGTGGAACTGTTTTAACATGCATTTAATATATGAATCGAGGTGGAATATTTTACGGAAGTGTTTCCTTCACTCCATTATGTTTCACAGGTTCTCATTTAAAAGAGAATGACATCGTGAATTGCTTTTAAAGCACGTAGAATGTATAGGTTAAATCATTGAATGAGTTTCAATTTGAACATTGTGGTTTGTGCCAAAGAGATATGACATAGCAATATGGCATTCCTAATATTTACTATATTTACTATTTAAGTCAGAAGTAAAATAATGTTGTGAGGTTTTTTTATGGTGTGAGAAGGAGCTACGTTAGTACCCAAAAAAATACAAAATAGGTTGATGGCAACGAAAAGAAGTCATTGCGTGGGTTGGAATGTTGTAAAGATGAAAACTTGCAGAAGACGGCGGTCCTCATTAAATCCCATCTCTAACTTCTTGGAAGATTAGTTTGGATATGACCATGAGATTTTAGGTCTAGTTGGAGCAGTCCTTGTGATTTTCCTTGTATTCTTTGCAGTATTAATTGTGTGTGCCATCACAATGTTGAATTTCCGAAAGAAATAAAAAAGTTTGGAAGTGCCACTTGCTATTAAAATTTGAAATTAAGAACTTTATTTAAAAGTTTATGTAATGGTAAATTGGGGTGCTTGCCATAAGGAGACCAGATATCCCATATTGAGTTGCTTATTGATCAATGATCATCCTACCTGGTTCAACCCATGTTAATATGTTGTATAGACATCACATATCATATAAATAAATGTTCTAATAAAAGTTTGTTTAGATTACATAAACTTTGGGCCTTCTTTGAAAGAGAGCTAAAAACTCAATTCTCTTTAAATCGTTTGCCTTTGCCATCTAGAAAAGTGAAAAAAATCGTTGTATCATTTTTCCTATACAGACTTGGAAACACTCGAACAATACTATTCTTAGTTTCTATTCAAATTATAAAAGAAATATACCATTAACTTTCAAAAGACAATACTTTTAAATTTAAAGTTCTTCTCTTTCTCCACCCCTTTTGTTATACATGCAAAAGGCAAAGTCAACGTACTCAATGCTTCCAAACCCCATTTGTATTGCAACATAAGCATTCAAACTTTAAAAAATATTCCAAATTACATAAAACATTCAAATTTAAAAAAATTAAAATATATTCTCCATCTCAATACTTAAATTCAATTAACTAATTTTACTTAAATTTATATTATTATTTTTAAAATATTAATTATATTGATAATTTTATTAAAATTTATGTTATTATTATTTTTAAAATATTAATTATATCAATAACTTTATTTAAATTTATATTATTAATTTTAAAATAACTAAGCTAAAAAGACATGGATAAAGACCAGTTAAATTAAATGACTATTAACATAGAGACCCATGACTTAGGGTCGAAGTTAAAATTACCAACCATGGAAATGAAAGCTTTAACTAATTTTCTCTATAAAGGTGCATCCATGGGACAAGGTGTGGCTCACTTGGTTTTGATTCATTGTGACCACGACGTACATTGACAAGTACGGAGTGCACTATTACACCATAATACTTTATCACTGTGTAATTAAGGAATGTCTCCCCATGCGGGAGTTTCTAATGATCAACATAGTTACTCAAGTCGAATATTAAAATTTGTGTGTTATGGGTCTTTATTGACTCGTAGTGAAGGTCAGCACATCCTAATGTATATAATTATTTAATCAATGTTATACATAATATGAACGATAAATGAGGGTTATTGATTCTACTTGTAATTATAAGTTCCAAGTACTAAAATACAAAATAATCGAGATAAAACAATAAATGAAGGATATTGATTCTATTTGTAAATGTAAGCTCTAAGTACTAAAATACAAAATAATTGAGATTCTTGGCATAGTTATGTATTTTGAAATATCCAAATTGAATGAAATTTTTTATTTGATAGTTACATTTTTAATAATTGTAAAAGCAATTTTGAAATCTTAATTCTAATATATTTTATTTATATTATATAAATACTTTTATATGAAAAAAGGTGTGTTAATCTAATTCGTAATAAAAGTTTATATATATATTATAATTTTGAATACAAATATCTACAATAATAATAATAACAATAAATTTTTAAGGTCATAATTTAGTTGAGATTAAATTGGTGTATTAGACCTTCTTGTTTGCGGAAAACATGACTCTTTAAGTGCAATGTTTTGACTATTAAAATCTATGGACGTGTACGTGCCCTACCCCCTTTAGATATGAACCATATGACTTAAGAGGAAATACATGTTCTCAACCATTAAACCTACTCCACAAACTAAATTACACAATTCATATAAAATAGCATATTTAAAAGAAAAACAATTTATAATCCTAAAATGATTTTGAGAATATCACTGTAATATATTGATTTTTATTATAAAACACATACCACACATAGTGATCAAACTTGAAAGAGAAGAAAGAAAAAAAACAATTCATAAAACATATCATGAAAAAGAAAAAGAAAAAAAATAACTTACACAATTTATCATGAAAAATCCAAAATAATAAAAGAGAATAGAAAAGAATAAAGTCCACTGTGTATGTTGGAAAACTGGTAATAATTAGTTCCAACTTTTCATGTGACATGGACTATATGAATTGACTTGCCACAATTTCAATTTTTTTTACGAAAACCAATACATGTTTTAAGATTTTATCTTAAGTTTTGATTGAAAAGTATGAAGAATATTTTTAATCAAAGAATCAAATATACAAAGTCCTTTTTGTCCACCAATGAACCAATTCTTCCTCTTATTTGGCCTCATATCAAGGCAACTCAATATTCAATGGGATTTATTTACATGAAAGCCTAAGTTTCATGTAAGCATTGTATAGTTCATTGACACTCATAGTTTTGAAGTGAATTAATGCTAGAATTTATTCCAACATTTGCTTGGGTTTACATTTTTTTTCACTCCTTCAAATCTATGCATTACGTAAGTTCTATGCATCACCTAAGTTTTGATGAAACTCTACATTACATTCATTTTAAAATTACAAGCGCATCACCTTAACTACACATGCCACAACCTTCTTCACAACCTCTACACGACCTTTGTTGCTTTTGCCACAACCTCCTTCTACACGACCTTCGCTACACTTGCCACAACCTCGTTCGATCATTCACTACACCTAACTAGATGGGCCAACCTTCTATGAAACTCTTCAAATGTTATCATACCATCATTGCTTGTAAATTAACTACTTAGAGACAAAGCAACAACTAGGTGCTTTGGTGAAGCTTCGATGGAGAGATCAACTCCAATGGATGTTAATGTTGTGCTTGATTTTATGATTTCCACCCTACATTCATGGCCCAAGTCACACCCTCTTGATGCCCAGAGGATTATTCCACATGCTAGAGCATTCAACCAATATAGGCACGCAACAATTACCCACTCTCATCGCAAGTAGCCTCTCTGATTATTGGGAATGAGGAGCAACTATAAGCATAGGCTCACCTACAAGAATTCTACAGGTACTTGCATTTCATTTACATCACTTCTGACCAATAGAGCCTAAAGGAACCCTAGAGATATTTATAGAAGTGGACAAGGAAGATTACTCTCAGTACTAGAAGATGCTTTAGAGAGCAAAAACGTAATTTCACTGCGAATATGGAGGACTTTGAGTGATAAAAATGAGGTGATGACATAAATGAAGAGCTATAACAAAAGGTATATCAATTAGACTACCCTTATGATTTAGCCAAACAATTTGCAAATAGTTGGTAGGATTACCCCTTAGGGCTCAACCCAATTTTCAACTTACAAAGAAGAAGCTTCCTAGTACAAAATAATTCATTAAAATCATACGTGAGGCCTACTATATATCAAATGGCATCTCTTGAATTAGAGGGATAGGTTTTTTCTTCTACAAATGGATCAACAAGTCATACCATTGTGAGTTGCAACTTGTAACACTGAAAGTAAGGATATACTTTGTTGTTGAGTCCTAATCCCTTGTGTGATTGTCAACTTATATTATGATATGTTTTATATGGTCCTCCTTGAGCTACACTTTGTGTATTTCCATAATATGCAAAAACAAATCTTACTCAAATATTAGTTTCATTTACCATATATCTCAATATGAAATTCACACATAGAACTAGGCCTAAGCATATGGAATATATTTGCATATTTTTAATATGCAATTCATTTTCTACAAAATATACAAGAAACACATAAAATATCATTATAGCAACACATTCAAACTGGAAACTTGATCATGTAGTTAAGCCTCAACATTTTGAGAAAAAATTTCTTCTTATTGATCCTATAGGCATTCTTGTTCCTCTAATTGCCTTAGCTCTACATTCTCCCCCACCCGACATTACTTGTTTGCTTGTTCTAGCCACATTCATTCCCAACATTCTCTTCCACTACTAAGAATTCCAAGATATGCCAAGTCATTATATCTCTTTTTGTGTGAGGAAAGGCCTTTAGGTATGCACCCAACATGGATACTAGTATGAGTAAGATGTTAAATAGTGTATAAACAAGGATACAAAACATAACAAAGGTGGCATGCGAAGGAAATGAATTTTTATTGACATGTTCTTTTGCAATTATTGCAATGAATGATTACTGAAACAAAAATATTGAAATAAGTTTGGTTTTCACCAAAGAGCCCCAAGTTGATAGTGCTAAGATGCTAAAAGAGATATCTACAAACTCTTTGGAAGAGACATGTAACACCTAAAAGAACTACTTTTATAGTAACAATATATTGTTAAGATGTATTCAATAGAAAAAATGTACAATAATAACCTCATTATCCCCCTTCCTTAAGTTATTCATAGAAAGGGCAAACACAAATAACAAATATTATCCCCCTTCCCTAAGTTATTCATAGAAAGGGCAAACATAAATAACAAATATAAGGAAATGGCATACACTTTGTATATGCTATTACATGTACATCTAATTACAATACAACAATTGATTATCAATCCAAAGATGTTGACTTACTATCCTTTAAACCCATATTAAACCAATTACAAGGATTCACCACACTTAGGCCCATATTAAACCAATTACAAGGCTTCACCACATTTTTGGAAAGCACTCAATCTTTCAATAGGACTCGACCACCTGGTCATTCACATATTCGACCTATTAATACCCCAAGACCTTTAGGTCAAGTGCATAAAACCTATACCTCTTGGAAAAAGGAAATGTAAAGTTATATTATTGCATCGAGAGAAACGAGATGCTCTACAACCCAGTATGGGGGAGATGTTGTAACGTTTGTGATGTAATGTTTGTTACTAACAAAATAATTAAAAAAATTCATGTTGACTCATAAAATAAAAAATTATGGAAAGTATTTAAAAAAATCCATGTTGGTTCATAAAATAAAATATTATGAAAAGTAATTAAAAAATAGATGTTCGTTGATAAAATAAAAACTTAAAACTTAAACCCGGATCTATCAATCTAGAGAGATCAAATTTCTTGAGTTTAAATTTTAAAAAAGAAATATACCTCAGGAAATTGGATACCTCTCGATGCTTGATAAATACAGATTTAAAATGAATCTATGCTAGTATTCATAAAATTAAAAATTCCTAAAAAATGATTAAAAATATAATTTTTTCATAATATAAATATTTATAATTAAAAATTTAATATATTAATTACATATTATAAAATATAATTTTTTCTTAATATAAATATTTATAATTAAAAATTCAATATATTAATTACATATTATAAAATATAATTTTATTAAAATAAATTACATAATACTAACTCACGTGGTAGTATAAATGTCAAAAGACACCTATACAACCCTATACTAAGATAATAGATCTCAAGATGCAGCGCTACACTATTGATAGAAATAGACAAAACACAAAATCCTAGGAAATAGGACATATCTAGGATACGCATACTTATATGACCTTACATAGCTAAGGACGTTGATTCTAGGATATGCATAGTTATATTTAGGATACGCATACTTATATGACCTTTTTTTCATATCTGGGCAAAGACAAGGACGTTGATGCATGTAAGGCCATATCTCTAGATTATTGGGACATGTAGAGTCTCTTACTTTGGATTCTTAAGGCTTATCTCATTGACGTTGACTGGAATACTTCTCTAGCCACCTATATTGATTCTACAAATTCTTTTTCGAAGTTGTAAGTGTACTAAAATACAAAAATAATTGAGATTCTTCTACCTTATAGTTATATCTTTTCAAATGTTAGTAGTTTTATAGTCATAAAAGTAAGTTTTAAATTTCAATTGTGATATATTTTATCTTTATTATATATGAAAAAATAATGATATATATATCTATATCACTATTTTCTAATTTCATTATTAATAGAGAATAACATATTTAAAAGAGGAAGGGGGTGGGGGTCGTCTAAGACCCCGAGGGACAAGAAGAACAATGTTATGCTTGGGGCCTCAGAAAGGATTTCAACGATATGGTTGAAGCCTTTGCCCTCTATCTAGGCCTTCATCTTTCTAAGGAAAGTGGAATAACATCAATTAAAGCAATTGGGGACTCAACGTTGGTCATCAAAGCATTGTGCTTGGGAGCTAGAGAAGACTCAAAGCCACTTGGGAAAATCATAAGAAGAGTGAGCCTTTTAGCCCAAACCTTCGAAACAATCTCATATCAACATGTGCTAAGACAGAACAATTGGAGAGCGGACATCATGGAAAACAAAGGAGCCACTCTTAAGCAAGGGGTCTTCGAACTAAACGAAGGAGTCCAATCATACTTAACTCCTCTATGAATTCAACCCACCTGACTTGCGTTCCAAGGCTCGCCTCCCGAGGAGTTGTTCGATGGCAACATCTGGACAACATCTAGGTAATAAATGGTTGATTGACGGGATGGGAGGGACAACTTGCATCTAGGAGAGAGTTACATCAAGATTTGCTTCAAAGCTTAGAACCCACGGCATACAACGACAAACCATTTCTCGACGAAGCCAATTTAAGGGTAATTCTGGAATGTCTTGTTCGTCTTCTTGCTTGGCGACCAACGCCTGCCATTTAATATTACATGTGTAATGATGTCTAGTATGATGCCGTAAGATGTTTTATCTAGCATTAGAAGGCATAAAGTAATATGCTCTTATTACAATTCATTATATAAAGAGGGGGAAAATCATTTATCCCACATGTATTTTGGGACGTTATTCTTCCATACCTCTTAGTATATAATAGATGTGAGGGAGATCCTTTGGGCATATTGAATCTTGTGGAATGCATTGAGATGTTATTGTAAATCTATGAAGCCTTTTGTGGATGTTTCCCCATTTGGGGTTTTACCACGTATATATGGTGTATTGTTCTCTTGTTCTCTTATCTCTTGTTGTTACATGATTATTGTTGCTTATATAGATAGAAGGCTAGACTAGTAATATCTTTGCTATTGATTTACATGTTAGTGTAAATGTATTGTTGTATGTTTATAATATTCTTAATATTCTAAAATGTATCATATCTAGTTGATATACTCTACCTTCCTTTGTATTTCTTTGAATTATTTTTACAAGCAACGATTCTTCATATTTAAGAGTTGGGTCCTCCATATTTTGTAGATTTGGCACCTGATCTATCATAACCAAGTGGTATTTTCTTAGATCCAGTCATTTTGCCGCATATTTGTTTTTTTTTCAAACCCTAACCCTCACCATTAATTTTCATATTTTTTTTTTAATTTTCAAGTTTTTCTTGATTTTTTTTGTAGATATGAAATCTACTGTATACTATTCTAGCATCAACGATCTATCTTTTGGCTTGCAGATTTGGTGGTTTGTCTGTTTTTGGTTCAAGTATTTGCAGGTTTCCATCCAAATGGCTTCAACTCTAGTTTCGACAATTTTTCTGCAAGTTCTGGGTCTTGACAGGCATATACGTGCCCTATACATAGCCAGGGAGCGTATACGCACTCTACAATGGACCAAAGTATGTATGCCCATTTTTCGTTGAAAATTTTACGTTTCGTAAATTTCAGTTCGTTGTTTTCTATAGTAGTGGTTCAGATCTGTTGGTTATTTACAGGAAGGTTTCGAAATTGGTGAGAACTTTCTAATTTTAGTATCACCTTTCTTCTTTTTACATCAATTCATTTTTTTGCATTTAAGGGTTTAAGTTTACAATCACACTATGACTTCAGAAGTTGTTTCTATTCCTGCACTAGTTGGATCTAACTATCTCTCTTGGAAGAGAAAGATGATTGATGTGCTTAGGAGTAAGAATCTCTAGAGATTAGATAAAGGTGAACAAATGAAACCAACCGATGCAAAAAGAGTTGGAAATATGAGAAGATCGATGTGGTCAAGCAAGAGGAATCATTCGACAAACTGTTTCAGATAGATTACAGGTACACATTGAGGCTGAGGATAGTCCTATTGAGGTATGGAAAAACCTAGCTTCTTTATTTGATAAAAATGATGATGTTTCTGCTTATTATCTTGAAAAGAAAATCTATGAATTAGACCCTAAAGGTTTTGATAGAATAGAGTCATTTCTTTCAGAAGTTAAAATGTCTAACGAAAATTAAATAATTACGGTTTTGATTACAAGAAGAATGATAATACTTACTATTCTCGTTGAAAAAAAGTTACCTTCATGTTATGACATGTTCATCCAAACTAGGGATAAAGCTATTGAAATGTCTAAAGGAACTTTGAAACCTTATTTTGAAGATTTTTGTGAAGGTTTGATAAATGAGCAAGATAGATTAATCGCTAGTGGTCAATTATCTAATAATAAAGATCTAATGACACACAGTAAAAAGAATCCTAATAGGAATTTTAAAAATTCTAAACTACATAATCAATGATCTACTTCTTCTAATGATAATTCTTCTAACATGGTGTCTAGAAAAAATAAAGTATATAATCCTTGTAAACATTGTGGAAAAACCAACCACCCTGAAAATATTTGCTTTAAGTAGAGAGTGAACTTGCAGAAGCAAAGAAGAAAATGTCTTTCGAAGAACAATCGATATCCATGTGTGCCTATTCCGTTCAATCAAGTAATTCATCTTCTAATGTGTAATGGATAATGGATTCTAGTGCATCTAGCCATATGCCTGGTACAACTTCTTTATTTAATACCCCTGACACTAAAAAGTACATACAACAGAAAGTATCTATAAGTGACGATAATAATCTTTCAGTTTCAGTATCTGGTAGTGTTAATGTTCCTAATGGTACTTTGTAATACGTGTTTCATGATCAAGGAATTCCCATCAATTTGTTTTCTATTTATCAAGCATGTCAAAAATGTTATAAATTTGAAGTTTGGCCTGATAAGTATGTGTTAAAAGATATCAAACAAAACTTCAAAATTGTTTCTTTTGATCCTATTGATCATTATGTTGGATTATATAAGTTTATTGGCTTTAGTTCAAGCAAAAATAAACCCTTATATTCCTATGTTGATCACACTGATGAACTAAGTAAATTATGGCATGAAATATTAGGTCACTTGAATTATGGTAAAATGCAAATGTTGTCTAAAATGGTACATGGCTTACCGCTAATTTCTTCCACTAAAGGTGTTTGTGAAGCTTATGTGCTTAGTAAACATCATAAGGAAATGTTTGATAAAGGTAAAACTTGGCGTGCTAATGGACAATTGCAACTAATTCATAGTGATATTTTTGGTCCTCTTGAAATTCCTTATTTGTCTCATGCAGTCTATTTTCTTACTTTTATTGATGATAATAGTTGTAAATATTGGGTATATTTTTTGAAACATCAAAGTGAAAACTTTTGTATTTTTCAATAATTTAAATCCATGGTTGAGAAAGAATTTGGTAAAAGCTTAAATACTTTTAGAATTGATAATCGGGGGGAATTCTTTAAGAAAGAATTTAATGCATATTTATCTAAGCATGGTATTCAACATCAAAAGACTGTTCCTTATACACCTCAACAAAATGGGGAAACTAAAAGAAAGAATAGAACTTTGGTTGAAATGGATAGATGTATGCTTTATTCTAAAGGATTACATAAAAAAATTTGGGATGACGCTATTTGTTGTGCTAAATATATCTTTAATATAGTCCCTACTAAAGCAGTTTTGCATGTTACTCCCACAGAAAAATGGAATGGAAAGAAAATTGAGATTAGTAAATTTAAGGTTTTTGGCAGTGAATGTTGGGCTCATATCTCAAATGAAAAAATGGAAAAATTGAGAACCCAAGTCTCCCAAGTGTATTTTCATTGATTATTGTGAGGAATCCAAAGTGTACAGGTTGTTTGATCGATCTACTCAAGGTGTCATCATTATGCAAGATGTTCACTTCAATGAAGTCTCTCCTCCTCTTGAGTCTGTTGAGCCTCATGTTACATTAAATTTTCCTTCACCTATTGTTACTCCTATCTCTGTTACTCCTTCAACACCTTCTATGCCAATTGTCGATCCTAGTTCTCCTTCTTCTTCAAGTGCTCCTCCTGAATGTTCTGAAGATACTAGTGTGGTTCCTACCACAAATTTTCTTCTTGTTTGGGCCTAGAAAACTCTTGAATCTATAGGTTTTGAGATTGGTATTCCTTGCAATACTTGTCGAAATAGAGCTGAATTTACTCTTATGACTAAAGTCTTGGCTACAGGTGATCCCTCTACCTATTCTCAAGCTAAAGATAAACCTAATTGGGAGAAAGCAATGATAGTTGAATATGACTCTTTAATTAAAAAAAAGGCATGGACTCTTGTGCCTCTTCTTCCTCGAAAGAACTTTGTTGGATGTAAGTGGATTTATAAAACAAATTTTACTACAAATGTACAGATAGAAAAACATAAAGCTCGGTTAGTAGCAAAAGGATTTTCTCAACAAGAAGGAATTGATTATACAGAAACATTTGCTCTAGTTGCTAAAATGAACACAATAATAACTATTCTTTCTCTTGTTGCATCTTATAAATGGGAAATACACCAAATGGATGTCAAAAGTGTGTTTTTGAATGGTGATCTTCATGAAGAAATTTATATGCAACAACCATATGGTTTTATTACTGCTTAATCTTCAAGTTTGGTATGCAAATTGAACAAGTCTTTATATGGTCTGAAACAGACACCGAGAGCTTGGTATGAAAAAAATGATGCTTATTTCTTGAAGAATGGTTTTAAGCGATGTGTGTCTATTCCAAATCTGTATGTGAAGAACTTTGATGATGATATTCTCATAATTGTACTTTATGTGGATGATCAAATTATTACTGGCATCCAACTTACGCTTATACAGGAAATGCAGAATAATATAAAGCATGAATTTGAAATGACCGACTTGGGCCTACTACATTATTTTTTAGGTCTACAGATTTGGCATATGGATGATGGTATATTGTTGTCTCAGCTTAAGTATGTTACATATTTACTTGCTTGGTTTCATATGAATGATTGCAATCCTTCACTTACACCATTTCAGTTTGGTGTAAAGTTAATTTTTTAATTGTGACACTCCTCTTGTTGATGCCACATTGTATCATCAGCTTGTGGGGAGTTTGATATATTTGACACATAACAAACCATATATCCCTTTTGCAGTAAGCATGGTTTTGAGGTTTATGCAAAGCATCATGAAAGGCATTGGATAAGAATAAAGAGGATTCCTAGGTATTTACACGGGACATTGCATTATGGTGTATTATATTCTAGCGGGGCTATAGTTTCACTTCTTGGTTATACAATTTCTGATTGGTCAGGGGATGCTTCAGATCAAAGTTATACTATAGGGTACATCTTTCAGGTTGGTCCAGGTTCAATTTCATAGTCTAGTAAGAAGTTGAGAACTCTTTGTATTTCTTCTTGTGAAGCAGAGTAGATGGCAACTAAAGAAGCAATGTGGATCCGACATGTTTTGGCAGAGCTTGGTCTAGTACAAAAATCTCCTGCCGAATTAAGATGTGACAATCAGAGTGCAAATTATCTTATGTACAATTCAATGTATCACTCCAGGACTAAACACATTGAATTGGATACTCATTGCATTTGAGAGTTTGTTGCGAATGGTGTTATTTAGTTGTAAAATCCTAAATTCCCACACATATACACCTCCTTTATGCTCCAAAGCATGCCCAAAGAAAACAATATGATAGTTTCTTGTCAAGAAAGGAATGGAGGTGGGTGGAAATGCAGATTTCTAGATATGGGAGATTTATTATAGACCTGGGAATAGGGCCATGGATTCAATATGAATAAGATCACCATAAGGATGCTATATTTTTCTCTCTTCCTTCCCATGCTTTCCTTTGCATCTTTTATACTTTTGGGGTGGCAGCTGGGGAAGTTCAATTAGTTATCCACATGAAAAAGATGGTTGAAGAACTGTGAAACTATTTTCATGTTTCCTGAGATTATTTTTATTTTTTACCTTCACAACAGGGCATACGCATGCAATACACTAAAAAATTGTGTATAAATGGGATATCAATGCATAGGGAATTTATGTGTGGGAATTTAGGATATTTGAAGGAGCTAACTAAGAATGGATAAGGGAATTGAACCATAAAGGGACAAGGAAGTCTGCAAAGATGTATATCAGATAAAAATAATCATTTTGCAGTGATGTGGAAAAATATGCTATAACAGTATTGTCCCACAGAAAAGAAAGTAGCTAATATATTCACCACATCCATGACTAAAGCAACTTGTTCGTGTATCTTTGCAATCTGTTGGAAATGAGGGAAGTTGTCAGCAAGGGGGGAAGCTAGTGTTATGCCATCTTCCTCATTTATGTGTTGTTCTCCCAGTCATCATTAAGGGGGAGTGTTGGAATGTGTAATTTTAATATTACATGTGTAATGATGTCTAGTATGTTGTCGTAAGATGTCTTATCTAGCATTAGAAAACATAAATAACTCTAATCTTATGTAAAAAGGAGTTATCCCACATGCATCATAAAGAAATATGCTCCTATTACCATTCATAATATAAAGAGGGGGAAAATCATTTATCCCAAATGTATCTTGGGATGTTATTCTTCCATGCCACTTGGTATATAATAGAGGTGAGGGAGAGCCTTTGGGCATATAGATTATTGTGGAACGCATTGTGATGTTATTGTAAAGATATTAAGCATATGTGTGGTGAAGCTCTATTGTAAGGTTGGAGATTTATGAAGATCAATAGAAGAACAAGACTTCTAGGGATGTTTCCCCATTTGGTGGTTTTACCACGTATATCTGGTATATTGTTCTCTTGTTCTTACATGATTATTGTTGCTTATATGGATAGAAGGATAGAATAGTAAGATATTTTATATTGATTTACATGTTAGTGTAAATGTAATGTTGTATATTTATGCATATACTCAATATTCTAACATCATCACTGGTGGATGTCGGAAGAAAGAATGGAGTCCCACTAGAAATATAGAGGGGACGCTAACTAGTTCAGTGCGGAATTAGAGCAGCTTCAATTAACATATAATCCTTGGCAAGTGGTGGAGATGGCATGCATCTATTTCTTATTCCGCGACATATATGAACTGCGATGAGAAGTCATAATCCTCCAAGAGGAGGTGAGTGGCCTTCAACAGGTTTATCTCCAACATATGAGGAAATCAACAGGAACAAATCTTGGAAATCCATCAAGCAGTGGAAGAAATTAAAGGGCTTGTGGATGATCAAGCGAATAAGACTACCGTCTAGAGGAGGATATTAATGCCAACCTATAGACTCTCAACTTGGACTTGACTCCCAACAATGCGACTTCAACAACTTCCAGGAATTAGGGATCCTCCCCTCCTCCTTAGGTGGACATGACTATGGACGTCGACATCAATGATAAACAAGGCCCATCTTAGAACCAATAGGGATGTCATCTACCCATAATATGTTATGTGTTTTAAATGAATTTATGTATTAGGCTAGTTTAATAGAATTTATAATATGCGAGTGTTATGATCTTTTTTGAAAAATGCAAGATAGTTTGGTAGACATATGACCACCGTCATTTTTGTAATAGATATGACTTATTAGATACTAGCAAGCTACATGATTTTTTGTAAATTTTGGTTGTTTTGGCACCTAGCCACAACTTCCTTATAATATAATTAGCTACGCATTTCTATGAAAATAAAAAGCATATTTAAAGAGGAATAGATTTTATAATCGGAAAAATAATTTTGGAATACTACCATATAATATATTTGATTTTTACTTTATATATTCATCAAAAATGGAAAATAAGGAAGACAAACAACTCATAAAACATATCATGAAAAATAAAAAATAATGAACAAAACATATTAAGAAAAATCTAAAATAATAAAAAAATAGAAAAGGAGAAACACTATGTATGTTGAAAAATAGTAATAATTAGTTCATTCCTTACAAGCAACATGGATTATATGAATAGACTTGCTGTAATTTAAAATTTTTGCAAAAAAATCAATACATGTTTTAAGCTTTTATCCTAAATTTTGATTGAAAAGTATGATGAAAGTTCGAAGGGGTTGGATCCACCGGTGAGGAATGAGGATTTTTCCACTAGTGCCAAGGTTCGATTCCTATGAGGGTGTCTAACCCGTGAGGTTCCAGAAGTAGTGGTCGAACGTTTGAGGCTTACATTGCACTCCCCACACACACATAACTGGATCAAAGTCCACCCTAATGTCTTATTTAATACCTGACACCAACCATTAAAACTATGACTGCAATTTATTTACCTGAGTTATAGTCAAGTGGTAAACCAATGGGAGTTTTTCATCATTGGCCCAATATTGAATTTTAGAGATATGTTGCATTTGACATCTAAAACTAGGAATCCTAGGAGTGACACGTCCCAGGAGTGATAATCCATCAACCCCAAATATTGAAGCTTGATCCTGGTAGATACAAATAGATTATGGTAGTGTGATAGGGGGATTTGGGGGGGTTATGTCCTCGACTCTAGAGAAAATATAAGGGGTGTTTCAATTATTAAAAAAAGTATGTAGAACACTTTTTCTTGACAAATCAAATATACTAGGTCCTTTTTGTCCACCAATCAACCTATTCTCCCTCTTGTTTGACGTCATATCAAGGTCGTGAGTTAAAATTCGATGAGATTTATTTACATGAAATCCTAAGTTCATGTAAGCATTATATAACTCATTGACACTCATAGTTCTTAAGTGAATTCATTCTAGCATTAGTCTGAGTTTAGTTTTTTTACTCCATCAAATCTAGGCATCGCTAAATTTTTATGCATCACCTAGGTTTGGATGAAACTTTGTGTTACATTCAGTGTAAAAATTATGAGTGCATCACCTTATCTACACATGCCATGGCCTTGTTCACAATATTTGAACAACCTTTGTCACTTTGCCACAACCTCGTTCTAAACGACCCTTGCTACACTTGCCATGATCTCATTCTATCTCCTTTGTTGCACTTAGCTAGATGTGCCAATATTTTATGAAGCTCTTGAATCACTATGAAACCATCCTTGGTTACCTGTAAATTAACTACTTCGATACAATGTAGGTACCAGGTGATCAAGCGAGGCTTCAAGGGTGGGATCAATTTTAGTGGGTGTTGATGTTGTGATTGATCAATTCCTTTTCACTCCACATATTTAGCCCAAGACACACCATCTTGATGGCCAAAGGCTTGTTCCACATGTTGGTGCATTAAGCTTGTATAGGAAAGAAACAATGACTCACTCTAATCATAGTTGTCCTCTTTGATTATGGGGAATGAGGAGCTATAATCATAGGCTCAACAACAAGAATTCAACTTATTCTTATAGGCCATTCATATTACTTCTATCAAATCAATAGATCCTAAAGGAAACCTAGAGAGATTTATAAAAGTGGCTCAAGGTAGATTACTCTCACTACTAGAATATGGTTTAGAGGGAAGAAAAGTAATTTCACTAGAAATATGGAGGATGTTGAGTGATAAAAATGGAGTGACAATGTAAATCAAGAGTTACAACACTAGCTATAACACCTAAACTACCTTACTTGGATGTGGGTGGTGGCAATGGGAGAGATCACTTGGCCCGATGATTAGAGCTTAGAACGTTCATACAAGTGGCGGCATGCATATGCCATCTTCCTTAACTCCATCCCAACATGCTAATATGTGGTTTCCTGTTGATTATCCTTAAGCGTACACACTTGGTACTCAAGCATGTAAAAAAACAATAATGGTAGAGTTTTTATGGCGACGCAATGAGTAGAGGTTTTGTTATGGTTTCATACCCGTTGAAATAAATGCTATGCACTAAATACCATAATCTCTCCACAAGTGAATATGGATCAGTCGTACAATAGAAATGCTTTCTCTCTCATCTAGGAGCGAGGGAGATTGCATTGCATTCATTCCATGGATTTAGGTCATTCCAAATTTATTGAGAAGTTCCAACCTATCATGTGGATCTATCCCCCTCTTACAGAGGGAGGTAAAGATGATAATAGCAGTCATGATGTCCCGATGACTCAAATGAATCGAGGAGTTTTCATCCCTGACCACTATATAAAAAGTGGTGGCTTTATCATGGTGCAACATTGCATTCTCATTCCGGTAAGTAGAGTGATATATAATATGCGAGATATTGGTGGTTAGTGGTGGATAAAGAGACTAGTGGATATCTCTAGCATGGACTGTCTCCACATATTTGGTTCCCTCTTCACTATGGCTCGTCGTGAGCAGGATCACAGTCACTAGGGTTGTAGTAGGCACGGTCATAAGGAGTTTGGCAGACGAGATGAAGACCAAGCTTTCAGTTTGGATGTCTCAATCCATATCAACCAAGCTGTGGAAGCTTTGGAGGCCTTGATTCTTGAGGAGTAGGAGCAAGGTAATCGAGTGGCCTGCCCATACTAGGCGGTCAAATCCGCTCTTTCATAGGTTCTGTTGGATAAGGAGGTGCAACATGAGGAGGTACATTACATCATCAACCACATATGGGACAATTTGGAGGAAATTCATAAATGGTTGGATGAGGCCGCTAGGTGCAGTGGGTATGTTTTTTCAAATTGGACAGGGAGAGGGAGAACTAGCCTTGGTTGTTGGTAATCAAGGCTCGCCCAGTTCTACTTAACTATTAACATGGAAGCTTATATTTTTGTTTGGGATAAAGGTTTCTTATTTAATTTGGGTCATAGTTGTGGTTCAATCTCTTGCTTAAATAATAGGTGGTCTATAGGAACTAAGATAGATGAAGGAGGTATATGGTTGAAACATACTATTTGTTTGGTAACCTGGTTTCCCACATGTGGGTAGGTCTATCTCATGTTTTTTCTTAAACTTGTAGAACTTTTTTTACAGCCTAATTGACCTGCCTCCCTATAGCGGTAGGGAAATCAACAATTTTGTAATGTATTCTCTTTTTTTAATAGAAGGATCCCATATAGGTTACAAAAAAAACCATCTAAACTATCTTTATGCTTCAACCAAACATTGCAAATGCTTGATAGCATTACCCCATGGGCCTCAACCCAATCGAACTTACAAATAAGAAGCTTCTTAGCACATAATAATTCATTGAAATCCTAACTAAAGTCTATTGGATGTCAAAAGGCATCTCCCAAATTAGAGGGATAGTTTTTTTCTTCTACAAGTTGTTCAATAAATCATACCATTGTGAGTTGCAACTTGTAACACTAAAAATAAGGATAGACTATGTTACCATGTCCTAATCCCTTGTGTGGCTATCAACTTATAATATTATTTGTTTTCTACGGTCCTCCTTGAGTTGCACTTTGTGTATTTCCATACTTGTGCCAAAAAAATATTACTCAAATATTAGTTTCATTTACCATATATAAGAAAATGAAATTTACACACAAAACTAGGCCTAATCATATGGAATATTTTTGCATATTTTCAATATGAAACTTAGCCTCTATAACATATGCAACAAAAGCATAAAATAACACCATAACAACTTATTTAGATTGGAAATTTGATCTTGTAGTCAATCATCAACATTTTGAGAACATATTTCTTCTTCATTGATCTTATAGGAAATCACGTTCCTCTAGTTTCCCAAGCTTTACGTTCTCCCCCGCCCAACATTATTTGTTCACTTTCTCTAGCAACATTCATTCCCATTCTTCTTTGCCACTATTGAGAATCCTATGATATCCCAAGTCATTATGTCTCCTTTTATGAGTAGAAACTTGGCCTATAAACACTTGACCTATAAACAATGCAAGAACTTGAGCTCAAGTGGATTAAACCTATATTTATCGGAAGAAGGCAAGGAAGAGTTATCTTATTTACATAACATATGGAAATTTATGTAAGAAACTTCTTGCTCTCTTGAAACAGAGCCCCAAAGGAGGTTTCCGAGGAACACATTCTCATCACGTCTATGAAATTTTACTACATATCAAGAAAATAAATCCCCATGCCATCTTAAGGTCACAAAGCCCAAATTTCAATATTCTAAATTTCAAGGCAACTCAATTAAAGAAAAAAAATTATGGATGTACGTTGAGAAGACAGGTACTAAATTAATATATGGTGTAGAGCCACACTCTTAATAGAAACTTTGTTTTTTAGCAAATACATAAATTGATTATTTATACTATTCTCCATAAATAAACTTGTATGACATAAAATCACTTGGTCTGCCACATGCCTCACCCATTCCCATTTCATGATTGTATTCGCTCTTCTTATTGGGAATACTAGTATCTCTTGCTACTTCAAGGTTCCCATGTTTGCATTTCAATTCTTGTGTTGAGTATTTATTAATAATACATGACTAAGGTGTATACTAAAAGAATAATTGGTGGATTCTAACAACTCTAGTGATTGCAACATTAAGCAAATCCATGCATTCATTTAGACGTATAAGATTCTCCACAAAAACTAACAGTGAAGCACTCATTTGGAACTATCATATCCCCAAAAAAGCTAACATGAGACAACAAAAATATTTTTGCAAGCTTATTCCAGCCATTCAAAAGTGAATCGATTTGAGTTTCCTCTCTCATTTGCTTCGAAAAACACCAAATGCATACATAAAATATCTACGTATCTTTCTAAGAATATTAATGAATATATCTAAATATATTTAATTAAATAAATAAATAAAAACAATAAAATTGCTTCAACTTAAAGCAAGGAGTTGCTACTTGCAACTTTGGAAGTCCCTTTGTGATGATGGTAACTTAAATGTGTCAAAATACACATGATGATGGTAATTTACATGTATTTAAAGATATACAATCATCATAACGTGGAGAACATAGATTAAAAAGAGATACAAACCAAATAAATTGGAAAATGTGTAGAGTTTGTTTAAAATAAAATTATAGCAAATAAAAGTGTATGTATGCATATATTTCAAGTTTTTGTTTTTAATTTTTTAATCCACTAAACTTGATATTCAGTTTTTGGTTGGTCATTTGTTTTCCCACTGAAGTAGGTTTGGTTTTGGGAGAGGAGCTTAGTCATGATGAAAGTTTTAACGATAAAGGTGCTCACTTGGTTTTGATTCATTGTGACCACGACGTACATTTACAAACGTGATCATCGTGTAATTAAGGAATGTCTCCCCACAATGGATTAGGGAGTTTATTATGAACATGAATATAAGGGAAAGTTCTTTAATCTAGACACAATTACGAAATCTCACACATAGTAAAAGTAATCACACACAATTACAAAATGTCACCTTGATGTGTCCGACAAAATTAACAATGCAATTCTATGATTGGTAAGTTTTTAGTATGCAACATTAATAATGTAATGTAATTAGCAAGGTGTTCTTAGCTCAGTATGGGGGAAATGTTGTAACGTAACGTTACCAAAAAATAAAAAGTAATTAAGAAAAATTCATATCAAAACATATAATAAAAAATTAAAAACAAATAAAAAGTAATTAAAAAAACAATGTCGGATTTGTAAATTTTTTATCTTGAAGTGTAAATTTTTTTAGGCATGTAAAAAAAAATTTACACCTCATGAAATTGGATGCCTCTCGGTGCTTGATAGATCCTGATTTAAAATAGATCTATGCTGGTTATAGATAAATATTGATTAATTATAGATAAATATTGGTTAAACTAAAAATATTAGTCATTTAATTTTTTTAATGGTTGATACACTCAATAGACATAATATCATCGATGTGTAACTCTGACACCCAAGGTTAAGACATTTTTTTGAAAATGACCAATTTTTTTAAAACCCATTCTATTGTTTCATATATATTTAACCACCTTAGCACTGCCACGTACACTAATATAGTTCTAAAAATATATATATATAAATGGAATGCTTGATACATATAAATGCATTAGTATGTTAATATATTAAGCGTACCACAGTTTTTCATTTCTATTGTTACTTAATGCTTCACACTCATATGAGCACCCATGCTTACTACCCCACTATGATTGCCACATTGTGAAAAACCATCAGATTGCAAAATTTATCAATTTATTTTGCTTCCAAAATAGATTTGTATTCATTATGGAATTTTACCAATGATACCAATTTTTAATTCTTTCTCTATGTAGCCACCATGCCTCCTATTCAATGGAAAAGCCTTACCAAGTAAATTGATTTGTATCCTTTAATGCACATTTTCCAGTGGTTTAAATTTTATAATTAAGCTTTAATTTGGTTGTTTTAAAAGCTTTTTAAAAGCTTTTCCAATGGTGCACCCTTGGCATTTGACTCACACCACATGTTGGTGCTCTTATAAACCATACTAGCTAAGTGATGCTCCATTACATAATAAGTGTACTGACAAATTAAGTTTAATGTGTGGAAATTTCTCACACTCTTTGGTGCACTAATAAATGTATGGATTCACCAAGATAAATTTAGGTGCCTAACAATTTTTAGTAACAACATCGATTGTTGTCAATGCGCACATAGATTCATAAACACATTGTGCCTAATAGAAAACATTGGTACACAATGCATCCAAGCATTCCAAGTGCACATCACAATTATAAGAATGTGCATTCAAAATTTTCGTGCTCTCTGATGCCGTAATGAATATATGGATGCATCAGTAATTGTGCCCTATTATGATGTGGCACATCGTGCACCGTCATTACAACACCATGGGATGGAAATGCTTTCTGTCATTTATAGTGCATTGTATTTATCAATGCACTCGAAAAAATTATGGCATACTATCTTTGGTGAGTGATAATAAAATCAATGCACCTATAGTTAAATCACACAGATAATGAAAAATAGTTTCGAAACTTATCAATGCATGAAATTTTTAGTAAGAGCATAGATAGGGATGTGGTATTAAAAATGGGGTGCATTGGATGTGTCGGCGTTCTTGTGAAATTTTAGTGCACTGTGTATGGTGTGGTTAGTTAAAATCATTGCATCGATTAGTTCAATATTATTTAATGAATATTACAAATGGTAATTTAGTATAGATTGCTTATTTTATAGATATATTTTCCTAGTGATATTTGGATGTGAATCATTGACAACCACAATAGCATCAAGTTGACCCATATACCTTCATGCATATGTTGGTGATATGTTGAGACTAGGGTCCTTACATAGGGGCCAACAAAGGTTCGCTGTAGTCTAGTGGCACTGGCATTTTCAATCCTCCTGGAGGGAATAATGTCTCACTCGAAGTGCAACCAAGACTAAAGATAGATGAGGGAAAACTCTAAGAGGTGGAGACAAATTCATGCATACTAATTAATTAGCATTTAATTATTATTGTTGATAATTAAAGAAATATTACTATTTGACATTCCATAACATAAATACCATTAAATAGAAATAACAAAGCATATCGAACATTCAAATATATTGCACAACAAATTTGAAGGGGGCTCCCAAAACATCCTCATTTCACTGATATCTCTTTATCTTAAACAACATACATCTCCATACATCTCCATACAATATAGGGAATTAGTATCATGCAACCATGAACTCATAACATTAACCCTTCTTGTTATGATATTCCCTTCAACCAATACCCTCACATTCCTTAATCATCTATGCATTAGCCATACAACCCCATCCCTTAGACCTTCATGGGGTTTTATACAAAAATAGTCATTAATGTTAATTGTGTCAAGATATTTACAATCTAACCAATCCACTTTGGTGCATTAATATCTTCTTTAATCTCGCACCACATCCTCGTTGTGCCTTTACCACATCTCTTTTGCAAATCCCCATGCACAATCTATTCTATCCTTCTTCCATAATCTTTCTTAAAAAACGAAGGGGCAAAAAATCCCCAACCACAGCCATTGACTCGCCCTCAAGTCAACCCTGTTGTTGTGTTGAAATTTCATATGAAGGGGCCAACTTGGAGATGACTATAATGGCTTGCGCACAAAAGTGTTGAAATTGTCCTACCTTTCCTTTTTCCACTTGCTCAATAAAAGGGAGGCACTGCAATAAATTCATGAGCTTGCTCACTATTCAATGTAGTGGGTTTTGTCTTCTCTAAGGTAGCCCACTCTGTATCAATAAATGACTTGAATAGTTGTAGCACCATACACATGGATTGTGTAGTCAGGCATAACTCATGGAGGGAATTTTTGTTGGCTATTGCTACTTCATGCAATGCATCCATCTGGTCATCCGCAACCTAGATTTCCACTTAATTAGCCTATTTCTCTAGGGAATTGGTCAAGGACTAAGCATCCACATTCATAAGCTTGATTTTCTTTCATAGTTACTCCATCGACCTCTGGCACTTCTTGAGCTACCCCATCCAATCTTGCACAACTGAAAAAATATTTCTACTACACTTTATAGTAGTATACATGATCATAGGTTGCAATGACTTCCACAACCACAGTCATTAAGCAGTCCATGAGTTCACACTACTACTAAGTGCCTTGGAATTGTGCAACTAGAAGTATTCCATTTTGGCATGAAGTTGTCACCAAGAGGAGAAAAGGATCTCCATAGTATCCTCAATATGAGAAACCAAGACAATGTCAAGAAGTGAAGGCTCCTTTTACCCCCAACTCCAACCACATTCCTTCCAACATGATTCATACAACTTCTACCGTTTTCTCTACCTTTTGTCATTCTTGATGTTCTTGATCTAGATGGATGGATAACTACTGGAACAAAACCTACAAAGCCTTTTGATCATGCTCAACCCTATAGATTATCTAATCTACCTAACCTGTAGAGATCCTTATCATATGGATCATTTGTGGTATGGCTCCTTGTTGAAGCTCAGTGGGATGGGTAATGTTGGGTATATGTTATATTATTTACATGTGTGTGTGGGAATTGGCCCATTGTTAAAGTCCAGGGGGATCTTAGGGGGGGTGGCAGAGGCGCCCTCCCCCTTCCATGAAGCTAACTTCGACAATGGGCATTAGCCCATTGTTGATACGAGCCGAAGGCGAGTTTGAATTTTTTGGGGCTATTTTTGGGTTTTTCCTAAAAATGTGTAATTTAATCTTGGTTAAGGGATTGGGGTCCATTTATAATCCGGGTTAATGAATTAGGGTTTTGGATGATGTGGAATACCTACATATTCTCTTGTGAAAGGTTAAGAATCATAATGAGAAAGACGAGGTCGGATCTAAGTTTTGCTAGTTTTTCCGGTTAAGGGTTTCCAGGGTAAATATGTTTGTATTATGTGTACGTTGTGGTGTAATCTCTATTTTTCTTAAAATAATATGTATGTATAGCTTCTTTTCACAGGTTTAAAACTTACAGGTAGTATGGTCAATAATTAGAATCTAATTGAGTGGTTGGTCGCTGGCAATGGAGGGATCAAAGTGTTATGATGTTTGGGTCTTGAATTTTGAATGATGACATGTACTCGGTTGATGCAATTGTAGTACTTGCTCCTGTATTTCTTCATAAATGAACAATACCACATCAATGTGCTCCTAACAAATCCATAACATTGGCCAACAATGTTCAGGGTCCTGCACCAGTTATTTTATTTGTGCCATCGACGACAAGCTGTTCAATGGTGAGGATGAAGGAGGAGGGATGTTGGGGTTGTTCTCATTGATATCTTTGCCTCCTTCCTCCTCCATATCAAAATTTTATGGGATACTTATGTCCCCTTGACATTGTCCACTGGTAGGGGGATGATGTGGGGTCTCCTCACCTCTGCCACCAAATGCAGTGCTGCCTCCATGATGTACCATCTCTATTTCCACATATGGATATATAATATCTATGAGCTCCCCTACATTTGTTCTTATATTTGTATACAAGGGAGTTAAATGTTTCCCACCTCTTTCCACTTGCGCTCGACCAACCACCTCATTCCCCATTGACACTCATGGGACATTTCGAATAGACCTTGATTTCTCCTCATCAATGATGATGACCAACATCATAGGATGAGGCTTATCAAACTCTTGGAAGTTCATGAGGGTTTCCTCAATTGAGACAAGGTCATGCTTAGGACTGAAATCCTTAAGCTCTTATAAAACGAGGTTAGTGGGAACAAGGATGGTTGATGTTACTATTGTTGAAGACATTGTTTTCCTTAAAGATGTGGTAGCTTCTAAGGATACTACAAATTGGTTAGTATTCTTAGTGGGGTGTCTACTAAATGGCCACACCACATGAGGATTATTAGGAGTGTTACACTATAGGAAAGCCACAACTAATTCCAAGCAATCCTTGATATCTTTAACCATGAACTGAATCAAGTCAGGAATTGGAGTTGTAAGCATGACTAGTAGTTTTGGGATTGTATAGGTTTAACCAATCTCAACAACTGATGACCAACATCATAGGATGAGGCTTATCAAACTCTTGGAAGTGCATGAGGGCTTCCTCAACTGAGACAAGGTCATGCTTAGGACTGAAATCCTTAAGCTCCTATAAAACGAGCTTGGTGGGAACGAGGATGGTTGATGTTACTATTGTTGAAGACATTGTTGTCCTTAAAGATGTGGTAGCTTATAAGGATACTGCAAATTGGTTAGTATTCTTAGTGGGGTGTCTACTCAATAGCCACACCACATGAGGCTTCTTGGGAGTGTTACACTATAGGAAAGCCACAACTAATTCCAAGCAATCCTTGATATATTTAACCATGAACTGAATCAAGTCAAGAATTGGAGTTGTAAGCATGACTAGTAGTTTTGGGATTGTAGAGGTTTAACCAATCTCAACAACTTATCTAGACTCTGAAGTGGTCTCTCCCTCTCATACCTTTCACTTTCGATATACCTTTATTTTCTTCATTATTTGCTTGGTACGTGGAGCTCTAACAATGGTCTCAAGAAGGATATAGGTGGTAACATGTGCAATCTTAGATTTTCAGACCCCTATCCATAGTGAAACGTCCCTGTCGAAAATAGGTCCGATTAAGTAGTAGGGTAAGGCTGCATCACATAATATATCTGGATCAAATCTATGTGATCACACAAAAGTATTGTCCCTGTTCATCTCGAACAAGATCTTGACGACATGGACATCCAACAATGCTTGCAAAATCCTTAGGATGGGGGTTGTGATTGCAATGAGCTAGTCACACCACTTACCAAATGTTGCATCATTAAACACAATATTCTACACATCTCGTGGCTCTTTCGGGTGTCGAACTAAAGAGCAATTACTCTTCTATCTGTGGTGGGGTGGAGGTCTTGACCCTCTAGAGGGTGCCACTTTTACATGGTTTAAAAGGAAATCAACATATATCAAAAAATGAAATATGTTGATGAGGCACGAGCATCGATGTAAGCTTGTAACAACTCATCCATTATAAATTTACACCAATTCAGCTTGAACCCCTATACACAAAATTCATCAATAAACAGGGCATCAAGTGTACACTCACCCTTGCTATACTTGCCATTAAACGACTAGTAATCAACTGGCATGTGAAATTGACCTAAGGGTTGTTGATCAGAGATAGATTAACTCCTTGGCCCCCTCTTTTGGTACCATATTGATCATAGAGGTTGGGATAATCCTTCTTTCTCCCATGCTTTCTAGAACCTTAGAAGGCCATATACCATGTTGATTATAAAATTTATGCAACTCATGATTTATCTAGTTGTGCTAAAGATTGTTAGGCATTGCAACACTAACATTGTAGACTTGAATAGAGGTTCAAATGAGGGCTTCCAAACTATGGAAACTTCACCAGATTCTTACGGAATGAAGTCTAGACAAACTTCCAACTTAATATCTAGAAAAAGGCCACTACCCAAGAATTCATTGTTCACCATTCGAGTTTGCTCAAATTTCCCTTGTAAATCCCCCATTACTTCCACTCTTGGGTGATAGAATTATGTGGGCACAACTTCCTATAATAACGGATAGGCCTTGGAGAGTGAAGCTTTAATCCTAAAGGATTTACCCATGGGCATCGATCTTCTTCGGTAGAAAAACTAAATTGTAGGTCAAGGTTACACTCTGGAAGCTCTGCTCGACAACTCAAAAGTCGATGTAGGCTCTAGTGCAATTGATGACTATCACATAACAACAAAGTGAGAATTGATTTGAAGTTGGAGATTTTTAATGAATCTTGTTGCATTAATAACTATAACAGACTGCTACATCCAATGAAGCATGCAAAGGATACCACACTATCAAACATTAAAGTGCTACCTTCCCAACATCATTTGATTTAAAGTGTTAATTAAATATATACAATCAATCTATAAAAACTCTTACCAATCCCAGAACTGCACCCATACCATGACCTACATTGTTTCCATCCTCATACAAATGAACAAAACTTCAACTTGGATAGAATTAAGTTCCATAGTTAAACTATCACCAACAAAGCTTTATCGAAACCGTTGCCAATATTCATTACAATACGGCTCAATTATGCTTGGACCCTTAAAAGGAGGACTTTGAGATGGAATCCGCCCCCCCAACCACATGTGTTTTTCCTAACTAAACTAAGCGATATCCACGGAAATTTATGACTCTGGTAATGTCAACAATTGGCATTCTTGGCATGCCAATATTGAGACAACCAAATTGAGATAACTGAATTTAGACACAACAAAAAATAAAACTAAAATAAGGAAACCTACTCTACCTCACTCTTGATGATAGGGGTGCCTCAAAATATATTTAGTGGATTGGGACATAGGGTTTCAGGCAAGCACGATTCAATCATCAAGGTCTAAAAACTCCATCTAGTTGCACTAAGCATAGAACACCTAAATATCATAATTGTACAACTATGAATGGTCCCAACCATTGCATCTGCAATTTCCCAAGATATTTCAAGTATTTGTTGTCATATAAGAGAACAAGATTACCTTTGGAAAAAAAATTCATCTTAATGTGGCAATCATGCCATGCCTTTTGTCTATATTTTTCCATAGACTGATAAAAATCTACCAAGAACCTAAATTCTTCTAGCCGTGTTAACTTTAGCAATCATTATGCAACATACTCTTCCTCTATCATGTTAATGGCATGAACAATATGAAGACTAGGTATCATAAATTCAGCTAGAACAATATCTTCCTTTCCATACACCAGTTGGAACGATGTTTTTTTGTGCAGTCGCTTATTAGTTGTCCAATAAGACCATAATACCACAAAGGGTCTTTCATCTCAATCATCCCATCTTATAGAGCAAAACTTGGTCAGACCAATCTCTAGAATATTATTAAAATCTTTAATAATTCCGTTTACTTCCGAATAATAGGGGATACTCTTATTGTGTTGAATAAGAAATAATCTACTCAAGGTAGCAATAGTGGTACTCAGAAAATGCATGCCTTGATCACTCATGGGGCTTCTTAGACATCCATACCTAGTTATGATGTTCTCTACTATCAAACGTGTTATAGTATTTGTGAAACAATCTTTCACAACTACATCTTCAACCCACCTAATAAGATAATTAGTTGTAGTAATGATGTACCTTGCCTTAAGATGTTGTGCATGGGAATTAATAGGTCCACTATTAACTCAAGGGAAATTTCCAACTAATTCAATTTAAGAGAAATGCTTATGGAGGTACCTTGAGAAATCAATTAATAAATTAATATACAATGGAGAGCCTACATACTTTGAAGTGAAGCTTTGTTTTTTAAGAAAAAAAGAAATTGCTTATTTATAATAAGCTTTGTAAAAATGTGTATGACAAAAAATCACCCACCCCACCACATGCCTCACTCGTTCCTATCATGGAACTAAGTCGAGTATTAAAATATGTGTGTGATGGGTCTTTAATGTATAGAATTATTTAATCTTAAATTATTTAATCAATGTTATACATAATATTAACGATAAATAAGGTTATTGATTCTATTTATAATTGTAAGGTTCAAGTATTAAAATACAAAAAATAATTGAGATAAAACAATAAATGAGGGATATTGATTTTACTTAGTAATTCTAAGGAGGGATATTGATTTTACTTAGTAATTGTAAGGTTCAAGTATTAAAATACAAAATAATTGAGATTCTTTTTGTATGGTTATATATTTTTAATTTTTTTTTCATAAGAAAAATACTATATTTTATTTAAGAGTATAAATAGTGCAAAGAGCAGAAAAGTCCAGCATTACATTTATAGAGAACCATCAGTATATCGAGTTCATTCCATAACTCCCAAGTCAGTTGCTAACCAAAGAAAACGGGATATTACCATCCCCATGAATATATTTTTAAATATTAAAACTAAATGCGATTTTTATATTTGATAGTTACATTTTAATGTGATTTTTTATTTGATAGTTACATTTTTATGTGATTTTTTTTATTTGATAGTTACATTTTTAATAATTGTAAAAGCAATTTTGAAATCTTATTTTTAATGTACTTTATTTATATTATAGAGATAGTTTTATGATAACAAATAAAGTTGAATAAAAGTATGTTAATCTAATCAATATATTAATAAAAGTTAAGATTTTTTATTTTTATTTTAAGTTTTTTAGATAATTTTGAATATAATTTTTTATAATAATAATTATTTTTAAGGTTATAGTTTAGTTAAAGATTAACTTGGTACATGAGACTCTCTTGCTTATGGAAAAAATGATTCTTTATGTACAAAGATTTGACTATTAAAATCTATAGACGTGTACATGCCCTATCTCTTTAGATATGAACAATAGAGAAAATACATGTTTTTAACCATTAGATATATTCCACATACTAAATTTTACAATTTATATAAAATGACATATTTAAAAAAGAAAAACAATTTATAATCCTAAAATGACTTTGAAAATATTACTCTGATATATTGATTTTTATAATCACACATACCCATCAAACTTGAAAGAGAAGAAAGAAAAAAGCAATGCATAAAACATATCATGAAAAAGAAAAAAGAAAAAAATAACTTACAAATCTTATTATGAAAAATCCAAAATAAGAAAAGGGAATAGAAAAGAAGAAAGTCCATTAAGTATGTTGGAAAACTGGTAATAATTAGTCCCTACTTTTCATGCAACGTGGACTATATGATTTGACTTGCCACAATTTCAAATTTTTGTACGAAAATCAATACATTTTTTAAGATTTTATCTTAAGTTTTGATTGAAAAGTATGAAGAATGTTTTTAATCAAAGAATCAAATATACAAAGTCATTTTTGTCCACCAATGAACCAATTCTTCCTCTTATTTGTCCTCATATAAAGGCGAGTCAATATTCAGTGGGATTTATTTACATGAAATCCTAAGTTTAATGTAAGCATTGTATAGTTCATGGACACTCGTAGTTTTGAAGTGAATTAACGCTAGAATTTATTCCAACATTAGCTTGGGTTTATATTCTTTTCATTCCCTCAAATCTATGTACTGCCTAAGTTCTATGCATCACCTAAGTTTGGATGAAACTTTACATTATGTTCAAGGTAAAAATTACAAGTGCAACACCTTAGCTACACATTCCATGACCTTCTGACCTTCTTCACAACCTCTACATGACCTTTGTTGCTTTTTTCATGACCTCATTCTACTTGACCTTCCCTACACTTTCCACAACCTTATTCTATCATGCACTTATCATGCACTGCACTTGACTAGATGGGCCAACCTTCTACTAAACTATTCAAATGTTATCACACCATCCTTGCTTGTAAATTAACTACTTAGATACAAAGCAACAACTAGGTGCTTTGGTGAAGCTTCAATGGCAGGATGAACTCCAATGGATGCTAATGGCGTGCTTGCTTTAGTGATTTCCACTCTACATTCTTGGCCCAAGTCACATTCTCTTAATGCCTATAGGATTATTCCACATGCTGGTGCATTCAACCAATATAGGCACACAACAATGACCCACTCTCACCGCAGGTAGCCTTTATGATTATGGGGAATGAAGAGAAACTATAAGCACATGCTCACCTACAAGAATTATACAAGTACTTGCAAGCCATTTACATCACTTCTATCGGACCAATAAAGCCCGAAGACATCCTAGAGAGATTTATAGAAGTGGATAAGGGAAGATTACTCTCACTACTAGAAGATGCTTTAGAGAGCAGAAAAGTAATCATTGCGAATATTAAGGATGTTGAGTAATAACAATGAAGTGATGGCATTAATGAAGAGCTATAACAAAAGGTATATCAGTTAGACTACCCTTATGCTTTAGCCAAACAATTTGCAAATGGTTGGCAGGATTACCCCCTAAGCCTCAACCCAATTTTCAACTTACAAAGAAGAAGCTTCGCAATACAAAAGAATTCATTAAAATTTTATTTGAGGTCTACTAGATATCAAAATGAATCTCCTGAATCAAATAGATAGGGTTTTCCTTCTACAAATGGATCAACAAGTCGTAACTCTGTGAAATACAACTTGTAACACTGAAAGTAAGGATATACTTTGTTATTAAATCCTAATCCCTTGTATGATTGTCAACTTATAATATGATATGTTTTATATGATCCTCCTTAAACTACACTTTGTATATTTCCAAAACAAATCTTACCCAAATATTAATTTCATTTACCATGTATCACAATATGAAATTCACACATAAAACTAATCCAAAAGATGTTGACTTACCATCATTGAAACCCATATTAAACCAACTACAAGGCTTGACCACATTTAGGGAGAGCACTCAACCTCTACCTATCAATACCACAAGGCCTTTCGGGTCAAGTTCATGAAACCTATACCTCTTGGAAAAGGGCAAGGTAGAGTTGTTTTATATAGACAATATTTGTAATTAAAATTTTTTAATGAAAAATGATTAAAATAATAAGTCTATCATAATATAAATATTTATAATTAAAAATTCTCTATATCAAGTAATATTATATAATATAATTTTATTGAAATAAATTACATAATACAAACTCACGTGGCGTGGTAGTATAAATGTCAAAAGTCACCTATACAACCCTACACTAAGATAATAGATCTCAAGATGCATCCCTACACTAATGATGGAAATAGACAAAACACAAAATCCTAGGAAATAGGACATATCTAGGATACGCATACTTATATGACCTTGCATAGCTAACGACGTTGATGCGTGTAAGGCCATATGTCTAGATTCTTGGGACATGTAGACTCTCTTACTTCGGATTCTTAAGGCTTATATCATTGACGTTGACTCGCATGCTTCTCTAGCCACATATATTGATTCTACAAAGTCTTTTTTGAAGTTGTAAGTGTACTAAAATACAAAATAATCGAGATTCTTTTTTTTTTTTCAACCGAAAAAAAACTCCTTCTATTCAATTCTAAATTAAAGAAATTACAATCATTCTGATAAGTGGGATAAATCAATAGGAACAGATAGCTTCAAAATTCCCACATCCTTCATCAATTTACCAACCAATAAAAACTAAAATACTAAATATCAATAACATCCAACTAAACTACGGACAGCTAGAGTCCAAGATCTCAAAGTGCACATGGCAAGCTAACTAATTACACAAGCAAAAAGAAAGGAAAACTTCATGTCCCTGCATCCTCAGTATAGTCGCCACCTACAGTCTTCAATTAAAACTAGGTCTTTAAAACCACGGAGATGGGCACATCCTTCATAAAGCTTCAGCCTAGCTTTGGAGAGTGTATCTGCTTTCCTATTGTAAATATGAGGAATATGAACAAAATGCAGCGCCTCAAATTTGTCAATCAATTCCCGGATATGGCCTTTCCAATGAAGAAGGTGGGGGGTTTGGAGTGTATGTAATCCCTTGAGACAATTAATAATAGCAGAAGAGTCCCCGGCTAGCTGAAGTGAATGAATTTTTTTTTTTTTTTTTTGGCCCAACTCAAGGGCTTCCCAACAAGCCAGCAATTATGCTTGAGTATTTGTACCAGTGTCGCATCCCAAACACAATTCAAAGTGAACTCCTTGGAGAGACTGTAAATAAACCCCCGCTCCACATAAACCACCCTATTATTCTAACTTATAGTTATATCTTTTCAAATGTAGTAGTTATATAGTTGTAGAAGTAATTTTAAAATTTCAATTATGATATATTTTATCTTTATTATATATAAAGAGAAATTATATATAAAGGAGAAAATAAAGAAATATATATATATATAAAAACTTGAATCAATTTAATATAATTTATATTAATAAGAATGTTTATACATTTTTCTTTAAATAATTTTAAATAAAAATATTTGTATTCTTTAAATTAAATTTTATAATTCATAGAGAATAGCATATTTTAAAAAAAAAGGGATGGCAGGTGTTGGGGTTCGTCTACGACCCCAAGGGACAAGAAGAACAATGTTATGCTTGGGGCCTTGGAAAGGATTCCAACAATATGGCTGAAGCCCTCGCCCTCTGCCTAGGCCTTCATCTCATTAAGGAAAGAGGAATAACATTAGTGAAAGCAATTGGGGATTCAATGGTGGTTATCAAAGCATTGTGCTTGGGAGCTAGAGAAGACTCAATGCCACTCAGGAAAATCATAAGAAGGGTGAGCCTTTTAGCCCAAACCTTCGGAACACTCTCATATCAACATGTGATAAGACAAAACAATTGGAGAGTAGACATCCTGAAACTAAATGAAGGATTCCAATCATACTTAACTCCTTAATGAATTCAACCCACTCGATTCACCTTCCAAGGCTCTCCTCCTGGGGAGCCGATCGATGACAACATCTAGACAACATAGGTAATAACTGGTTGATTAACAGGATGGGAGGGATAGCTTACATCCGTGCGAGAGTTATATCAAGCTTCGCTCTGAAGCTTAGAATCCACGCCATACAACGAGAAACCATTTCTCGACGAAGGGGGTTTAAGGGTAACTTTGGAATGTCTCGTTTGATTTCTTGCTTGGTCACTAGATCTTTCCATCACTAGTGGGCACCAGAACAAAGATTGGAATCCCGTTGGAAAGATAGGGGATACTAACCAGGTCGCTGTGTAGTTAGAGCAACTTCAATTAACAAATAATCTCAGCCAAGTGGTGGATATGGCCTCCACCTATTGCTTATCCTACGACATATCTGAACTACCAAGAGAAGTCAGAATCCTTCGAGAGGAGCTGAATGGCCTTTAGAGGGTTATCTCCAACATCTCAGGAAATCAACATGAGCAAATTTTGGAAATCCATTAGGCAATGGAAGAAATTAAAGGGCTCGTGGATGATTAGGCGAATAAGACTACGTGGCTAGAGGAGGATCTTAACACCCACTTGTAGGCTCTCGACTCAGACTTGAATCCCAACAATGTGACTTCAGATGCTTCCAAGCATCAGGGATCCGCCCCTTCTCTTCAGGTGGGCACAACTATGCATGACAACATCACTGATTAATAAGGCCCAAGCCAAAACCAGTAGGGATGTCATCTACCTATAATATGTTATGTGTTTTAAATGTATTGGACCAGTTTACTAGAATTTACAGTATGCTCCTTTTTTAAATATGTAAGATGGTTTGTTAGATGCATGAACAACGTTGTTTTTTAATAAAAATAACTTATTATATACTAGAAAGCTACGTGATTTTTTGTAAATTCTGGTTGTTTTGGCACCTAGCCACAACTTCCTTTTATTATAATTACCTACTTGTTTCCGTGAAAACAAAATCATATTTAAAAGAGGAATAGATTTTATAATCACAAAAATAATCTTGGAATACTACTTATAATATATTGATTTTTAGTTCAATTCTCACTATCTCATTCGGTTAAGGTGTGCGTCTCATCAGCAGGGCGAGCTAGGTTCATTTCCCCTTAGGGGTGAGCTAGTTGGGAGGAGACAACCAAAATCCAACCAGTTGAGGGTTGGTATGGCCTGGGCCGGTGCGGTCCTCAGGTGATTTTGACAGCTTAAATGGCCCTGGGTCATGGTTTATTAGACCAAAGGCCACTCCTGCAAGTTAGGGAGATTCTAGCAAACAAAAAATATATATATTTGATTTTTACTTCATACATTCATAAAACTTGGAAAATAAGGAAGAAAAACAACTCATAAAACATATCATGAAAAATAAACATAATGAACAAAACATATTAAGAAAAATAAAAATAAAAAAAATAGAAAAGGAGAAGCACTATGTATGTTGAAAAAATAGTAATAATTAGTTCATGCCTTACACGCAACATGGATTATATGAATCGACTTGCTGTAATTTCATTTTTTTGCACAAAAATCAATACATGTTTTAAGCTTTTATCCTAAATTTTGATTGAAAAGTATGATGAAATCCCAAAGGGGTTGGATACACCAGTGAGGAATGAGGAGTTTTCTATTGGTGCGAAGGTTTAATTCCCATGAGGGTGTCTAACTCATGACCGGTTTCCATGTGAGTATCCAGAGGTAGTCGTTGAATGTTTGAGGCCTACATTGCCCTCCCCCCACACACATAAGTGGATCAAAGTCCACCCTCTTGTCTTATTTAAGACCTAACACCAACCATTACGAATATCAAGGAAAGTTTTAGGGGTGAAATGTAGCCCATGGGCTATTTTTCAACATTTTTTTCCAAAAAAAAGATCACTAATTTTCCTATTTTTCAAAGATCATTCACCCAAATTCCATGGGATAATTTTTTTTTACTCTAGAAATCATCAAAATTATCCAAAAACTACATAAAGTCCTTGTAAATTTGAATATATTTAAAAAAACATTGCCAAACATTTTATGGTTGCAAATTTAAGAACTAGTAAGATTTGCCAAGGTTTCTACACTTTGAGAAAATTATGGATCCTCAAATTTTTCCCCGACAACTATGACTACAATTTAGTTACATGAGTTGTAGTCAAGCGGTAAATCGGTGGGAGTTTTCCATCACTAGCCCAATTTTCAATTTTAGAGGGATGTTGCATTTGGAATCTAAAACTGGGAATCCTTAGAGTGACATGTCATTTGGAATCTAAAATAAAAATAAATAATATTTAAAAAAGTATCATAAATAAAAAATAGAAGAGAGATAAAATAAGTTTTCTCTATTTTGCGATAATTTTTTCCTCCGAACTCGGAATTTGACATTTTTGGTACCATTGGAAAGGTCTCATCGGTACCAAAGGCGTCAAATTCCGAGTTTGGAGGAGAAAGTTATTTAGCGAAAGATTATTTTATCTCTCTCCTATTTTTTTTTTTTATGATACCTTTTTAAATGTATTTATTGTTATTTAGAAGAGATTAATTTTATAAATGCTTTTATTATTTCAAAATTACTCCACTAGCATCTTAATTAATGTTATATTTGCATTTTAAAAGACTTCGAAGTACTGATAATATAAAATAAAATAAAAATAGTGATTGTTTATTTTTAGTATTATTGTAATTATAATTTTTCATTATAATTTTAGTTTTTTTTAAGTTTTAGATTTTATTAAATATATAAAAAGAAGTAGTGGCATATTTACTAAAATTAAATAAATTATAATATAAATTTAAAAAATTTACCACTATATTATTTATTGTATATGCACAAGAATCTAAACCTTTCATTATTATTTTCAACCATCATCTCTTAACTCTACACCAACCCAACATACTTGTCAACTACCATTAATGAGATATTATAGGTTGACCTTCACTAAATAACACCTTTAACTTAGTGTGACATGGCATATTTGTAGTGTGATGCGGCTTTTTTTATTATTTTCCTTAGGAGTCCCATTTTAGACCTCAAATTTCCTCTAATACGGTTGTCTATAGGAACTAAGATAGATAAAGATGTATATGAATGATACATACTATCTGTTTGGTAACCTGCTTTTCCACATATGGACAGGTCTATCTTATTTTGTCTTAAACTTGTAGAAATTTTGTTACAGCGCGATTGACCTACCTCCCTATAGGGCTAGGGAAATCATTAGTTTTGTAATGTATTATCTTTTGTTAATAAAAGGATCCCATATAGCTTACAAAAAAACCCACCTAAACTACCTTTATTCTCCAACCAAACAATTTGCAAATGCTTGGTAGGATTACCCCATGGGCCTCGACCCAATTGAACTTACAAATAAGGAGCTTCCTAACACATAATAACTCATTGAAATCCTAACTAAAGTCCATTGGATGTCAAAAGGCATCTCCCAAATTAGAGGGATAGTTTTTTTCGTATACAAGTTGTTCAATAAATCATACAATTGTGAGTTGCAACTTGTAACACTAAAAGTAAGGATAGAGTATGTTGCCATGTCCTAATCCCTTGTGTGGGTATCAAAGTATAAGATTATTTGTTTTCTATGGTCCTCCTTGATTTTCACTTTGCGTATTTCCATTGTTGTGCCAAAAAATATTACTCAAATATTAGTTTCATTTACCATATTATATAAGAAAATGAAATTTACACACAAAACTAGGCCAAAGCATAAGGAATATTATTGCATACTTTCAATATGCAACTAAGCTTTTACAACATATGCAACAAAAGCATAAAATAATACCATAGCAACTCATTTAGATTGGAAATTTGATCTTGTCGTCAATCCTCGACATTTTAATAGCTAATTTCTTCTTCATTGATCCTATAGGCAATCATGTTCCTCTAGTTTCTCAAGCTTTACATTCTCCCCCACCCAACATTATTTGTTCTCTTTCTCTAGCCGCATTCATTCCCATTCTTATTTGCGACTATTAATAATCCTATCATATCCCAATTCTTTATCTCTCCTTATATGAGTAAAAACTTGGCCTTTAGGCAGAGGAAAAACATGCACACCAATATGAGTAAGGTATTGATGAGTCGATAGACAAGGATACACAACATAATAAAGGCAACATGAGTAGGAAGGCAATTTTGATCAACATGTTACTTTGCAATTTTTTCAATGACTTAGTACTGAAACAAGTTTGGTTTTCACTAGTGAGTCTGAGTTGGTAGTACTGAAATGCTAGAAGAGACATTTACAAACTCTCTAGAGGAGACAAACAATATATGGAGGAGTAACCTTTCACAGTAGAAACATATTGCAGTCAAGATGTGTTCAACAAGAAGTATACAACAATAGTTTTGTCATCGTCCCCTGGGTGAGTTAATCAAGGAAAGGGCAGGCATTAATCACAAGTTTAAGTGTAAGGAAATGATGTGGATAATGTATCTACGATTATGTATATATTCAGTAGAAACACAATAGTTGGTTAGTAATCCAAATTGATAGACTTAATGTCCTTGAAATCCATACTAGATTGGCTACAAGGATCAACCACCTTTATGGAGGGAACTTAACCTTTCAATAGGGTTCAACCACTGAATCATTTACACACTTGACCTATAAACACTGCAAGTCTTGAGGTCAAATGAATAAGACCTATATGTCTTAGAAGAAGGAAAGGAAGAGTTATCTTATTTACATAATAGATGGAATCCGTAAGAAAAATATTGCTCTCTTGAAAGAGAGCCCCAAAGGAAGGTTTCCAAGGAACACATTCTCGCCATGTGTATGAAATTGTACAACATATCAAGAAAACTAATCCCCATGCCATCTTAATGTCACAATGCCCAAATTTAAATATTCTAAATTTTTAGGAAACTCAATTAAGAAAAAATATCTATGGAGGTATATTGAGAAATCAAGTACTAAATTAATATATGGTGTAGATCCTACATACTCTGAATTGAAACTTTTTTTTGGCAAATAAATAAATTGATTATTTATAGTACTCTCCATAAAGAAACATGTATGACATCAAATCAATTGGCCTGCCACATTCCTCACCCATTCCCATTTTAGAACTGTGTTTTCTCTTGTCATTGGTAATATTGGTATCTCTTGCTACTTCAAGGTTCTCATGTCTGCATTTCCATTCGTGTGCTGAGTAATTATTAAGAGTACGTGATTGGAGTGTATACTAGGAGAATAATTGGTGGATTCTGGACACTCTAGTGATCGTCTCATTAGGAAAATCCATGCACTCATTTGGACCTATCAGATTCCCCACTAAAACTAACAGGTAAGCACTCATTTGGACCTATCATATCCCCTACTAAAACTAACATGAGACAACAAAAGTATTTTTGGAAGCTTATTCAAGAGTTGAAACTAAATCAATGTGAGCTTCCTCCTTCCCATTTTTCCTTAAGAACAACAAATGCATACATTAAAGATATTTATGTATCTTTACAAAGACATTGATGCATATTTCTAGTTAGATGAAAAAATCTAAAAAAAGTTCAACTTAAGGAAAGGACTTGCTACTTTGCAACTTCCTTTATGATGTAAAAATAGTCGCATCCAAAGTTAAAAGTATGTCAAAATACATATGGTAATTGACATATAGTTACAGATATACAAACATCATAAAGCAGAAAATATATATTAAAAAAATCATACAAACAAGGAAAATGTGTAGAGTTATTTTATAATAAAATTATAGCAAATAAAAGTGTATATATGCATATCTTCCAAATTTTGGTTTTTAATTCCCTATATGGGGTGTTAAGCATTCATGCGTGATAACATATGACTAGTAGGTGGCTAGGCTAGGTGGCGTCCATATCCACCTAGTGCGGAGGTTTATAATGATGATATTTGGGCTTAAGTTCTCTCTCGCTTGCGCTCTCATGTATCCCCTCCGTCGGGGAGCCTCTATTTTTAATTCTAATATGTCCTTTGATGCGATGGAAGTTAATGAGGAAATCATATCACCCTAGACGGTACACCTTGTTGATGTTATGAAGAGTAGGAACAATTCAATTCTTTCATGTGACTTTCTATGCGGCATTCATAGCAAGATCAAATGTTTATTTAGACGAGCGAATGTGGAAGGAAGGATTCATATGTGTTTTTGGTTTTCTGATTTTTAAACTCCCATGACCCGTCTCAAACTTCATGGTTGACCTAGGAGAGCTGTGGGTCGAAGGATTGGAATGCTTGGTATTTCTATGGAGCGTACCCTTGCTACTTGGTCCTTTGTTGGCTCGATTTAGCTCTCCTCAGAGTCTTCACAAAGCATGATGGAACTGGTTGGCGACATTGTGGATGGAAATCAATGGGGCTGCAAAGTGGAGTGGTTTGATGATAAGGGGAATTCTTTGGGTTTTCAATTTAATCCCAATTCCTCTTAGGCTTCTCCTCCTTGAAGCCTTGGCTTGGACAATAAACCAGTTCGAGCTCAGTTGCAAGATAATAGTGTAAATTACATGCATAATATATCTCTCCCTGAGAGCGATGCCTTTTTCATTGTTCAGTGATTTGATTGGTCGATGCTCGTGCATTGCCTCTTTTATTATTCAGTAATTTGATCAGTCGATGCTTGCGCATTGCCTCTTTTACCTTTTAGTGACTTGATTAGTCGATTCTTGTTCATCGTACATTGCCTCTTTTACTGCTCATTGAATGTATTAATTTTAAATTCTTTTGTTGTACGATTGATTTAATGGTACATCACATGTGGTATGATTGATATGGTCGCCAATGGCTGATATTGGTGATTAATGTATGATTTATTGATGAATGGTATCCTGGTGGATGTATCATGATTGAAAGACGTATGACGTATTCTGGTTGATGTATGTATTATGGATTGATGATTGATGATTGCATGATGGTCGATGTATGTATGATTGACATTGGTTGATGAATTATGGTTGAAATGTTATGGTTTATGTGTGAATGGCTATTACTAGTTGTTACTGGATGATACTGGTTGTTATTGGTTGTTACCATTTGTTATTGGATGTTATTGATTGTTATAGGTTGATATATCGTTAATGTTTGAATGATTGTACGGGTTGTTGTTGATTACTATTGGTTGATGAATTATGGTTGAAATGTTGTGGTTGATGTGTGAATGGCTATTGTTGGTTGTTACTGGATGATACTGGTTGCTACTAGTTGTTACTGGTTGTTATTCTATGTTACTGATTTTTCTTGGTTGATATATGGTTGATGTTTGTATGATTGTATGGGTTGTTGTTGATTACTATTGGTTGATGAATTATGGTTGATGTATGAATGGCTATTACTGGTTGTTATTGGTGATACTGGTTTTTACAGGTTGTTATTGTTTGATATATAGTTTATGTTTGTATGTTTGCATGGGTTGTTGTTGATTACTATTAGTTGATGCATGATTGATGTTTGTATGGTGATGTATGATATCTGGAGGTATTATATATATATATATATATATATCTTTGTGATCTTTGTTGAAAGGTGTTTTGGTAGTATCTTGGTGACTTTTCGTGTCTCTTTATTGAAAGGTATCCTTGTGATCTTTGTTGAAAGTATCTTGTTAGGGTATCCTTGTGGTATATCAAATACCTTTGTTGAAAGACATCTTTGTAAAGTATCATGGTGAATCTCATGCATCCTTGTAGGGAAAGTATTTGGGTTATAAATCATGCATAAGCATCTTGGTAATGCATCTCATGTGATTAACTGATTGGAATGCATTTCATATATCTTAGATGCATTTCATGTATCTTGTTGATAGAGCATATGCATGATGCATTTCATGTATATGTAGGTAAAGTATATGCATTTCATGTGATTGATTGATTGGAATGCATTTCATGAAGAAAGAGTACACACTTGATGCACTTCATGAGATTGAATGTTATACCAGATGCACTTCATGAATTAATTGATATACCTTATGCATTTCATTTGATTGAAATTGATTAGAATAAGATTAAGGTAGATGCATTTTGTTGAAGAAGTATCTATATATCGTGTACCTTGTATATATTGATGTATTTCATGTGATTTATTTCATGCATCATGTATCTTGAAGATGTATCTTATTGAACTTTGTGTGTGTGTGTATGCCAACCGTGTGTTGTTGGAATGTGAAGAAAGTATCCTTGATGAAGAATATCATGTATCATATATTTTTATTCCTGATGTTAATCATATGGGTGATTGAAATATGATTTTCAGCTTGATGTATACTTGTTGAAGTTTGAAGGCCTTGTAAAGAGGTTTGAAGAGCCTGTGATGGGGATTGAAGATCGACCCTTGCGGTGGAGAACATATAGGAAAATATTAGTCTAGGTTTCTCTCATAGAAATCCAAGAGACGAGATGGACGAGTTAGGTCACATATCAGAGGTAGTGGAGAACGGATAGGAGAGTACTAGTCCAACTTTCTCGAATAGAAAGCCAAGAAATGGGAATGGTGAGTTAGGTCATATCCCATAGGTAGTGGAGACATACATGAAATTATTGTGGTTAGAAAGATCTTATCTTTCTGATACATGTATGAGAATGTATGTTATTCTTTTGTAAAGGCATGTATGTATTATGCATCGAGGACGATGCATTTTTTAAGGGGTGGGGAATGTAATGCCCCATATGTTAAGCCCCAAACATATGTAATAATTGTTATTATTCTTATGGCACAAGGGTCTTTAAGGACCTAGATACATTATTATTATTATTTTGTAAATAGTTAATTAATGAAAGCAACTACAACACCTGAGACCACAAAAGAGTATGGGAATCCTAGATCCACAAGGTGAGGGGGAATGGGGACATTCTTATAACTTTAGAACTTGTTTAGTTGAGCTTGGTTCATATTTATGCTTTGGTGACTTTACTATTGACGGTCACCCAAACATTGTACAATGGACCCAACTTTTGATTATTTTAGCCTATGTTGGTACTATTGATCCTAATTCATGGTTTAGTGGGCCTTCCTTGGTGAATGCACCCGCCTTGATGCTTGGATGGATCCCACTTGTCATTTGAACCCCTTTGGTGGTTTTGTAACTCCTTTTTGGTGGTTACACTTGTTGTTTTAACCCCCATTTGCACAAGTCCACCCTCACTGGTTATTTTTAGCCATGACACCTCAAAAGTTAAGTGACTCCTTTTGTAACCCCTCCTTAGCTATTTTGGGAAGATGACTTGGTTTGTGTAACTCCTCACTTCACTAATTTGATTTAATCTTCATGGATGATGTGTCCACACATGAATTTGAGTTGGGTAGACTGACTTGGACCCACTCTACTTGGAATTCTAATTGCTTGGGTTGGATTAGAGTTAGCCTCTTGTGGTTGATTTATTCCCCTTGGTTTAACTCAAGTTGGCTTACCTTGGTTTGATTTTACCCTCTTGGGTTAGAATTACCTTCTTTTGTCTATAAATCCATGGTTTGGGTTGTTGATGATTGTGGATGGTTGATTATTCTTGATTGTTCATGCCATTGATGGGGAGGGTTTGGTAAGCTTGTGATCTTGGGATGCCATGTATGCTCCGCTTTGTGATTGGAATTTATGCTTGAAGCACTATGATCTTGTATGGTGTTTTTAGTAATCCTGGAAAAATCTAGTATAGTTCCACTATGTCCACTACTTGTCTCTATTCTAGACCTGCACATAATCCTGGTGGTCAATGGCAATGTCCGGATGGACCTAGGGGGTGAAGGGATTACCATTGCACCTAGTAGTAAGGTGGAGGAGAAAGTAGGTGGTGAGTAATTGAGTTGTGGATTCTTGAACAAATACTTGAGCTATTCTTCAGTGCACCTCTACTTGTGTATTAGTTTCCTCAGCTTAAGGGTGGCCTGTCCAAGAGGATTTAGCTTGGCAGTGCCTAAGGCTGGGTGGAATGTGGTCCCGTTGATTCCAGTTTCACATTATTAAGATAATTGGTTTAATTTATGTAAATTCATATGTTTATAAGATGTTTCCATTGTTTTCATAGCTGATTTTTTTACTGTTAATGAGCCTGGTAGTTGTATCAATGGTTGGATGTAGAGTTGATGGTTTAAATGCTTGGAAATTGGTGTTTTTCCCTTCTATTTAAGATCTGATCTTGATGGAAAGTTAGAATATATTTATTCATGTGTTAATTTCTGTAGCTTTCTCTACAAATATTCCCTCCATGGATTATCAGAGATGTAGATGAATCCATAGTTGAAATTGCTTGGTTTTTGGAACTCTAGTTGAAGATTCTTACTTGGAAATTAGTGTTTTTCTCTTCTATTTGAGATATGATCTTGATGGAAGATTGAAATCTGTGATTTATGTGCTTATTTTATGTATATTACTCTGAACATGTGCCCTCTATGGCTGATCAAACCTGTAGACAAATTCACAGTTGGAATGGATTGGTTTTTGGAACTCTAGTTGAGGAATCTTGCTTGGAAATTGGACTTTTCTCCTTGTTTTGAGATATGATCTTATTAGAATATTTAAATATTTTTGTGCATGTATTATTTTCTGTAGAAGACTTTGAAATTGTGCCCTCCATGGATGATAAGATCTGTTATATGATCCACATATGAAAATACTGAGTTTTGATTGCTAGAAAGTGGGTGTTTCTGCTAGAAAACTAGATTGAATTGATAGTTTCTCTGGAGAATTGAATATCTGATGTTGTATGGATGTATGAGAATTCTCTAGGGCACCCTTGGTAGTTGTAGAGTGCCCCATATAGCTGGTATTCTTTTTATTTGGGACTCACAGTTGGTTTTGCATGGATTTGGATGTTTACCGGATGATCTAGTAGTGATTTGATAGCAATAGTAGATATTATCTTTGTATGAATTAATGGTTGTATATGATATCTGTGTATTTACAATTTTACATTATTGAATGGTTGTCGGTGTTAGATTCATATATGATCTGATAACTAATGCAAAACTGTTAAAGAAAGTGCCATAGATTGAATTTACAGAAGTGTCGTAAATTGCATAGTTTTACGACAAAAAGTTCTAGTTTGTATTTGTTTGCAAGGAATTACGTAAATATAATTAGTTAGCATTATTGTGTTGATTATGGTCACCTTTAATGTTTTAATAATGTTAAGTTCCAAGTTTTGTAAAGCTGGTAAATATGGTTGCATTATCATTTTTGCATGGTCTTGCATCTGCATGAGCTTTTGGGGAGTTTTATAATTGTTTTTAAAGTATCGCAATTACTTTAAAGGTTGTATGTGTGAAATTATTGAACATAACAGATCATTGAGCCTGATAAAATTTCACAGTGAAAGAATTAGGGAAAATGATGAATTACAGTGAAATGAGCAGTAAAATTAATCATGCATTGAAACTCAGATGTGCACAAAAATGTGGGTCATAATTCATTAATCAGTATAGTCAAAATCTATGTTACAATAGAGTAAATTCAAATACCCAAAGAGAATTCAAATCCTAGTCATCCTAGCCTAGGAAATATCACCATTGGAGTGCTCCAGAGCTACCAAACTCAACTGAGACTTAGTGAACTGAAGCTACTGTTAGTTAACGGACCATGCAAGGCACATTAGAGAGTTTTTCATTCCAAATCTCATGCAATCAGGCTAGAGAGGGCGCATTAGATCACAATCAGTGGCAATCGGAGCACAAACCCCCCATTAGAGTCAGGGACTTACGTGGATTGAACCAGATCACTGAGTTAGCTCCTAAAATGTAGGGAACTGACTCTGGATGTTCTAAAATCATGCAAACAGGGAGGATAAAGTGGAAAATAGGTTCTAGATGACATTTTCACACCACTAGAGGGATAATAACATCATCTAGTACTAGGAAAAGACTAATAACACTAAGGTGGACAAGGTTGGAGTATTAATTATCATAACAATATGTTTATTTAGTTGGATCGATGGTATGTTATCATAGCCTTTGGTTGACCTTATTCCATTGTGCTATACCTTTATTTAGCCTTCCTTTTGGTTTACATGTGCCCCTGGCCTTGGTTTCGAGGTCGGGTACATTACATTCTGCGGTGTGTATATAATCAATCTCCCCTCCTTTTGTCTATGCCTCCAAATAACATAAAGCTATACATACACTTCATGCCTTAGCCCTATTTTTAACTTCCCCACGGCAAGGTAAAAGGACTTCTGCTAAGGTATAAAATGAGGCTTTAATGCTATTAAACTTATGAAACCAATGACTCATGTGCGTTGAACTCAACCCATTGTTTGGGATGAAATTGGATGCAATGCCTAGACCCATTTTAGATTATACCTCTCTATTTAAAGGCTTTTGAGTCTTGAAAAAGCTTTGACACTAATATATTATTCTTTGAGTGTTCTCAAGCTTATGCTCCCCAATACCAAAGATATTTCCCAATATGCCCAAACTTGGTTTTTATACCAATATGATATGTAATTGCTTCACCTATGGTTGAGTTGATTCATTAGCATGAACCTTAATTAATTTTTTAAAATAATATGTTTTTATATGTTTTCTATTTCTCTATGCATATAATTTGTTTATGTAATTTACATGCATACTATAATTTAAATAAAGAGAACAATGTTAAAGAAGACAAACATACGTAGTAATATCATAGAGTTTACTCTAGAAACCCAAATGGGAAAACCGATAGATACTGACCTTTGTCAACACTTCATTGCTTGAGGAATTGAATTCAAGGGGACACACTCTTACAAAGTGTTCTTACTCTCCTTTTACATTCCTAGATATATAACTCTGGTTCTCTTAGTCAATATTCATTCCACCTGGCACAAACTTGTAATATGTTTTTTGTCCTCGTCGTATTTGGAATACTCCCATGTTATTTGCATATTTTATTCCTCTAAAATCATAAATATCTATTTATTTTGATACATACTATTAATGAGATTCTTGCATGCCCAATCTGCTCAAGGATAATCTTGTTCTAGACATCGATGAAGTCGATGTTTGAATATTCTTCTCATGTCTTTAAAACTATCCTTTGCTCATGGCTAAAGGTTGTTTAAGTTATGAAATTTTCGTCCTTCATCCTCTTTCTTCTCTTTTGTCATGAATGCCAAGGGATCAACCAGTGACCCATACTACCTCCTAATTATCTTCAACTTGTACCAAACTCTCTTTTTATTCTCCTTGTTTGTCACCCCCTTTTTGAGAATGATCAATCCATTTATTACTTTCATATGACAACTTCATTTCCCTTGGAATGACAAGAAGCCCAAGAATCCATTACAATTGTGTCTTAAGCTTCCTCTATAGATGCCAAAATTATACCAATGAAATGACCTCCAATATAACTGCCTCATATAATGGATTTTATGCATTTTGATTCTTCACTAGGGTTATTGATGCCTACTTGGACATCGCATGATTATTTCTAATTTATCTAATTGTACACATGTTTCCATCCTACATGGACATGTCATCTTTCAAGTAGAAAATTAGGCCTCAATCATTTTTTGGGGGGGGCTCTTCTTCTTCCTTCTATGTAGAGGAAAATCTCCATCATAATGAAAGGTATTTATATGGAGGTTAGTCAAGTTTATGGATCCAAATTCTTTCCTCTTTCCTTAGCACTTATAGAGTGCAAAGAATGGAGCTAATTAGCTTCCAGTTAATGTTTCCCACACCTCTACATTCCCTATGCCATGTCATCACATAGATGTCCTTTCGTCTACTTTTCTATGTATAGTGTGGGGAACGAAGATAAAACTTTAACTTTGCATTTCCCATGCCTCCACATGTGCATTACCCAAGCTAAATGTTTGTGTGGTGTGCAGAGCATGGAGTGTGAAGCATCAATCTCTCCTCCTTTTGTTTGTGATTCCATGTAGCCTAAATATATGTATACACTTTATATCTTGGCCATTTTTGAAATTTTATATGTCAATGCAAAATGAATTCAACTAAGGTTTAGATGGATGATTTAAAGACATTAAACCTATAAAACTAGTTATTTATGCATGTCAAAGTCAATCCATTGTTCATGGAGTGTGAAGCATCAATCTCTCCTCCTTTTGTTTGTGATTCCATGTAGCCTAAATATATGTATACACTTTATATCTTGACCATTTTTGAAATTTTATATGTCAATGCAAAATGAATTCAACTAAGGTTTAGATGGATGATTTAAAGACATTAAACCTATTAAACTAGTTATTTATGCATGTCAAAGTCAATCCATTGTTCAAGGTGAAATTGGATCCAATACCGAGACCCATTTTGGATCACACCGCCTTATTTAAAGGATTTTGAATCCCACAAAATCTTTGAGACCAATAGGTCCTTCTCCAAGTGTTCTCGAACTTGGGATCCCTAATATCAAAAGTATTTCCCAATATACTTGAACATAGATTTGATACCAATATATGTAATCACTGAACCTATCGCCAAATCAAATCACCAACACGATCCTTAATAAATTTTGCAGAATAATTTGTTTATCTATGTTTACTATTTCATTGTGTATCAAATTTGTTTGTGTAATTTACTCACAAAGTACAATTTAAACAAATAAAAAAATGTTACATAAACAAGCATACACACTGATAACATAAGTATTATCCTAGAAACCCAAATGGGAAAACCAACAAATAATGGACTTTGTCAACTCTTCAATGATTGAGAATTGCATACAAGGGGTTGCACTGTTACTGAGTGTTCTTACTTTCCTTCTACATTCGTAAAGGTATAACTCTAGTATTGTGAGACAATCTTCATTCCACTTAGGACAAACTTGTATTATCCTTTTCATCCTCTTGATATTTGGAATAGTCCTTTGATGCTACAATATCTATATTGCTTGGATCAACAAAAATGTTTTTTCAAAATATATACTTGATGATATTGTTACGTGGTTGATCTGCTCAAGGAAATTCTTGATTCAAATGTGGATAAACTTAGCGCGAGTCTTCTTCTCACCATTTTCAGATTTTTTCTATGTCCATGGAGATAGGTTCATTGGGTTCTGGAAATCTTGGGCTCGATCCTCTTTCTTACCTTTTACCATGAATGCCAATGGACTGATCAACAACCCATATTGCCTCTCAACTATCATTGATTTGTCTCCAACTCTCATTTTTTGCTTCCTATTTTCCACCCCTTCTTTTGATAATATTCTCCCTTTATTATTTTTTTTACACCTGTATTACATTCTGAAAAACCAAGATACCCAAGAAGTTATTACATTTTCCTGCTCATCTTCCTCTGTAAATTCCCCATATTCAACCGATGAAACCTCAATGTAATCACCTACTCTTGCAGAGTTTAGGCATTATGCCAGTTTTTCTTTAGGGTTATTGTTGCCTACATGGATGCCATGTGAAATACATGAGTCATCTCATTGTACATGTGTTTCCATACTGCATGTCCACGTCATTTTTTATGTAGGTAGGTAGGCCTCAACATTCTTTGTCTTGGGGATCTTATTCTCCTTTCTAGATGGAAGTAGAGCTCCATTGTTATAGATGGAAGTAGAGCTCCATTGTTATGTGGAGGTTAGGGAAGTCCCTTGATTTTCATGCCTTTCTCCACATGCTCATGCCTTAGCCTTTCCAAAGTGTAGAGTATGGTGCTAAGGTTCCATGTCTCTTCCTTACCCACACCTATGCATGCCTTTATGCCACATTATTGCATAGAAGACGTTTCCTTTTCTTTTTTATATGGAGTACTGAGCATGGAGCTAAATATTTCGTTCCCACCTGTTCACTCCTTCTCATGTGCCTTACCTTAGCTAAATGTTTTTGTGATGTGCGGAGAACAAATAATTAAATTTCCCTCCTGTCATCTATGTCTCTATGCGACCCAAAGCTCTGAATAAACTTCATGCCTTAACTATTTTTGAACTTCTCCAATACAATGCAAAATGAATTAGAGTAAGGTTTGGATGTAGAATTTAAATCCATTAAACTTGCAAAACTTGTGGCTTTTATGTGTTGAACTCAACATATTATTTTAGATGAAATTAGATCTAATAATTAAATAAAATGGATTAAAAAACCTAAATTCAAGTCAAACTTAACATAGATTTGAACATGAAATATTTTTTTTAAACATGAATGGTTAATTTTTTATATATTAAAATGTTGAAACCAACCAACAATTATAAAATTTCCAGGCTTCTGCAAAAGCTAATGGCTCTAAAGTATTTTCCCAAAAGAAACCAAAGTCTAATTCACTATCCAAAATGTCTTCAACATCATGTGCATTTACTACACTTCTTGTGTTGTATACATGAACATAGTGGCCAAGAAGATAAGTACATAAAAACATCAAAAAACAAAACTAGGCCTACAAGATGCTAAAACTGGAATTTTATTTCTACCCATGTCTGACAGAGTTATCCCCTTCCTGAGCAGGTTGATGGATTGAATCCTCCTCCGTGTATTTTTCTTTTGCTAATGTAGAGGTGTGGAAATGACTGCATTAGTTCATATTTAGCAAATTGTCAAGGTTTGCCCGCATTCCTTCAATTTGGCTTCCTTGCTCTCTTAAGTTGCTTTCAATGTCTTCAATCTTGGTATCCAATGTTGAGGTATGGTATGAGATTTTCTTGAGAGAATCCAACAACTCTTGTATTCAATCATTTATCACTTGCAACATATGTTTGAAATCGCCCTTGGCACTCCTCATGCCACTAAAGAGCTCCCTCCATGACGACATTTTCCTTGTCTGCTAACGAATCGATTGAGAAGCTTCTCCACCGATGAGCCAAAATATTGTGTTCCTTCCACACTTAGGATTCCCTTTCCAATGGGGAAAGAGTTGGGGCCACAAATTTACACCTTTCAATTACCCAAGATTCGAACATAAAATACTAAGAAAAACATTCAATTTAGTTTTTTCCTCATTAAATTTTCATTTAATTCAATATATATATATATATATATATATTATTTAATTCAATATTATATATATTTACGCTGAAGACGTTTTTTAAGGGGCCTTCTCCTCTCATGCCTTCATCGTTTGTCGACGGCCTATGAGGAGCCACCACCTATTGTCTGGAGCCGCCACCTGTCGTCTTTCCCCACACATTTCCCTCCACTCCATCTTGCTACCTGTCACTACCCACTTTCTCCTCCTACTCCATCACCTCTCTACGCCCTCCCTGCTCCTTCCAATCATCTGCGCATATCCCTTCTACACCCTCTTTCCACCACACATGCACCCCCTCCATCACGTCTCACTCCTCATCACCCCCACACCCCTCTTCACACCACCCAAAAACGCACTGCTCCATCCCCAACCCACGCTTCCTTCTTCCATCCTACACCACCACCATCATGCCCTCCACATCTCCCTTCTCCCCACTCAGCCTTCCCTTTACCACCCAATGCCCAGCTTCTTCTCCATATCTGTGTTCTCCGCAATTTCTACGCCTCCCCACTCTTCTTGCACGCCCCTCCAACCACGCACATCCTCCTATGCACTCCCTCCTACTATTGATCCTCCCCACTTCTCCACACCTTGCTCATCTCCCCCACCTACTCCTATTCCATCCCCCTACTACTCTCCCTCCAACGCTCTCCCCCAAAACCGCCAACCCTGTCCACCCCGCTGCTCCACTTTGTGCGCCCTTCATCCACTCCATCTCCACCCTGTCTACCATATCCACTCACCCCATGCTACAACCACCCCTCCAGTCGTCCCTTCCTCATCCATCCCATGACCACTCCACTCTCGTCGCAGCTCCATGCAAGACCTACACCAACCAATGTTAATTTTAATTAAAAAAAACCTTTATGCAATCTATTAGTCACAATGAAAAATCAAAACCCCTTCCCAGTGCATGTAGCTCAATCCAGAACGTGAACAGAGTATTCGAAAACCCTTGCCAAACTTAGAGCACCACGACCAAACCCAGTGAGAACAACCACCACCTTAGTGAATGCAGGAGGAAATGTGACCCCAAATCCAATTACGGTGAATGAAAATACAGAACGCAAATAGAGTACTCGACAACCCCTATCAAACACAGAGATACCAAGCACAGAGAGCACCATGACCAAACCTAGCGAGGAAAACCACAACCAGAGCAAATGAAGGAGGAAATGAGACCCCAAATCCAATTCCAGTCAATGAAAATCCAATTTCAAGCAAAGGTTCAAGAACCCCAGTGAAAATCCAAAATGGTGTAGCAATGTAGAAATCCCCACAAACACTTAGGTTTTTTACAATTTGGATCAGTATACCATATGTAATTGTCATAAGCCGAAATGAAATAGCCAACTTCTCAGCATTGTGTTCTTCATACCTCCATAGCTCCTAAGCAACCAAGACAATCAATCAAGCAGCCATAGTGATATGTATAACTTTAATGCAATGCTCGCGCTATCTTGATCAATTCACCAAGAGTAGCTCAATGTGGACTAGTCAGTTCTCTAAACCGATAAACGAAAATGGAGACACAAGGTGCCGAGGAAAAATGTCATTGTTACTGTACGGTACATGGACAGATGACAAAGGTTCTTTGAACATATGTACATTAAGAGAGCGAATGCCAGCTTGGGCAGTCTGCGATGTTGTGTTGTTGTTATGATCAAGTTTACAGGCCGTGTCTTAACATTAACAACTAAAAAACGCATCGACCTCAGGATTATTTGTTGACAGTTGCTGATTGTTTGTTGAGTGCCCTTCATGCATGGAAATCACGTTGCATATAATATGCTCAACTGAAACATAACTGAATGGGTAATGGCCCAATCCAACTCTCTGACCATCATTCGTGGACGTAGTAAGGAAGGGTACCCGCTAAAAAGAAGGGGCATATAATGCTCCCCGTGTCCATGTGACCATTACTTCATTGGATCAGTTTTCGTCTTCTCATAATGGGTGGGTCAGTTGTAAGGTATGAACCGGTGGACACAGAAATCAAATTTAGATGTTTTATTTATATACCACATCTTTTATTTTTTTATATAAAATTATTATCTCAAAAAAGACACTTACTTTTGGGCAAGCATGATCTATCACTAAAAAAAATAATTATGTTTAATATGATGGAAGGAAATTTTAAAAAAATAATTTGTTATACATAAATATAAATAAAATGTAATGCCTTCTTATAATTTTGCAAATATAAATACTATAAATCCATATTAATATTAATAATATGGCTTATGTCCACGTATATCAACCATGTCAATAGAGCCTTTTATTGTGATTCCTATTAACAATAGTTGCATGATACTGGGCATTGAATTTTGTGTTGCGAACAGTACATTGGCGGCGTTTAAGTTACAGATTGCTCAAACTTAGTTATACTATCTATCGTATAGAAAAAAAAAATCATGGATGGATCCATTCCTCATGGCATACTATATATTACATCATTGAATCAAAAAAAAAATTCTATTAATTTAATTAGGTATCTGATGTAACCAATAGAAACGCCTAATTTGTAAATGGGGGTCGATCCTTGGAGCTTGGATGACCAGCCCACATAAAACAATTAAGCCCCGACGTGAACAAAGAAATAATGCTTGCGCAGATTGTACCACCTTGTAGTGAATGCAGGCAACGTCAACAGGACACTTGTCGGATGGCATCCCCAACCCCCATCACATCAAGAAAATATGCTATCAAACATTAACTCGACCTGGCCTTATAAAAAATTTGCATCTCTACGTTTGAACTATTTCCTCCCTACGTGCGACGCACCCCATGAGCTTTGTATTCATCTGGAAGAGGCCACTGTCAAAAATCCATTGCGTACAAAAGCTGAGGGTTCCAGGATGCTGAAGAAAAACCACCGCGCATAGAAACTCATAATTTCAAAGCTAAGGGTTCCAGGTTGCTGAAGAAAAACCACCGCGTGGAGAAACTCAGAATTTCAAGTCGTTTCCGTTGTTGAAAAAAATCCACCGTGTTGACAGGATTCCATGTCCGCTGCTGAATAGGCCACTGCTTAGAATAGGATTCCAAGTCCGTTGTTGAAGAAGAGACACCGGGTAGAAAGCTTACCATATCTGAATAAATTGTAAATCCAAGTTTCTTCAATCAAATTCAGTGCGATTTACAGAATTATACCTCTCAAACATAAACCTCAATACTTGGATGTATTCCTCGCTACTAAACGATACGGCCAAATAACAAGAATAAGCACGAGTTTGTTCAATTTGGTAAAGGTTATTCCTCCTACAGTAGAAGTGGTTAAGCCTAATGAAGATTGGAATAACTAATCTCAACAACCGAAATGCAGACACTCCAATCGCGAAATATTTCTCGTAAATTCCATGATGCTTCCAAAAGGTTTCATCTATAGTCCACAATAATTATGAATGTAGAGGTGGATGCTTTGTGGTGGTTTCAAGATGTCCTAAATACAAGTAAGAAATTTGTGTGTTAAGAAAAAAAAACAAAGTCAGAAAGGGAGCATCTATGAAGGATATGAAGAAATAATGCACATACAGTAGAGATTACATTCAAAAAATAGATCGCGTGAGAAGCACCAAGCTAATACATAGTTTTGGCTTGCATAAAGGAATTTTCACAAAGTATATGTGATGTAGGGGCATCCCTAGAGTAACGAAGTCGGTGAGCACGTTAAATGAATTTCGTAATAAATCATAACATAAGTGAGCACAATGCATATGGGTGAAACATTCAAAGAAATTAGTGTCAGATGCTAAAATCATGAACAACGCAAAGGGAAATGACAAGAAACACACACATTGTGGAAGAAATGTGCATCAAAAGAGAGTGCATAACAACGTTTAAGTGCACGAAGTATGACTTTGGTGCATGGTAGATACATGACAATGAAAGTGCATGGTAGTGAGCATGTAGAGTGATGATGGAAAGTCACAAAATGAGCTAAAGAGAACTAGAGGAAGTTGAAGCAACATAAATGTATTCAATTGAAAGTCATAAGAGTAACTTAAATTGTTGAGGAAGTCGAAGAGTGAATAGGAAAAGAGAAAAAAAAAGATTGTTGTTATTAGAGTTAGGTTAAAGGGTCCAAAAGAAAGCCCAAGAGATAGATATGTAGTGTAGAGAGTTAGTTGAGAACCAAAATAGAGCATTAAGGCACATTTTGTTAATCTATACCTACATCTTGATTTCTAATAATGAGAATGAACATATCTTATCCCAAGCTATGATCTTGTTCTTAATGTTGTGTCATTAATTTCTTTTAGCATGTGATTTCTTATAGTGTAACATATGATTTGTTTGTTACAAACCGTTGTGCTTAACTTGGGAAGTTAAACTTACTGGATAAATGAGGTCATTCTTCGTTCTGCTCCCAATTATGTCGAGATGATGGAGGTAAAATATTTTCTCATGTAAAATTAACGCATTGAAGATCAAAGATTTTATATTATTGATTTTGGCGGTTGGGATCATCACTGCCAACGCTAGATGCAAAGGTAATCCTTTGGGTAGAAATGGTAGGGCTCATTTCAACGTCCATAGGACAGTACACCAAGCTTAGCACCACATTGGGACAATCTATTTATGATTGACACAAATTTGTTGGACCAAGATACCTCTTAGCTCGACCGTGCAAATTCATCATAAACTTATATAATCTACATACACACAACTTTCTCTCATTTTAAATATACTAAATTATTTTCAACGTTTCATTTCCCCCGCTTCAGGGTTTCATTTCCCCCGCTTCAGGATATGCTAGTTTAATTTTAATACACTTCTCGTAATCTTACCATTTTCTCAGGTATGTCTTTCTTTACGGTCTCATTAGTTAAAGTTTAATCGTGTAAAAGTTATTAATTTTAATTTAACATCACACAAAGAAGTATCAAAGTTGGATTGACTTGGTGGGGCTTTGTTCATGATGTTATGCACTAATTGATAAAATGAAAGCTCCAATTAACTTTTTTATAAAGGTGTACGCAGGGGACAAGAGGGTCCACGTGGGGTTGATACACTTAAGCGGTAGACGTACGTTTACAAGTACGGAGGGAACCACTATAGTGTCACCATAATTCTTGATAAATGTATATTAAGGATTCTCTATCGAGGAAAAATATTTTTGAGGAAATAAAATATTCCTTTAATGTTATGTAATGATATCATTATTAGTTGCAAAAGGCCAAGAATCGCTATGAGTGTTGTAAAAAGTATATTGAAGTGTTATGTTATATTATTATTATTATTATTATTAACTTTAATATATAAAGTTAAGAATAGTTAATGATATTGTAAAATATACTCTTATAGCTAACACAATGCAGGTTAAAAATGCATTATGAATGCGAGACAAACAAATATCATCCATTGGGCAAAGTTGTGGAAGTTGCCAATGCAAGCTTCATAGGCCAAACAACCATACACATAAACCTTCATCAATTGAGATTGTTTGAGATCATAAACCTCCAAAACTAGTGCTCAAAATTTGTTATACGAAGACAAATAATCATATATTGTGCTTTTATGCAAAGTTGATAATTACAAACATAAATATTGTTTGTAAACAATAACTCAAAAAATACAGAAACCATGGGTATTCCCTTTTCATAAAACCCAACGGTATGACTTCTCATCAGTGTTCCATCTCCATAAAAAATTAAAACATAGCTTCCTTATACAATCCATGGTACCTGAAGGAACATATGCCAAAAAAACCTAATATATAGGTAAGGCTTCCAGTACAAACTTCATCATAACTAATCCGGCTCCCTGGGATAACCACTTCTTACACCAAAGATTAATCCTATTCTCAATTTTACCAATGAGCCATACCTAATCCCTTCGGAGATAATCATTGGGATTTATGATGAAACCCAAGTAATTTAAACCCAAGTTAACGTCAACCAAGACAAAGTCAAATTGAGAGACAATCCATTCAGACACCTCTTGATCCAGATTCATGAATGAGACAATATATTTTCTAGCATTACACACCATTCTTGTAGCTTTAGCAAATAAAGACATAATGGATTTTAACTTGACAATATCCCTCCTTGAACAATCAGAAAAAAGCAGGATGTCATCTACAAAAAGCAGATCAGTAATAAAAACAGATCCCCCAATCCTGATCCCCTTAAGAAACCCATTGGACTTTGCATGATGAATAGCTCTACTCAGTCCTTCCACAATTAATAGAAAGAGTAAAGGAGCAAGAGGACAATCTTTCCTCAAGCCTCTCCTAGGCCTAAAAAGGGGAGAAGCAGAACCATTTATCAAAATTGCAAATGAGACAAATTGTACACATGAAAGGATCCAGTTTACAAAAGGGAGATCAAATCCAACCTGTACAAAAACCAGTCTTAGGTAAGTCCAGTTGGCCCGGTCATATGCTTTAAATATATAAGCTTTAATTATAATTGTAGGTAAACGTTTCAACTTGATTGTGTGCTTAACTTATTGGGAAATACCTATAGCCTCGTGGATCTGTCAACCCTCAATGAATGCAATATGTTCTTGTGAGACTACTCTTGACAATATACCCATGATCCTTCTGGCGATGATCTTGGTAATCGGTTTATATATGCAATTGCACAGAGATATAGGCCTATAATCCTTCATATTAACCACTCTATCAGTGTTAGGTATGAGTGCAATGAAAGTGTTGTTGAAAGCATCCACGATTCTTCCTCTAATCCTAAACCTTTAATAAAAACAAGAAGGTCCATCTCAAATAGTTCCATAAACCCAGAAAAAATTCCATTAGCCATCCATAAGGCCCAAGACTTTTGTCCTTCTACATAGAGTGAACTGCCTCTTTAAGTTCTTCAAGTGTCACTTCCTACTTTAGAGGTAAATTCCATTCCTCACTAACAAAGGATGGATAATGGGAAATAAGGCTTAATGTCAGTGTTACAGAGGCCCTCTCATCTTCCTTAAATATATTGCCGAAATGGTTCACCACTACTCTTGCAAAGTTCTTGAAACCAACTACCTGTCTACCATCTTCCTCTTCAATCTGCCACAAAGAATTAGTGTTGTTCCTGTGTCTGATATAATTATGAAAATATTTTGAATTATCATCCCCTTTTGTAGCCATATAGCCCTTCTTTTAAGTCTTATTGATGCCTCTTCCTCCTTTAAGATTTTCCTTCTCCTGGTCTCAAGATCCGCTATATATATTTTTTGATCTAAAGATATGAAACCTTCAGGGTTATAAGCATAATAACAAGCGAGTTGTGATTCTATCCTCCCAAGCTCAATGCCCCGATTCCTACTTGTTTCCACTTCCCATGAAACAATATGATCTTTGATATTTTTAAGGTTGTTTAGAAACTCTAGTGCTATTGAAACTTGACTATTTACAATATCAAAAGGAATCCATAAAATTTTTACCAACTAAATATGGACCTCATCTTCCAACCAGGTAGCATTGAACTTAAAGGGACTGGGTGGTTTTTGCTAATCCACCTTCACCTCCAAAAAAATGGGGAAATGTTCCGACTCTCCTCCTTTTCCAACCCATTTTTTAATGCAGAGGAGCATATGAAAAGCTCCTTCCTTGACTAGAAATATATCCAACCTTTTGGCTATTCTGTTTGGACCTATGTTCCTCCAGGTGGGCCTTAAGCTAGTGAGTGGAAGGTCAAATAAGGAGACCTCCTTGAGCCTCTTAATAAAATAATCCGATAATGGATCTTTGTGTGCACTTCTCCCCCAAGTCTCTACTTCCCCCAAGGGGAAGTTTAAGTCACCCTACAATATAAACCTTTCCACATTTTATGAAAGACAAAATTGAAAATCCTCTTCCAATAATCCATCATGTGAATATGTGCGCCATAGATATTTAAAAGAGTAAATGCATGTACAAATTCCCTAGAGAAGAGCACAATGTCCAAACCTGAGAAACTACCCAACTATAAGTACACATAAAAGATGTAGAAATCCACCCTATAATAATGCCCCCAGATCTACATATAGCATCAAGACATATAAAATCCTATCTAGACAATAGAGACCTCAATTATACCAAAATAGAGCCACTACCTGCAAGAGTTTCAGGTAATAAAATCACATACAGATGTTGAATAGACTCTAATCTTTTAAGAGAAAGATTCTTGGAGGGTTGCGCTAACCCTATATAGTTAAAGGACATCACTAGCATTAGTTAGCATTAATACAGGAAGAACATGCTCTAAGTGTCCCTTTCAATGTCATTTGATGCCCAACCCTAACATCAGGGCATCATGATCCCTATCTAAAACCATAACAGACTTATGAACCCAAAGTCTTGAGGAGACTACCAAGAAGGCCTGATAAATGCCCCCTCCCAAACTCAATCCCAAACATGACTTGGAGGAGATCCTCACTCTAAGATGGTAATGAGTGGTCTTATTTCCAGAGATAGAATCACAACCCACTTCAATTGGAGCCATCTTTGGGGTCATTTCCGAGAGAACATCATTCAAATCCTAATAGACATCAGCAATAGCAATAGAACACTTCAACACAATTGAATCTTGACTAAGACAGACAAGAGGAGAAGAAGATACATCCTTCATAAAACCCCACATGAGACCATCTTCACACACTTCATAACACCTAAGGAGAGATGAAACATCAAGAGTAGAGAACATCCCATCGATTTCCTTGTAGCCAGGCCCACCCAAGGGGGTCGAGAAAATGCACCAAATCAAATTGAAAATCTTGAGGAGAGTTTAGAGATGAGTCATAAACTACGACAAGGTCGGGAAGAGCCTGATTCTAGTCTTGCTCCATAACGTCCCTCCCACAATGAACAAAAACGTAATCCATAGACACTTGGAAATCCTTACAAAGGAGAGGGGAAGCCAAAAGCTCCTTATCAAAGAAATGGGACACAATACCAATTTACAAATTAGGAAAAGGACTGGCATGCTCAAGAGGAGGAGGAATATCAAGGGGATGATTAAAACAATCAGACCCACCCTGAAAGGAGTCAAATGGGATCCTTTGTTCTGAATCAAGAGTTCCTGGTCCAACACAAGGTTCCAAATCCTTAGACTCTTGAACCAATACAGCTTTAGAACCACCTAGGAGAGTATTTGGACTAGGAAAAAGTGGAGAAGACAAGAACAAAAATGGTGTTGACCCTCCCTGTATCTTATTGCAGTGAACCATAGTAGTATAAAGATCTTTCCCACAAGCCCTATAATCATCTACTAACCACGATACTAAATTCCTAGAATGATAAAAACCAACAAAAACCTTATGAGAATATTTGTACATCATAACAAAATATTTAGAGACATTCCCAACAGATGGTAGATCCTCATATAACTCGGGATTAAAAAAAGCAGAGTGCGGAACCTTTAACTTACCAAGAGAGGGAGTGGTCAGGTTTACATTAACAAGCATCTCCAGGGCAGGCGAGTCTTCCAGCATACAAGAGTAATGAACATCGGGAGGAACTGTAAGAATACTTCTCAAAGTCAGCTACTATTTGTGTGTCTCAAGAACCGCTACCTCCTCAAAACAACACCCAATCAAAGGAAAAAATCCCATAGGGTTATTAACAACATAAATTCCCTCATAATTCTTATTTACAAGAGGAAGGGTAGTCTACAACCTCTTCGGGCCTGAAAAATGGCATACCCCCATCATTTGTTTTCCTTCAAATTGCTCTGGTGAATGGAGAGAGAAATCGTGAACAAGATGACCATATGAATGTCATATATTACAACATAACGAGATACCAATATAATCCAGCAATTGTATGTGAAATAAATTACCCTTCGAGATGACCATCTACTCTGCCGGTATTCCCTCCCATAGATCAAGGTCAATAAGAATTTTAGCAACAAACATAATGCTTCAGTCCTAATAACTGTATTCCACCAAGAAATGATCCCCCGAAGCCAAGCCAATCATCCTAAATATGTCCATAGTCCATAGTTCTAGCGGCAGGTCCAAGAACTTAACCCAAATAGAATGTTTGTATACATTCTCTCTATGAGCATCAAATGACGATGACCAATTTTGAGCTTTATGGTGATGGATTCCCACAACCAAACCCAACCAAGCAACTTCAACACATCCTCTGAAGTCCTTAGGATGAACCCCAACCATCCCTTCGCTAAGGTGAAACATCGAGGATTCTATCCCAAAAATTCAACTCAAGTATCATTCACCCAATTCCTAAAAGTGGACATACACATGCTATGTCCCACAAATCTCCCCACCAAAGCTATATCAGAAAGGGAAAAGACCTCATACATCTACACACCCTCTCCCAAAACTAAATTGATTTGTGTACCCTTCTGTTTAACACATTTTTTGACCTTCCGTCGGGGGATCTTGAATGGTGGATGTGTTTCAGTAACCTCGGCAGTTAAATGTTCCCCTTCTACACACAGCTTTGAACAATATTTGGAAAAAACTTTTGATAACTAATCTACCACCATACGCCCCTCATGAACAAGTAAATCCACAAGAGAAAATAATGCCAACCCCTCTTGAATGGAAAATTTAGGTGTTGTAAGAATTTCCAATGGGGCACACATCTACCTTCAAAACTAGAAAGGAGTTGTTCAAGCAGAGAAACCAAGGACAAACCCTTGTCGAGCTTAGAAATAGTAGAAAAATCTAACGAAAGCATTGCTACCCCATAAGAACTCGGGAGAGAGAAACAAGATGGAAAAATAGTCATGTCACCAATAATGTTAGTTAAATGAGCTTCTTGTCATCTCCAAGGAGATTACCTTTGGGGTATCAAACCATCAACCCTATCCATGGAATGAACCGCTTGGTTCCATATGTCAACCATTAGACAATGCCAAATGTCCAAGCGATCAGTGCATGTACCTCCATCATCGCATATAGTGACAAATGCAATCAAAAAGTGATTAAACCTAGTAAAAAAGCCTCCAAAATATCATAATAAATGTGTCATGTCAGAATAAAACCATAAATGAGCGCCCAAAAAGACAAGAAACTTCTTATGGAGGAAAATTCCCTTCTATGAACAAAACTAAGAACAAAAGAGACTAAGTGACAGCTTCGGATGCTGCAAAACTCAACACCCCCCATGTACACCCCAAGCACCTCCAACTCCATGATCGAAGCTCCACACCCTAATGCACAGTCTCTACTACAAACCCTAATGCATAGTCTCAGCTCTACATGGTACCCCCAACCCATCTTATGATCAATGTTTGAATCTTCGTTACTTCTTAAATTCTGAAAATATAAAAACAAAAACATTGAACTGTTCGAAATTTTGTTATTTTTTTTCTTAAAAATTAAGAGTAATATAAATTTATCTTTAAATGGTAAAGTTATTGCGCAGAAAAATCTCTCTCTCTCTCTCTCTCTCTCTCTCTCTCTCTCTCTCTCACACACACACACACACACACACACACACACACACACACACACACACACAACTATCAAGTCTATTCTTGATCTTTGGTGGATCGGTTATGAACTGTAATCTTTTTACATATACTTTAATATAAGTATAGGTTTTTTGTATGAAAAAAAAATCAAGTCTATTTGACAATGTATACTCATTTATTTGGGTCTCGTTGTTGCCAATGGTGAAAATTTGTGTGGTGTAAAGCATTAAACCTAATTAACAACCCCACTTATATATATGTTCTCCCTCCCCCCCCTCTCTCTCTCTCTCGAACAAGTATCAATTCTATTTACTTGATCCTTGGTCGATTGATTATGAACTGTAATATTTTTACATATACTTTAATATAAGTATAGTTTTTTGTATGAAAAAAATCAAGTCTATTTGATAGTGTATACTCATTTATTTGGGCCTCATTGTTGCCAATGGTGAAAATATGTGTGGTGTAAAGGACTAAACCTAATTAACAACCCCACTTATATATATGTGGATGGGGATTATAATTTTATATAAAAAATAAAAAATAATGACTCTTCACTAAGTGTATCCCACCTCATCCACTAATCCATAGCATAATTTATAATTTTAATAAATATGAATATTTTATTCATGAGATATTCAATGTTTTCAACTTTCAATTTCCCTGTTTTTTTTCAATATATCAATTAATAAGTATATATGAAAAAAAAGTGCATTCTATCACCGACCATATATAAATGAAAAATAAAATATTTTAATTATTATTTCAGGGTATTTTTACATCATTTGATTTGGGATTCTTATTTGAATGTATTAGGAAAAAATTAGTATACCATTCAAAATCTCTAGGGATACGAGATCTTATTGGAATCCAATGATTTCTCTAAGCTAAGAGCATATTTTCTGCAACTATAATGGTTTAATATTGGGCGTATCAATCAATTTTATGGAGAAATTCAAGTTCTGTTAAATTTGATAAATTTTGGATTAGAAGATCCTTAGAAACCCTTAATGGTGATACTTGATGCAAGGAATCTTGCTATGATACATCCATTGTTAACATGCAGTCCATTACATGAGAAGGAGGTCAAATTTATATTCAAAATCATTAAGACATTAAATTTCCATGTAAACTTGATTAAAATGTAATCTACTCTACCCAATTAAGTGTAATCAACCTACTTCCCAAGCCCTATATGTAAAATGTAAGGGCTCGGTGGTGTAAGTGTAGTTATGTCCCTTTCTTGGTTATAACCCTTCATTAGTTTGTACCTAGATTTTCAGCCCTTAAATGGAATTGAAGAGGGGAAATATTGATGCACGGGTGAATGTATTGCCATTGATAAAACAGTCATGAAACCTAAGCTCTACTTTAGGTCTCAAAGGCGAAATGCGCATGGATACCTATGTTCAACACTTGGGAATGACTCGTCGCATTTGATCCGAATTTTATGGGGGAATATGGTATAAATTTGGATGTATAAGTCATAAAAGCATTAAATGGAGAGGCTACCCTCTCCCATCCATGGTTTTGGAATCTTCCATGCATCCCACCGTTTAGAATACACCCATCCATGGTATTTGGTAGCCCGTGGTTTTGTTCCATGGTATGGCTTCAAGGCACATTGTAATAGTATTATATAAAGGGCTCTATGCCTTCTCAATAAAGGAAGCTATTATTTTTGGCATCCTACCTTTGTCTTATTTTATTGAATTATTATTGGGTTATTGGTTCTAAGTGTCTTTCTTAGTATAGCTTGAGAGGTGAGGCTCAAAGGACCCTCTTTGAGCCTCACCCCTCCATGTGTCATATTTACTCTATGTTTCTCTGTCTAGGATTTTCACAGCCCAGATCTCACTGTTGTGTCTTTCTCACAGCTGATCCATAGTCCACTTCATCTTTGAGGTGATATCTTCTCTTCCTCTCTCAGCAATCAAGTCTTCCAGGTCTCATCCCCCAAGATCTGGATCAGCATTAGTCACTTTACTTACTAGCATTGAACCAACAACATTGACATTCAAATCATTACAAACATTTAGTCAAGATTACAGCTAATACAAACATTAAAACTTATGCTAACAATTAAATCTATAAGCCATCGATGCTAAAGCATATAGCTAAACCTACCGAATGAATTAATTTGGGAATTTGGTTTTCACAAAGTACATCACTTACCTCATAAATTATGTCATCCCAAAGCAAGTTTGGATTATGCACGCCCATATAATAAGGTTATCTAAACATTTTTCCCCTATAATAAGGTTATTTAAACATTCTTATGGGGACAGAGGAGGAGAGTATTTATGTAAAGTGAATGCATCTTTCATAGATAATAAACACAATTTGAAAACATAATAACCATAAGCTACTGATGCTAACATTTAAAACTAGTTATATTGGCATTTAAAAAAACTAACCTTCACATATAGTTGATAGCTAATACTTATATTTGACATTTAACCTACTATTGTTGGCATTTCATTGGCATTCTAACTAATACAAGTACTGGAAAAACATAGAGACTAGCATTGTACTTATATTTTTCATTTGAGCTTCAAGCTAATAGATGTTGGAAGATAAGCACTTCAAACTGCTAACAGTAGGTCTGATCTGACAAACAAACTAAGAAAGGAGCGCACGAAGGAGTGGGGAATTGGGCTAACAAATGCTTAGTATTTCCCCCCCCATGTCGTAAGCCCCTATCCTAGCTTAGGAATAGACTAACATGTAACATTTGTTCTCTATTTTAGGATAGATTCCTCTTGCCAAAATGGCATAACACCCATAATAAAAGTAAGAAATAAATAAGAAAAAAAATGACAAGGAACTATAATCAAAACCATACCATGTTTAAGCATCGTGCATTCAGAGTCCACAAGGAAACCACCAACTCCATGTTTAAGCCATGCATTGTGAGTCTCGAAGGAAACCACCAACACTACATTTAAGCCATGCAACCTAGTCCCGAAGGAAGCCACCTTCTCTCCTCCAATTGTAGTCCATCAAACCGTAATTAAAGTTAAGCTCTAAAGACTAGGAAAATTTTCCTACATGGAGACCCAAGAGGACGGTGTTTGTCATGGCCTATGGAATCCAAAATCTATATGCGAACTAATTTGGCTAACCACATATCCCAACCATTGGTGCGTATGGAATTTTTTCTAACCTACTCCCACTAGCATTCTTCTAGGGATGATCTTCTATTTGAGGGATTTGAATTTAAAAGTTCAATTATTCAATTTTTGGAAAATTATTCAATGGATGATCTTTGATGCTAGTTTTGAAGATTTTTTTATGGGTTTCTTAAAGTTGTTTGGATCCCAATTTCTAGGGTGGAATCCTTGTGGGCTTTGCAATTTATAAACTATTATCATGGATTGCAAATTTACATAGCCATATTTCTCAATGGACCGAATAAATTGTCGAATGTAGAATTTTGGTATGGATTGTAATATTAAATTTCTGAACAGTTAGATTGTAATATTTAACAATTATAATAGTCTTAACCTAAACTTAACTGGTTAATTGTTTTCTCTATTTTTTAAATAGAAAATGAAGCTAAAATAATTGGTTCATTGTTTTCTCTATTTTTTTAAAATAGAAAATGAAGCTAAAATAATTGGTTCATTGTTTTCTCTAAAACAATTTTGAAAATGAAGGGTAGACAATGTCATTATAGCTATGAGTATAGCTATGATCAAAGTCTTATTATAGCTATGAGTATAAATCTTATTAGCGTTGATGATTTTCAAGCTTTTGGTGAAACTATTTTCATAGTGTTTCTACCTAGCATGAAGAAGCCACCTCTGCAGGCGGGCAAGATATCAAAACAATCCAATTGCAAGGAGAAGAACAATTCGGGTTTAAAGTACCCAGATAGAACTTCAAAACTCGTTTCCATTGAACATAGGAACATAAATATTACTACAAAATTGATTTGTAGCAAACTGAAGATGTAGTGCTCATAAACTGATATAGCATAATGTAAGAATTGAAAAAATTTATGAATGAATCCAAAGAGACATAGTATATATTTTCCTTTGAGTAGCGTTTAAGGAATTGATTGACTTTTAGTTTGTTATCTGTAGTTTCAGATATACATATAACACATCAAGGACCGTTGGCACAACATGGTACATACCTGATGAGAAATGCATCCTTCCAGCAAAACATCATTCTTTTCCAGAGCAAATAATATAAGGAATATGGATGAAGATGAGGCGATGCAGGTGCAACAATATCAATGGATGAAGGCAATGCAGGAATATCATAATGAGGATGTGTATAATATTGATAAGATATTATATATTATTAAATGTTCATTCAATGCTCCATGTTGTCGCCGAGATGCACACTTGGGGGGAAGCACAGAAGAAATATTTCGAAGTTGCTCGGTGTGGCCTTGGGGGCAATCAAAGAGTCATGTGTTGTCACCTGATCCTGACTCCTTTGTTTAGGAAAAATCCTAACGAAGCCAAGGGGGGTAGACCCTAATAAAGAGTTCTAAGACTCTTAAATTTATTTGGTTGTTACAGATGAAAGTAAGTTGTTTTTAGGAGTTTTATAATGATGACTAATAATCGACACAAGATATTGCAACTTTAAATTGAATCAACGGCATAAATATGAATACATTCACGACATAAGATAGAGAAAAATATAGCAAATAAAAATACCAGTGCCGTGGAGTCAAAATAAAATGGTGCTTGTTGTTGTAAAGAAAACTATTTTGCAATGCTCTTGGTCAATTTTAGCTTATTAGGGTGAAAATGATTAGGGGGAAATAGAGATTCCTGATATACCTTGCGCTATGGGAAATATGTCTGGATTTATGATCTAGGTGGCTTCGTACAAGGACGTGTGGGTTGGAATGGAGTCTCAAAAGCAGTGTTCAACACTACACCAACAAGGGTGTAGCCTAACTGTGCTCTGAGGTTGCCTCCCAGTTTTTCCCGCTTCCTTAGTCGAAATTTCTCCACTTTCGAGGCAACGCCGGATTTTCGTTGGTTTAGGGGACTTGATTTTATTAATGACTGGATCAATTAAATGTGAAAAATTATGAAGTGTGAAACAACCGTTTTTTATATCCCAAAGCTCAGACCATCCTGTGATGGGTAGAGCATACACGGTGTTTGCAAAAATGTTAATTCCAATTTTTTTTACTCTCCGACAAAGAGCACTCTTGATCTTCTAAAAGTGAGATTCAAGATATTTTAAGAAAGTAAAAAACCCTCTGATAAAGAGCGCTCTTGATCTGCAAAAGCTAGATTCAAGAGACTTTAAAAAGAAAAATGAAAATGTAAAGAAATACATACACAAAGAAAACGAAGGTTCTCTAATTACTACCCAAGAGTCTCTTTCAGGTCAAAGACCGTACTCGGGAAAGAAAGGGGGTTAGTATTCAATTTATTCTCGAAATAAGGTAAAGTAAAAACTGAAGAAAAAAAAAATCTAGATCTACTTGCAATAATTGAAAGAACTAATCTAGCAAGCAAAAACTAATCTAAAGCATAAAGTCAAGGGGACGGGTACAGGCTTCCCCAACATTGGGTGAAGGGGGTGTGGGAACCGTAATCCCACTTGCATTTTTATTAATTTATTACAAGTTTTAACTCTTTGAAAGAGAGCGCTCTTGATCCGTGAAAATGAGATTCAAGAGACTTTATTAGATTAAAAGAAGCTTAAATAAGTACAAGGGATTAAAAATGGTCTTTTTTTATGGTTCAAGCTCCCAAATCGCTTTGCTCCTTTGATTTTCTATGATAAAGGGACAAAAATCAGCGAACAAAAAAGTTGTTAGAATGTTAGTATTTTTTAGTATAATCACAAAAATTGTACAACTTAGTACTTGAAAATGGTAAGAAAAATTAATACTTCAAGTACTTAAGGAAAGCAACACTTAGATCTAACTATAAAAATGTGAATCTAAAGCACTTTTAAATCTAATTTGAACAAGTAAATAACAAATGATGAAGACTTTAGCTCTAATTTACTTGCAAAATAATAATAACCAAGAAGAGAGAGTTTATATTTTTAAATGGGAAAAAAGTAGAATCTTGCTCAAGCATGAATCTTCTTTGAGATCTCTGGAAACCAATGGGAACAAACTGAGGAGTGATTCTTCTGAAACGTAAAGAAGATGAAGATGTAGCTGAGCTCTGCCCCTTACTCCAAAGCGATCCTGAAACTTCTACACACTTGCAAACAAGGCTTAGATTTGGTATATTAACATATAAAGGATCAAAAGAACATGAATTATAACTTACTAAAGCATGCTACTCTCAATTTTTTTAAATGAAAAACATAAACAAGTAACTTGAAAACTACAAATACTTTCCCTATGTGCTTGATAAAAATCCCAATGAGTCGGATCCGATTACCAAGTTAAACTAACATTGCATAAATTTGAACAATATTACCTCATAAGAAATCACCAATCCCAGACATGCACCATTTGACCCCCAAAGTCTCAATTTTATTCAGATAGTTGCATAAAGGAAACAAACATTACAGTACAAATCAAGCAAATATTTTGTGTATCCCCCTTCAAGAATGGAGCAAGCACTTGCTTTTATAGAAGAACCAGTAAGGAGTGGAGCGCATGAGAAAGGGTTGAGAGAGGGGGTGCATCCTTGAATTATGGAGAAACTTAAGCGTTGAACTAAGATTAACTATTACTTAGTTGGTGTCTTCATATAAGGTGGTTTCCACCGCAAGAGAGGGCGCCCCTCTCTTCATTGTAAATAACTCCCAACAAACGAGCAAGATCCACATGAGGAAGTTGCCCATCTAATTCAAGGAGGACGCAACTCAAATTTTGACCTTCAATTTTGACTTCAAATCGAATCCAAAGTGACGCTTTTGTGAAGGAAGATACTTGCCTTCCTTTAGGTATGATATTCCAAGTCATTTAGCATGCGCTTATTTCTTTATTTTATTTTCTTTTCTTTTTTATAGTTGGTGCATTTTGCAGCACTCGTAGCATTTAAATATTGTTTTGTCACGTCTTTAAGAAAAAATGCCACAAATGACAATTTAAGCACCTGAAACCTAGGAAAAGTGGGACCTAGGTTAAAGAGGATGCTCTGAGCGTGAAAACAAGCATCCTCGCGCCGAATTCCTCCTCCAGACCATGCTTTTATTACATTTTGAATTTTTCCAATGAAACCATTAAAAAATGGTCTAATTTTAAGGGAAAAACAATTATTGGAATCGACTCAAACTCCTAGGGGACCTAGTGCATGTCCATATGACTTAGTACTGATGGATATCATGTAAAAATACACAGACACTTAGGCTTTAATAACCTCCCAAGGTTCTACCGCCAAGGAAAATACTCCAGCTTTGGAGGTGTGAGTGAAAAACTCAGGAATTATGTGTCACTGAAGCGCAACGCATAATTGCTAAGGAAAAAACACTCCAGAGTATCCCTTTCACAGATAAACCTAAGGTAGGCTAAGTGTTTTACAAAAATATCATGCTTAGACCAACTTATTACAATTCCCCCAAGGGGGTCTGGACATGCAAAATTTACAAAGGGCCAAAATTTGTCCCGATGAACTTCTGAACACTGATGATGAACATTGAACATGTTCACAACTCTAGGGGATCGCAATAAATCCACCTAATGTACAAATTAGGAGGTAACACTGCAAATTGGAACCAAGCATTCTTTCATGGCCTTTGTAATAAGATCGCAAATATTTCAGCCAATAGAAAGCAGGCGAAATATTTGAAAACTTGGGATATTTGAAAACTTGGGATAACAACACCGGATAAAAATCATGGATTTGGAAAGTTTGGCTAAAATGTTAAAAAAACAAGGCTAAGTAATATGTGTTCAACCATGAATCAAACACAAGGACACACTGCATCTAGACAAGTAAAATAATAGTATATATAAAGTTTAAGGAATATGTAATAATGTATTAGTTTTCTATTGGGTTTACATAGTTAATAATTGAGAATATGTGTATATAGAGATTAATGAATTCATCACTGTAAATAAATGTTGTGCTTCTTTTCATGCATGTGTCTGTGTATCAAGAAGCATTCTCTGTTGGTTGTTAAAATATGAGGCAGACAAGTGTGAGTGAAAAATAAATCTATGTTATTAACACTAATCTTTATACATGTATATACTTTAATCAAGATATTGTTCAAATCATGAATTTAAATAATTCAAATAACATATTGAGGGGAAATAAAAGCAATTCTCCCATAGTCAATTAAAAGGAAACAAAATTAGATAAGATAACCCAATGGGTAGATTGTAGATATATCTCCAATCGTTATCCATGCGAGGGTCATTTGTATCCTCCAATGGGATATTTTTATTGAAGAAGTAATTCAACAACACTTCCCCTAATGTAATCAACACTTTGAAGAGATATTTTGGTTACATAAGGCTAAAGAAAAACAAGAAAATGTTGGTGCGGTCTTATGATCTTCTCACTCTATGACAATAACTTGTCAACATAAACTTAGCATGATGAGATTTCCTTGAACGCATGGAATAGGCTTGTATTTATAGGCCAATATTGGGTTAGAAGGTGAATTAGTTTAATGTGAATGTTTTAGATTTAAGTATGGGCACCATTGTGACTTAATTAATGAAAGGGATGACCAAGTACCCTCTTATTGAATGAAGAAGGTCCACTAGTATGGTCCTACATTTATCCACAAAGCTCTTAAGGTGATCTTTGGCATTAATGGGTAGTGAAATTGCTCAAATCATGCCATTATAGTGATTGTGTGGGTATCGAGGGACAACCTACACAAGTCACATGACTAATAAAGAGAAAGGTGTCTGAGCCCTCTAAGGGTCAACCTAAAGTTTGACTTCGATTTGTGGTATGAAATTGGCCTGTAATCCATGCCCTTGTATTATTAGGTGTAGTTAATGGTAGTTTGGGATGTCTTCAACTAAAATCACTTAAGTGTCACAAGTGGACAAAATTGGTGTGATAATAGATGCTCCTTGATGTGCGAGGTTAGAAAGGCATTGTATAGCCAAAATACATCATGTGTTTCTTTCCAAAGTGAGAGAGAGAGAGAGATTTTGAATTGGATACATAACCCCGACATATAAGAAAAGGCGACCACAAAACAACTAACAAGGTGATACTATATGATATTTCTTTGAACAAGGTGGGCATCCCCATGCTCATGTAATAGTTAAATCAAGTACAATATGAGGTCATGGATTTATTAATCTAGCTAGGACATGATACATCTAAAATTGAACACTATTCACATCTGATCTAGTGATGGAACAAGGAGGCCCATTGGAATAGGTCCTAGAACATGTGGAGTGTTGAATAAAGTAAGTTCAAACTGGAGGCTTAGAACAAATTATAAAAATAACTATACATGTTTGTAGTCTTCAATTGTATCTAGAACATTGGCACCATTAAGTATGATTCTAACCTCTGGTCAGTAATCAATGTTGTGAATCATTTCCAGAGGGGGATAGCCCACTAATAATCAAAATGGCTACCGAGATACTAATATGATCCAATGCAGTGTGAATGGATGTGTTGAAATCAAACATTGGAAAGAAACATGATGGTAAAGATCAATGGTGAAAATCCACTATGAGTAAGGTAAATGACTAATGACTCAGAGTGACAACAAACATATTGAACCTCTAAATGAAACTCTTGGAGTTAATAGGTTAGTGTCAATACGAGTAGATCCACTGGAGAAAGAGTATTGATGGGTCCCTTAAACCAACATTAGGTATGGAACAAAATTATAGATGTAATAGAATTGGACTTGACATAATGGGACACGATAAAAATGAGTGGGAGACTCATGACTTCCCTTGTATGGGGAATGAAAATAATCTAACATGGATGCAACCATAGTGAACCAAAACGAATAACTTGATCAACACCAACATGGGGACAAGATGAGGAGTAATGCTAAGTGTATACCAAGGACCATGAAAACAAAGGCTAGTTGATGATAATAGGAAGACTCAGGGAACTGTTGATGTATACGTAACTTCGGAATGTATTTCACATATATGTATATTGTATTCCTATAGATATGTTATTATTCCTCTATACGGAAGTGTCGTCATTTATATTGTAAGTGTTGTAACTTATACTTGATGGGTTATTAGACCACCTTGTTGGGGTCGGCCCTGTATAAGTCATGTGGGTCAAAGGGTTATTAGACCACCCTATTGGGGGTCGGCCATGTGGGTCAAAGGGTTATTAGACCACCCTATTAGGGGTCGGCCCAGTCAGCATTGTGTTATGTGGTTAAGTTGAGGCCGACCTAGTAGAGGTTATTAGGAAAGTCAAGTATAAATAGAGTGCGGGAGGCACTCTATTTGATCATTCTATTCTCTCACACACTCTTTGGAGAGTGGCGCATTTGTGGAGGAGGAGAAGTTGCTGCTAGGAGATGTCTATCTCTTATGCTTGGTTTGTATCATTGATCTATCTATCTCTGACGAAGTTATTGGGGTTTTTCACCTTTATGGTTTTCCCCAAGTAAACTATGTGTTTCTTGTGTGCTTGCATTATTGTGTCCATGATTGATATGCTGTAGATATGCTGTACATGTTATTCTCTTAGTTAATATCCTAGATCAAATTGAAGTAAATTCTGAAAAACTAACATGGTATCAGAGCTATCCTGAAAGAAGGCATGGTATGGCATGTATGACACTTGTTGCACTTGTAATGCTAGGGCTTGATATAGCAAAAACCAGTCATCGTAGAACTTTCGCTATAAATCCATTTTGGAGGAGTTTTCGGATCTGAAACTTTTACAAGTCGAATATCAGATCCCCATGTACCTTGTGTCCAAAGGAAAACTTCTAATTCATTGTACTTTGTTTTTTATGATCTGTACAATCTAGGGTTTTTGCCTCTTCCAGATCTAAGTCATAAACAGGTGACCTAGGAAAAAAGGTCATAACTTGGGATAGGAAGATCCAAATGAAATTTCGTAAAATGTGACAGGTAGGGCACGGACTGCAATTTCTCGGGTAACTTTTTCAAAGGTCGCAACTAAACCAGTGACACGTGGCATGCCGTACAAGTTAACTCTCCTGTTTTATCCCATAAACAAGGCACGTTGCGACACTTGGAATAACTCTCTCTCAGAGAATCCATTTGAGGTCAGACCTATGGATTTGGAAAGATGATAGGTCAGGCTACCACAAGAAACATTTTCAGGCCCTATGGATTGGAAAGTTCGGAGTTACACCAGAAACAATCAGGTGCATATTTCTGTAAAAACAGAATTATTTTTTGAGCACCTTCATTCATGGCTTCGGGAATTTAGGGTCTTGGAGAAAGTTGGAATTTTTGTAATTGGAGACCACGGATGGATGCTACTCATAAAAATCAAAATTTAGAGACCAAGATCAGATTTTTTGGTTGGGCAGAAGGTTAGCCTTGATCAGACCCTATTTCGGGACTTTGATCGGAAAAGTGGAAAATTAGGGCTTCTGGAAAAATGAGAATTTTTTAAATCTGTGACCACGGCTGGAAGCTCCTCAGAAAAATAGAAGCTTAGAGCTTTGGATAGAACCTTTTGATTGGGTAGAAGGGTGGGCTTTATCAAACCCTAGTTCAGGGTCATGTCTAGTGAATCCGGAAGTTTCGAAGGCAATTTTGAGGGGTGAAACTTTGCACTTTTCAAATTCTGAGTATACCAGGTTGATCAACTCATCAAGGCGCATCTTTCTATCCTTTCATAAGTTTGAAATTCAAAGTTTGAATTTGTAGGGTTTCCCTAACAAACCCTAATCCAGCTCCAGATCCAGTTCCTACAAATCAAGTGGATTGGGTTAATCCTAGAAGAGAATGGATTGGTTACCTGCATAAGTGAAGAAGTTCCTGTTTCAGAGGGAGATGAGCCTAAGGCCTTACATAAGAAGATTACAAGAAATCTCGACAGGTATGACTTATCCAGGTATGTCTCGAGATTTGTTCATGATTAATTTTATGGTATGTTTGTCTTCGTATTATTACGGTTAGTACAATCTTGATTAAATTTAGACTTGTCGGATCACCTTAATAAAATTATGAATGCATGATAGAAGATATTCATTGATTAGGGTGTTGACACTTATGATTGTACTAATGCATTATGGTGTTGTATGACGTTTATGTTGTCTGCTAACATGAAAGGTACACCAAGAAAGACAAATCATGTTCTAGATCAAGAACATATGATTATGGTAACATGAAGACAAAGATTTATCCATTGTCATGGATCACATAGAAGATCTATTTACGAGGTATGTATAACTTGGTTCTATAATGGTTAACTTATGAGATATGCAGGTTACTAGCACAATTCATTGAAGAGAACAAGAAGACATCATGCGGGTATGTTAGACATAACTAGCTAACATAGTAATCTAGGTATGTTTTTCCTATATCAAATTAGAATCTTACCTTGTGTTAGGATCTCTTATATAAGTATACTTGGTATGATTGGTTATGTTTATTCATAAAGTTAGAAATGTAAGTAATCAAGGGTTTATACATATTATGTCTCTTATCTTGATTGATGATTTGACTAACCAGAAGAATCCTATGATCAAATAAGAATATGCATGACTAAAAGAAGTCTTCCCTGAAACCTTGAATACTAATGTTTATTATCTGTGTTTGAAATAATCATGACTATACATGTTTAAGATTAGTGTGTTTTGATAGTATTAATATTATCCTAATGAATGTGTGATTATGTATGAGACCTCGAGGATAACACAATGATGATACTAATAAGCATGCATAGTGATTAAGAATGGATATAAGTTCAAGGACAAGTAATCCAGGAAGCAAAGATCAAGAGGGAGCACACTTCAGTAGTTTCTGCAAGGATGCAGATATTCAGAGGGAGTTGACCACTTCTCACAATCCACATCAGAATGGAGTTGCAGAAAGGAAGCAAAGATTGAGAGGGAGTCAACCCAACAAAAAAACAAAGATAAGTATTTGAATTATCATTTCTTGCATATTTGATTGTTTAAATAATATTGTTCAATAATGTATATACTGATGTTCCTAGAATTAGGTTGTGTATTATGCATATTAGAATAATTGCATTAATGAATAGTATACTACTAATATGCATGTGATGGGTAAGTGGCCTATGGCACTGTACAACATTCCATTGCTACTTATCTAGAATGAAACCTCTTTGCTGACATGTTGGGAGTAGTGCAAACTCTTAACAATGTTCTGGTAGAGATTGGAAGGCATCTAGAAAGTTACAGGATATGGATGAATGTTGTATTGAAGCATTGGCTAAAATGATTGCATGACTGTATGACATATTTCTTTATGTGTAAGAATTTGTTCTGAAAACTATGAGATGTTTCTAATCATGCAATTTAACTTGTTTTGTAGGAAAGATTGTATACCTTCACCTACAAAAGAAGGACTACAACATTTGTTGCAGCAACAAAGATATCTATCGAAGATATTGAAGATATTGAAGTTCCCATGATTTGGGATGAAGTAATGGAAGAATGCCATGATCCGTTGATCATGAAGAATGATGTTTGGGATGTAGTCCCAAGACCTGAAGGGAATTCTGTTGTGACTTCCAAATGGATCTATAAGATCAAGCATGCTGCAGATGGAAGCATGGAGAAATACAAAACGAGGTTTGTAACTCGTGGCTTCTCCCAGAAAGAGGGATTGAGTATGAAGAGACTTCTACACCTATAGCCAGGCACACTTCCATCAGATTAGTACTTGCTCTGGATGCAGTGATGAAATGGAAGATACACCAAATAGATTTCAAGACAACTTTCTTGAATGGTGTAGTCGAAGAGGAAGTGTATGTGGAGCAGCCACTTGGTTTTGAGACACATGACGGGAAGTCATATATGTGTAGAACTTGGTATGGTAGGATAGATAGCTTTCTATCCAGTTTGGACTTTACCAAGAGTAAAGCGGATTCCAACCTTTACTACAAGGTTGAGGAGTGCAATCCAGTGATACTACTTTTGTATGCGGATAACCTGTTTGTTAAAGGTGAGGATAGATTGATTGCCGACACGCAACGGAAGCTTGCTGTCGAGTTCGAGATGAAGAACTTGTGGATGATGCACTACTTTCTAGGCATGGAGGTGTGGCAGAGTGCAGATGGAATCTTCCTTGGACCAGGGAAGTTTGTAGTAGAGATCCTGAAGAGGTTCGGGATGATGGATTGCAAGGATGGCATCGAACCTGAAGCTTTTGTGTGATGCTTCATCTAATCCGGTTGATGTCACTATGTATCATCAGATGATTGGGTCCTTGATGTACCTAATGAACACGAGACCAAATATTTGCTTTGTGGTGAACACATTGAGCCAGTTCCTGATGGATCCCAGAGGTGTTCACTTGGTTGTTGTAAAGCATATTCTGAGGTACCTGAAGGGTACGGTTGACTATGGGCTCAAGTATGATGCGAATCAAAAGTTTAACCTGCAGGGTTATGTTGATTCAGATTGGGCAAGCAGTGCTGCAGATAGGAAGAGCACTTATGGGTGTTAATTCAGTATGGGATCAGGTGTGATCTCTTGGTTTAGCAGGAAGCAGTCCTGTATACCACTGAGTACAGTCGAGGCAGAGTATGTTGCAGCATGTTCGGCTAGTTGTGAGGCAGTATGGCTCCGGAAGCCACTGTCTGAGTTATTTGATCTCCCGCTGGAGGCTACTAGTATCTTTTGTGACAACCGGAGTTGTGTGAAGTTGTCTAAGAACCCGGTGTTCCACGACAGGTCGAAACACATAGAGATCAAATATCACTATATCAGGGATATGGTGCAGAGAGGAGCAATGAAGCTTCTATATGTTGTGACGGATGAGCAGATTGCAGATGTGCTGACGAAGCCACTAGCTAGAGTGAAGTTCGAGTACTTCAGAGAGAGGCTTGGTGTTCTTCAGATCGATGACACTTCGAGGAAGAAGTGATGGAGACATTTGCTGAATCCATTCCAAGCATGTTGGAAGGAGGATCCTTCACATGGCTGTGGATGTAAGCGATGGATGATGAGCATCAGGACGATGCTCCAGTTACTGCTCTGCATATGCATCAGGTGGAAGCTGGAGATGATCAGTTGGATCATTTATATGTATATGTATGTACACATCATGTTGGATGTTGGATATGATCAGTTTGATCATTTATATATATGTATGTATGCATCATGTTGGATGCTGGATATGATCAGTTGGATCATTTATGTATGTATGCATCATGTTGAATGATGGATATGATCAGTTGGATCATGTGTATGTATTTGTATATGTATCAGGTGGATACATTGTATGATCAAGTAGATCATGTATGTTGATATGTATCAGGTATGATCAGGTGGATCATGTATTTGTATATGTATCAGGTGGATACATTGTATGATCAGGTAGATCATGTATGATGATATGTATCAGGCAGATACTATGTATGCATCAGGTGGATGCATTGTATGATCAGGATGATCATGGATGATGAGCTTCAGGATGTTGCTCCAGATGACATGCGTCAGGACGATGTAGTGATGATGATTAGGATGATCATGCGTACATCAGGATAATGTATGGTGAGTATCAGGTTGATACTTTATGGTCGTGGACAAGTTGTGCAGATAAGCATATAATAGTGCCCTGGGAGGTTTGCAGATTCTCTTACTAGGTTTTTCCACTGGCATATAATAGCTCCTTGGGAGATCTGGCAAATGCTCTTTCGAGGTTTTGCTTTGGGAGGACATATAATAGGGCCCTGGGAGGTTTGCATATTCTCTTGCTAGGTTTTGCCGTTGGCATATAATAGCTCCCTGGGAGATCTGGCAAACGCTCTTTCGAGGTTTTGTCCTATGGCATGTAAGTAGACCTGGGAGATCTGGACAGGATGAAAAAGGCCTCAGATGCTATTTCGAGGCATTGCCATGACCACATGTAATAAGTCCTGGAGATCTGGATAGGATGAAAAAGGCCTCAGATGCTCTTTAGGGTTCTTGCTTGACAAGACACTCTTTTAAGGTTTTGTGGTGGGGGTCACATGTAATAAGTCCTGGAGATCTGGACAGGATGAAAAAGGCCTCAGATGCTATTTCGAGGCATTGCCATGACCACATGTAATAAGTCCTGGAGATCTGGATAGGATGAAAAAGGCCTCAGATGCTCTTTAGGGTTCTTGCTTGACAAGACACTCTTTTAAGGTTTTGTGGTGGGGGTCACATGTAATAAGTTCTGGAGATCTGGACAGGATGAAAAATGCCTCAAATGCTCTTTAGGGTTCTTGCTAGTCAAGATACTCTTTTAAAGTTTTGTGACAGTCACATGTAATGTGCTCCTGGGAGATCCGACAGGTAGAGCTGTGTGCTCGTAACAGCCTGGGATGCTGCAGCAAGGTTTTCTGACGCACGTAATAAGTCATAAGGATTCCACAGTATGGCCAGTGATGATGAAGACCTGCAGATGGTGGGCCTACATCCAGTATGAAAAAGGACTGGCTCTATAGAACTTCCTATGACGAGTAGATTCAAAGATTGATTGAGATAGCAGCAGCAGTGATGATGACGATGATTCGCTGACGATGATCTAGAGAAGAAGACTTGTGCTATAAGACCTATGTCGAGAAATACCTTCCTAGTTAAGAGGGAGTGTTGATGTATATGTAACTTCAGAATGTATTTCACATATATGTATATTGTATTCCTATAGAGATGTTATTATTCCTCTATACAGAAGTGTCGTCATTTATATTGTAAGTGTTGTAACTTATACTTGATGGGTTATTAGACCACCTTGTTGGGGTCGGCCCTGTATAAGTCATGTGGGTCAAAGGGTTATTAGACCACCCTATTGGGGGTCGTCCATGTGGGTCAAAGGGTTATTAGACCACCCTATTGGGGGTCAGCCCAGTCAGCATTGTGTTATGTGGTTAAGTTGAGGCCAACCTAGTAAAGGTTATTAGGCAAGTCAAGTCAAGTATAAATAGAGTGCGGGAGGCACTCTATTTGATCATTCTATTCTCTCACACACTCTTTGGAGAGTGGCACACTTGTGGAGGAGGAGAAGCTGTTGCTAGGAGATGTCTATCTCTTATGCTTGGGTTGTATCATTGCTCTATCTATCTCTGAGGAAGTTATTGGGGTTTTTCACCTTTATGGTTTTCCCCAAGTAGACTCTGGGTCTCTTGTGTGCTTGCATTATTGTGTCCATGATTGATATGCTGTAGATATGATCTACATGTTATTCTCTCAGTTAAGATCCTAGATCAGATTGAAGTAAATTCCGAAAAACTAACAGGAACAAGGTGACACGATTAAAAATATTGTGTGTACAAATTTATGGAACCACAATGATGACTATGATTGGAAGGTATGAGTAGGATACAAATGACCAATATAATTTATATGGATGAATAGACATACAACTACCAAAATTGTAGGTAATATATAGAGTTGAGTTTCCTTCCCCCAATTTTGGTTTTTGATTTTTTAAATGTTATGAAATTTTATGGTTTTTATTTAAGTGTTTTTGTATTTGGTGCTTTATAAAGAATCAAACACATTACAAATGAGATAGGGACAAAATGTGACCAAGCAATTTCCAACGTTGTGTAGGCAATATGATAAAAAAAATAGATAGAATAAAGGTGGGCACCTTGGGTGGTTCCCTTCAAGAAAAATGGAGATGAGAGATTAGATACATCGATGAGGTGAAATCATGGGTTCACCCAATAGTGAGAAGTAGAATATGAAACCAATAGTAACAAGTTAGGGATTTGTGGGAAGGCAAATGAATGAGAAGAGTGAAGAATGAGGCTCTTGGATACAAATCCAAACTAAAAGGACCCTTGATCCTAACATGAATGAATATAATGGGTGCCAAAATGAAAATGGTGCTAAACTAGAGAAACTAATTGAGGTGGAGTTCCATGGCTATAATTTATAACTCAAAAATGGTGAGGCCACTCTTTTAAGTAAGATGAAACCTTAAGGTGATTTATGGGTATTAAGTAGGTCGATGATGTATTGTTTACAAGGGGAATCTTACCTCTATATTCTAGTTGAGAGAATAGAACTCAAGGGGAACCAAATGTAAAAATAGTTGCTAGAGAAATACACTACACACAAGAAGCAACATATTTGGCATGAAATTGCTCAAAAACATGAATTTAATGGTGTAAACAACTTTAAACAACTTTTAAAATGGAGCTTGGATGTTCTTGTATGGGACAATAAATTTTTAGGTCAAATACAATGAAAAATGATGATATCAAAATCATTTGTTCATCAATTTTTGGAGCAAGAGGATTTTCCTTAGACATTCATTCACAAATTGTTGGATATTGCATCAATGATTTTCAAATATGTGACTTCTAGGTAGGTCCTCACTCTCCTCCTTAATTTTTAAATGTTAATGTTTATTTTTAGATTTTTGAGCTTGGAAAATGCCCCATTTGGGATTTTGGTGATTGATGTTGGATTTGAGGGAACAAGTATGCATGTCTCCTTGAAAAATGTGCGATTCATCCAATAGAGGTAGAAATGATGTGCAACCTAGTTGATGTAGTTTTATGTATATGTAGGGTGTATGAGGCATGGTGATCATTTTGAGGGAATAAGAGGATGAGGATCTCAATAGGTTGGTCTAAAGGGATTTTGCGATGTGTAATACCTTGTTCTAATGTGTGATTTTGAAATATTCCAACTACCATTTGATGTAGATATGGTCAAGGCTATTGAAAAGGGTTTATCCATATGTGGTATCTTAATGGGTATGTGGTAGTTCATGGGAAATGATTGGAGACGACACTCTAGAACATTTTTTTTTAATGGCATATAAATTCAAGGGGAAGAGGTGGACTTGAATCCTTTTCTATTCAAGTCCATAGTGGAGGTGTTGATTACCTACCACTGCTTTCCTAAGACAAACAACGCAGATGGACATGTACCAATAGATCATATCATGGCATTGGACATAAGGGATGTGGCCCATATGATCTTATAATAGAGAAGGTGTTTTGTGACACATAGGATATCTAGTACAAATACAAGTATGATCGATTAATGATTGAATGGGGGCATGTTTTCATGGGCCAATATATTCCTGAGGTACCTTCATGTGTAGCTAATGGCCTACCATCAAAGGGGAGAGAGAAGAATTGGCCTTTGGAACAATGAACTGCACATTTTTATGAGTGTGTATTGTCTATTCACCCCCCACTACATAGTCAAGGCAAGGGGGGATCAATATCCATGGATGGTATGGTGAGCATATTTTATTCTCCTCCCTAGGGGGGAGAGGTCATGCATGTTTGCAACCATGAGTTGCTTTTTGCATGAAGTAGAAGATCACCATCATGTATTTGTACCAATATTTGGGGATCGAGGATTTCAAAGGACATATAGATCTTTTGATTCCTCAAGTGTACAACTAGGGATTATAGGTAAGCACTTGAGTTTGGATTTGATTTTTTATGTACATATGAAAATGTGTTTTAGATTTCAATATATCTGAGGTTGATATTGGTGATTGGTTGGCTTTTGGTTTCCTAAATGTGGGGTCAAGGAGGCTACAAACACTAACAATAGCTCCATATCCACCATATTTGAAATGGGAGTTACAGGAAGGCATATAGAGGATGAGACTAGAGAAATAACTAAGGCACAATGTGCTAAATACAAGACCAACTATCTAGGACTGATGGATATGGAAAAAGGTAAAACTTTGATTGAGGTACCAGAGGTGATGTGAACAACCCTTATGGAAAATCACATGGATTCCTATGGTGTTGTAATATGAATGTGGAGACCTATACTATGTTAGGTGGCATATGTCATCCATGATGAGAGGGATTTAGTGTGAGGTGGGTTAGTTGAGGCACCTCCTTTAGAGTATTTACAATTTTTATAGGTTTTTACACCACCCAGGGGTAGTGGGGCTAGTGGATAAGATGTGCCACTTTTGTATCACAACATAGTGTATACGTATATTTTTTATATACCTTGACTTCTGTGTACAAAATATATCATGAATATATCTACACATGCATTATGAATTTTGTAAACATGTATGAAAGTGACAGTATCAAACTGACATGATGGAATTCTAACATGTATACATTTTCAAAAAAGGTGAGGTTCATGGACACTATAAAAGTGATTTAATTGAGTGATTAGTAGATATGAATTGAACTTGGAGATGACATGTGTGGAGGGAAACAATGCCAATAAGTAAACCAATCACTACATCACACTCGACCAAATTGTTGGTGGCAGAGATGAGGCATTCTCAACTATACTAGAGTAATATTGGTGATGGTGAGTACATGGCCCATATGAATGTGTCTATATTCTAGGTCCAATGGTTGTCACCATCAATAAAGAAAATGTGCAAAGTGGTATTGAAAGCCATCTAGAAAATAATGGAGAAATAAAAAAGTGAGGCATGCACCAAAATGAAATTAAAGAAAATGAAAGGCAGCAAGTACAAATGAAATTCATTCAAAGCTTGTATACAAGGGGTGAGTGATGCTTTCTTTAGGTGCATAAACTATTCAGGTAAGGCCCATTTAGGGGAACCTTGATGGGATATCTTGCATGGTTAGGAAGCTATTGTGCCTCCTCTCTAAATAATGCTTGACAACATAGAGGTTGCGGGCATAGTGAATTGAATTTCCCAAGGCCTAACTTCTCTTTGGCTCAGTCTAAGGAAAGGATACAGTTTCCATCATAAAAAGAGTGAGGATGGACCTATTAATCGTAGTGGTCCTGGGTGTGCTATATTTGTGTGGCTTCATTGGTTTCTAAGGAAGTGTGAATGTCTTCATTATATCGTTCCAATGTGACTAACTATGCTTCCATATTAGTGGTGTTAAGAAGAATTTCAATCACTAAATAGGGAGGGGAAATCTCACATTCAATGTGTAAAAATTCCTCAATGCGATAAATGAGATAAAAGGGCATAAAAATATGGAATTTTTTTTATGGACGTTCAATAGGCCTATAACGTAGAGAAAATGACATGGTGTTGGTTGGTATTCTATTTTTTAATTGATGACCTCTTGTTTTCCATCGTCTTGAGGATAGTAGGGAGTGTAGAACTTGTGTATAAAGTCCATCCATGAATCCAACATTGGGAAGACTTCATTCTCAGAATGTTTATCACGGTTGGACACCAATTGTTAAGGAACTCCAAAATGAGTAATAATGTGATTAAAGAATAAGAAAGTGGTGACATGGGAACTGTTATCAAAGGTTATCCTTGCTAACCTATTCAACGAAGTAGTTGATGACAACAACGGTGTACTTGTGATTACTGCTAGATGCAGTATGACAGTCCATAATGTTAATCCCTTATTTATAGAAGGGATTATTAGCCCGATAATAAGATGCATGGGACTAAGTGGCACTCAAATTTTAGGCTTGATTTTTTGACAATTATAACCTCATTTCATCGCATGGATTAAATCATGAAAAACGAGGGAAAAAATAGCCAATACTAGGGAATTTTATAAGGTAGCCATTCCTAAAAGGTGGCCACTATAAGTGTTATTGTGGAATTTTTTAAGAAACTTCCTTGCCTTGTCATGATATATGCATGGACTCAAAATGGTGTTTATTCCTCATCAATAAAAAGTGTCACCGAGATAGAAATAACAAGAGTCTTCTTGGTGAATGTGTCATTGGTCATCATGAGAGAGATGTGGTTCAAACTTCTTTTTGAAAAGATAAACGAATGTATCACTAAATCATGGGTCGTCTGATGATAAGATAAAGAGATTCCCATCTATGAAAGAATTATTGATGAGTGGGTTGATCATATTGATAGGAAGGTTAGTGATGAACTAAGCAAGGGACAAAGAGTTCTTACTTTTAGAAGTTGAAAATTTGAGGTTGTACTACTCGAGGATAGCTACTAAAAAATAAAATTAAAAACTTAATATTGATTAGTTGTCATCCCAAGATGTATTGCATGGATTTTGAATTTGTTGCAAATTTGGTGTAGAGAATAAGGATATAATGGTAGTCCTTTTGAACTAACTCACCCACAAACAATGAAAAATTGTCACCATGATTATAGTTCAGTGAAAATCCTAATAGGGTGTTGATAATATAATAAATGACATGTTTGCAACCATCATTCCAATGCTATACTAATATCCCTACAACGACTAAAAATGAATCTAAAATATAAATTAGGATGTAGTCCTTATTATATAAGAGGGGAACTTGATGATAGGTATTGTGCTGAGAACATGCTTCAACGCATCAAATGATTTCTATTATTTGTCATCTCAAACAAAAGTGGTGTTTTTTGCTTAAAGATTGTAAAAAACCATGGGAATGGGTAGTGTAGTTAGGCAAAAATTTATTGGAATTGAAGGATTTTAAGTTTGTGGAGATGACATGGTGGAGGAAGCTCCATGATGGCTTGGAATTTAACAATAACAACATCGGTTCTCTATGTTGCGACAATGAACCCTAGGATGCATCCAAATGTGAAAAAAAAGACACACTTTAGAGGGTTTAACTGAATGTTATATTTTCAAAACAAAAGGAAAATGATGCATATGTATTCTAAGTGTTGTGATCATCATTTTGATATAGTAAGTCAAGCTTCAATGATGTGCAGCATGCGATGGAACACATATGACAAAAAACATAGGAAGGTGGCTCCAACACTCTTGAGTCTAAATGGCGTGACAAGATAAGAAAAAGTAACGGATATTCAAAATGGCACTTTCATGACCCATCTTGTGTTTACTTTTGATACATTTTTCCTCATATGCCCAAGACCTTCTTAGAAAACATTATTATTTTTAATGACCAATGTATGTATTTGAATCATACTTATATAATCAATCAATATGATTTTCTTAATCTCAACCGAATGTGACATGTGCTTGATCTTAAGTATTTTGTATTATTATTGTGTGATTTGCATCCTTGAAATTAATGTGGTTCATAACTAGGAAACTAGTGTATCCTTGAAGAACAAATTCAATCCACATGATAAGTCGAACTTCTTTATTTATTACCACATGCCACTTTACTAAGTGGTTGAAAATTTTAAGGGATATTGTCCTTTCACAACTTTTATAGCTTCTAGAGCTTAGAGGAAACAATAAATACCCTCGGCAATTTGATATCCTTCTGATATTGTGGATTCAAATCAACAAAAGAGGGAAAGTAGTAGCTTGCTCGACAACATGCATAAAATTAGGAAATCAAAAGATAGCTCCCACCAATCAATGGATTGATTGGATGGGACTAATAGGACTCTTTTCAAGCACAAATAGAGACCTAATTGATAGGATAGATAGTTAGTATCATTATTTCATTCTCCTTGTCATTGTTCAAGATAGTTTGAATTGTAGTCAAGAGGCAGATTCGTGTCGTTATGTCACATGACAAATTATTAATAAAAGAAATAGAGTTTGTTGAATTTCTACGTGCTGGGTGTCTCAAAGGGTTCCAAGAATTTCCATGAGTAGGTTCCACTCAGGGAAAATACGAAGGAACACTTGTTGCCATTCCGTTCGTTATCTTTTATTTCTTTTTTGTAAGTAGAAATAGTTTTGTAGAAAACAAAGTATTATTTCATTTTCCAACAATGCATTCATTTTTTATATTTCTTTGAACAAAAATTTCAATTCATGCATTTATTTGATTTCCTATAAATTACAAATTCCAGCAGCTTCATGCGGATCTTATAAATCTAGCATATGATACTATAAGGATTGACTAATCTCACAACAAAATAGGGTCATTGGTTCAAGGAGACCTTCTCATTTAATTGATTTATCATCTAAGAGGCAATGACCCTAAACCTTAATCTATATTTTGCATATTACTAGAAGAGATAAGAGTGAAATTCATTGACCCAAGTTTATAGAGAATGAATTAGAATGAGATACCAAAGTTGAGGATTTGCTTTGTCATAGTTTTCCAATAAAATAAGTAGTTCAGATTTGATCTTTGTAGTTTGCATACATAGTGTACAACACCTCATAAGTTCACAAGATGCTTGAGTTGATAATTGAAGTGAAGTTAAGGGATTTTGTATATCTTATTATAATTATTTGGCCCCCCACTTTTTAAGGAGGTTGATAAAAATTGCATAAAAGCAATTTGATTTTTTTGAGATAACTACATACATAACCGCCCCTTTGATAGAGTCTTGGTCCCTGGAATATATTTTAGGGTTTCGAACCAATTTTCTTTTGCCTAGGTTTCCAAGGTCTGGTGACTGAAATATCGACCGTGTGCCTTCCCTACACTATTGTTTCTTAAATGTTCATTGATTGAGCCACAGAGACATCTACTCCACAGAACGGGCTCAAAATCCCCTCCAAAGATTTAGCACATTTGTTCCTTCTCTTCTTCTGGTTGTAACTACCAGAATTACTCGGACTTCTTCTAGGGCTTGCTCCTTGCTCCTTACTTTGCTTACCACCCAATGGAACTTCCATAGGAGGGTTTCCACATAGATCGTTAGGGTTTAGTAGTGAAGCTATGAATCCATCAGATCCATGGGTCGGGTCGTCTTCCAATGCATATGCATCTTTAGGGAGGCCTGTTAATCATCCACCTGAGAGTGGCCAACATGCTTCCAACAATTCCGCAGAGGGAAAAGGGTCAAAGTATTCTAGGAGAGATGGGGCATTTTGTAGCCCAAGGGTTTCTTCTATATGAGCAATAGTGGCATCCACTATGTTCGCACCGCCTAAACATCCAGGGAGGTTGTCACAGAAAAGAGAAAACGATTTCCAACCAAGGTGAGGTCCCAAGCCCCTGACCGCCAATGGCATCATCGCGATTTCTGAGAACGGGTCGAAAATTATGTCTGAGGGAGAAGGAGAATTTTCAAATCCATCTTCCATTCCTGCCGGATGCCAGGTTGGAGCTCCAGTTTTCACATTGTGGTCGGACCTATCGTTGTTTCCTTCCTGATCAGGGTTAACCTTATCCAACTGTATTCCCCAGCTGTTGACAAAAATAGACTCACCTTCATACGGGTCGTCTGAATAGTCAACAAGCTCGATATCATCTGGCTCCATAGTGGAGATCGCCAATTGTTCGACAAATGGGAGAGAGACCGTGTCCTCTCGGGGCTGCAGCTGCAACCTCGTTCATAAAACCCTGGTCATGTGACCTTCATCATATATATGTGTGTGAACAATAAATTAAAACTTTTAGATGGAAATACTAAAATTAAACATGTAAGGAAGAACGTTGTCTAATACTTACCATTGGATTAAATTCACAACCCCCTTCGAAGTGCCCATATTCCCAACAATGTTTTTTAGTTGCAAACCTTAAAATTCTTCTATTTATTTTCTTTCACTTTTTGCAAGGACACCAACATTTACCATCACAAAGCTGCTCCCTTACCATAACAACAATCCTTAAACTTTCCTATTTTAATATTTGCATTACTAACTATATAATATTTATGAAACTATAACTAGATAGAAAAATGTTGTAACGTTGTTATACTTGTCGAAACTATAAGAAATATATATTATAGGCATTGAGAACATCACATAATGGTCATGTTATTTTAAAGGCTTATATATAATTTATATGTACATCGGAATTCCGACAATAGTTGGTGATTCCCACTTTGGCACCCATAAGTTTTATTGACCATAGCAACATATTAATGTAATAGGCTAATTATTTTATGCACATGGTCGTCGAAAGTCTGATGAAAGTTGATGATGCCAACATAAGATTTATTGACCTTTTCAAAGGATGAACGTGCACTAAATTTAACTCACAAGACGTTGAAATTCCAACGTACAATCGTCATAAAACTGATGTTATGAAAGGATCTTTGGAATTGTGACATATGTCGAGGGAAGTTTAATTTTTTTATCATTATTTCAATAAATTCAAATAAAATTGCGACAACACACCATTTCCTCCATCATTATTGTAAAAAATGCCAAAATTTACACCTAAATATAATAGTGGAAAATGACCTGATGACTCTGGTCCTTTTATTTATTTATTGAAACATACTCTGGGTGAAGGTCATATATTGCATGATGTTCTAATCCATTAAAATTGAAGTCTTTTCATTGGTGCAAAAGGATGAATATTGTGTTGTTTAAAGTTCATAAGTTTGTGTGTAGTGGAATGTATCACAATGGAGTTCTCAAGCCTTGCAATACATTCACTCATTCCTGGTAGGCTTTGAATTTGATGTTTCTAATTCATGCAAGATATCATATGCTTTGAGAACATCTAAGTATGCGATATATTGATATATTGCTTACATACCAAATGTTAAAATTTGGAGACAACGTGACATGTCACATCAAACAAAACTTTCAAGCTTGTGATCCGAATTTTTGGAAAGGATATTGTATATCTGTTAATCATCCAAGTTGGATGTCCAAATGACATGTCACATGAAACAATAGTTTTGAATGTTGCATGAAAGAAAAATTTCAAAGCTACGGTAAGCTTGAAGGATTTAAACTCTCCAAGTTTGCAACAAGTGACATATATAATTTAACAAATTTTTGCAACAAGTGAACCACGCATTGCAAAATTTGTGTGTGATACATCGCTTAAAATAAAATGTTCAAGCTTACGATAAAAAGAAGAAACAAAAGTTTAAGAGCTTGTGCTCTGTTGCCAGAAATGAGTTTTGGTACATGCGATATATTATGACAATGAAAGATTTTGAGATGTGATATGTTTCAAAGAACACCATAAAATAACTTTAGTGAAAGTGATATGTTTCAAAGAACACCATAAAATAACTTTAGTGAAAGTGATATGTCGTAGGTAAATCATTGATAAATGAAGAGATCCCAAAAAAATGCAACAACGTCGCTTTTAAAATTTAATTGAGTCACTTTCTCATACCAATATCACAGATTCGTTCATATCATGCTTTTAAGGAGAAATCAAGGAAAACCAATGAAGATTCCCTTAAAAATACAAAGAATGAGAACCATGGTATCCATAGACAAAAAATGGATAAGAGATCAAATGCAATCCAAGATATATGTCTACTTTCAAGAAAGGCTTCAAAGGCTAATGAAGAGGACTCCGTATGACATATTTCTGCCACTTCATTCAAAGAAAAATAAGCTTCAGATAAGTGAAACAAAAAATCTTAAAAGGAGGGGTCTCCAAGTTTCACCTCAAAGGCTTGGGGAAGGGGGGGATGGTTGTTAGCTCAATAATTGGAGGAACATTGAAAGGACCATAGATCTTTAATTCAACTTGATAGACAAAAGTTTTGAAGAGACAACAATTACCTTTCCTAGAGAAACTTAGCTTCCTCCCCCTTGAGTTCGTGCTCGAACTTTATCCTTTCCAAACAATTGCATGAATGCCCAATCTCAATTTTGAGTAACTCTCTAGTTAAAGACACAATACTATTTTTTATGAAATTTGTCCTTTGACCTCACTTAATCCTCAAATGTCAACATGTACCACAAAGTTTCTACAAATAAGGATGTTTGAAGGTTTGCCCTAGTCGTTTATTGTTGTTCTCCTAGTGTCACTTTGTTGCCAACAAGTTCCCATGGCCATGTCAAAAATACCCGCATGTCCCACGTGATCTGAATTCCTTTACCAAGCCTTTACCTTTTGATTTCACTTTAAGCCAGAGGTGGATGGGGGAAGAGTAGTAACCCTTTAAAAGCATGTGAGATGATTCATGTTATTCGAGAATTGGTTAAGCTTATGCATGAATGATAGTAAACATCTCCCTTATATGTATAACTTTGAGTATTGTGTGGTATTCTTAGTAAAACATAAGTCACCATTATTGTTAGTGGGTGGGACCCCGAAGATAGATAGTAGGCCACTCAATACTTGAGACTTGAGTTGTTCATGGCTGACTACTCATCCAATTTGTGTTCCATCGATGAGATGATGGTTTAGATATGCATGTAGAGGTCTTTACCAAATAATTTGTGAACCAGTGCCTAGTCTATTGGGATCATGTGAGAGTTCCATAGCTCTGAACAACTACATTTGGATATTTTAAGAGGGGCATCATACTTTAAATGAAAACTTGATTATTCACAGAGAGAAAAACAAAATGGAAAGTATTCATGAGTATACTAAAGTGATCAAGTTGAAATAATGAGAAGGATGAGAAAATGAAAACGCAAACTAGTGAATTAAAACTATAAGTAACCTACTTGAAAGTAGAAGAAAAAAGAGATGAAGCATCAAAAGAAAAGTGGGAAAATAGGCAATAAAGGAAACTTGTTTATATACAAGCTAACTACTTAGGAATAAACTAACTAAAGTATATTTTTAAAATCTATCCATTAACAGGAAGAAGGTCTACTTTCCCTTCCATATTTTGTAATACATACTCTCATGAGCCAAGTTTTTCGACCATTTGGAAAGGACCAAGCCATAACAATTGAAATTTAGTATGCTTTTACTTATCTTCATGTGGCTTGCCTCATTTCAAAATAATTTCTCCAACCTGGAAGTATTTATTCCTTGCAGATTACCTATCAAACCATATTTTGACTATTTGTTGGTGAACATCGAACATTTTATTTTCCTTCTCTCTTTCTTCCTCCAACTTCAATAAGGTATCAACCCAACTTTGCATGGTTCAGAAAAATTTCCCATGTGAGGCTCGGGATTGTTGGAGGGATGGAAATAATATATTTGGGGGGAGGATGGATTTTTCCTATCAACTAGGAAATAAGGGGATTCTCCTAGGGAGGATTTTGGAGGCACTCTATTGGACTACAAATAATTGGATTAGGCATTGTGCCAATTCCTTTGGAGGTCAACTACATTTTTATTTACGATTCAGATCAAGTTTTCGCTGGTGGAATCTGATACACCATTGCCACATGGGTAATAGTTAGATGAGTACTAAAGAATGGTGCCCTTATCCAAAGAAAACTCACTTAACCTTAATGAATAAAAATAGGTGGCATGTTTTAAAACAAGTGTTGATGGAATGCCAAACTTGGTGATTAGATGTTGCTCTAGAAATTTAATAACTGCTTCTTCATTGATTCGAGTTAGAGGTATTGCTTCAGTTCACCATATGAAATAGTTTATAGTAGTTAGAATGTACTTGTGTTGCTTGGAGGACTTTGGATTTATTTCACTTACAATATCCAAGTCCCATTACTTGAAAGGTTCTTCTATAGTCACAGGTTGCAGTAGGACAACAAACTTCTTTTCTCGCCCAACACACTTTTGGAAAATTTGGCATTCCAAACATATGAATGTGCATCTCAAAATATTGTTAGCTAGTAATAACTAGCTTTTAGAATCTTATGTGTTTCTTTTTCACCAACAAAGTGTCCTTCAGTGGGAACTTCATGTAATTTTGTGACAACTTTATCAATATCTATTTTGTTCAAGGCATATAAGAAGTGCTCCATTATAATCCTTGCAAGACATGAAGCCATTAATTAACTGGTACTAGGAGGATTTGAGTCTTAAAGCATACATTTTATTTGAATTTATATAATTGAGAGCAGTGTTGTGCTATAAATATTGTCTAATCCATTATACCATGAATTTACATCTATAGGAACATATTGATCTTCTTGTGCATAACAACATATCTCATTTTCCTAGCCTTTCTTGGATGAATCAACTAGGTATAATGCTTCAACTTCTAGCTTGCACACTCCTTGACCTCCAACAGTTGCAATCTTGAATTTTAGATTGTATTCCTGGATAGTTTTCATATATGTTAAAATTCAATATGCTAAGACAGAAAATAGCAGCATTACATTCCATTTCACAATAATAGCATATACAGGATCACTGAAGAAACAACAAGCACAGCATAAACACAAGAGACAGAGATTTATCCTGGGAAACCCTCATGGGGTAGAAAACCCAGCAAAGCTTCCTCAATATAGATGACCAGCAATATACAAAGATGAAACCCTGAGACATGATCTCCTCCTCCACAATAGCAGACCTCTCCTCCACAAGTGCGCTATCCTCAAGTGTGTGAGTGTATCAAATGAGGAACACACCTCCTCTATTTATACACTACTCTGATATGTATTTTACACAAGTACATGTAGGCTCGTATTTAACCATTAGGTTAAATACCCCATTATAACTGACTGGGCCGACCCCCACATGGTGGGTCTAATAACCCTAGTTACCACACCCAACTCGGAGGAATAAACATCTCCGGATTTATAGTATAATCACATCGGAGGTATGGAACATCTCCGGAATAAATAATATACAAATATAATATTCTTTGAAGTTACAATATTTCAACACTCCCCCCTTAACGAGAAGGATATTATAACAGTATCTGCACGAGCAAGGAGTCATCAACATCATACATGATACATCTATAAATCATTGGAAGCTTTCTCAACATCATCAGTAACTCAAGCAGTTACTGGAACATCTTCAGTACTGGAACATCAACATCTTCAGTACTGAGTCTTTATCTTCTGTAGCACTCGAACAACTACAACAACATCAACATCTGGATCCTCACGATCATCAGTATCGTCATCTCACGATCATTAGCATCGTCATCACACGATCATCAGCATCGTCATCACACGATCATCAGCATCGTCATCACACGATCATCAGCATCGTCAGCTCACGATCATCAGCATCGTCATCACACGATCATCAGCATCGTCATCTCACGATCATCAGCATCGTCATCACACGATCATCAGTATCGTCATCACACGATCGTCAGCATCGTCATCAACACAGGTATCCATAACAATACAAGTATCCACATCATTAGTACAAGTATTCATGCCAATACAAGTATACATATCATCAATACAAGTATCCATACTGATACAAGTAATCATGTCATCAATACATGTATCCTACCGATACAAGTAACCACATCATCAATACAAGTATCCTACCGATACAAGTAACCACATCATCAATATAAGTATCCTACTGATACAAGTAACCACATCATCAATACAAGTATCCTACCGATACAAGTAACCACATCATCAATACAAGTATCCTACCGATACAAGTAACCACATCAAAAATCACTTTCTCGGAGACCATACGTCTACGGATCAATTCAGGGACCGAAGTCCGGGGATGATACAATCCCCACTTCTCGGAGACCATACGTCTACGGATCAATTCAGGGACCGCAGTCCGGGGATGATACAATCCCCACTTCTCGGAGACCTCACGTCTACGGATCAATTCAGGGACCTAAGTCCGGGGATGATACAATCCCCACTTCTCGGAGACCTCACGTCTACGGATCAATTCAGGGACCTAAGTCCGGGGATGATACAATCCCCACTTCTCGGAGACCTCACGTCTACGGATCAATTCAGGGACCGCAGTCCGGGGATGATACAATCCCCACTTCTCGGAGACCTCACGTCTACGGATCAATTCAGGGACCTAAGTCCGGGGATGATACAATCCCCACTTCTCGGAGACCTCACGTCTACGGATCAATTCAGGGATCGCAGTCCGGGGATGATACAATCCCCACTTCTCGGAGACCTCACGTCTACGGATCAATTCAGGGACCGCAGTCCGGGGATGATACAATCCCCACTTCTCGGAGACCTCATGTCTACGGATCAATTCAGGGACCTAAGTCCGGGGATGATACAATCCCCACTTCTCGGAGACCTCACGTCTACGGCTCTCTTTAGGACTGAAAGTCCAGGGATGATCCAATCCCCTCAACTGTCCACTAAGGACTTCATTCTCGGAGACCTCACGTCTACGGCTCTCTTTAGGACTGAAAGTCCAGGGATGATCCAATCCCCTCAACTGTCCACTAAGGACTTCATTCTCGGAGACCTCACGTCTACGGCTCTCTTTAGGACTGAAAGTCCAGGGATGATCCAATCCCCTCAACTGTCCACTAAGGACTTCATTCTCGGAGACCTCACGTCTACGGCTCTCTTTAGGACTGAAAGTCCAGGGATGATCCAATCCCCTCAACTGTCCACTAAGGACTTCATTCTCGGAGACCTCACGTCTACGGCTCTCTTTAGGACTGAAAGTCCAGGTATGATCCAATCCCCTCAACTGTCCACTGAGGACTTCATTCTCGGAGACCTCACGTCTACGGCTCTCTTTAGGACTGAAAGTCCAGGGATGATCCAATCCCCTACCTGTCCACTAAGGACTTCATTTTCGGAGACCATACGTCTACGGATCTATTCAGGGACCGAAGTCCAGGGATGATACAATCCCTACCTGTCCACTAAGGACTTCATTTTCGGAGACCATACGTCTACGGATCTATTCAGGGACCGAAGTCCAGGGATGATACAATCCCTACCTGTCCACTAAGGACTTCATTTTCGGAGACCATACGTCTACTACTCACTTTAGAACATGTGTTCAAGGATGATACAATCCCCACATGTATTCTCATCAATATATCTATCATCAAAAGCATGTATTCTTACTAATACATATAACATCAAAAGCATGTATAAGTAAAACTAAGTATTCTAAGTATACGAGTCCTAAATCTAAATATTTCTAAGTATCTAGGTGTAGAGAACAGGTTACCTCATCATCGACCTTGTTGTTCGATGAGACAATCTCATCATCAGTGACTATACTACTCCCCCTTTCGAGGAGGGTCCTTTCAAGCTTGTCTCGAAAGTATTCAAATTTCACTCGAAACAGAGGCTTGGTTAGTATGTTGGTAACTTCTTCACTTGAGGTAGAGGTTTGGTTAGTACATCGGTAACCTGTTACAAATTCAAAATTTATAGTTCCTTTCTGTGTCATATCTTGTTAGATCCCTATGTTCTTTGACTTATCATGGAACACTAGATTCTATGTCATCTTGATACAACTCTATTTGTCACATAGGATCACAGTTGGTTCTATCTCTAAGTCAAGCAATCCTGAAGCCAAACTTCTTCACAACTAGCAGAGCAAGTAGCCATATATTCTGCTTGTGCTGAGAGCCACACTAGACTGCTTCCAGCTAAACCACGAGATCATGGCTAATCCCAGACAATAACATCCTCTCGATGTGTTCTTCCTATCTGATACACTTCCTGCCCAATCAGAATCTGAATAACCATCTGAAGTCATGATCTTCAAGATAGCATAGATCAAATTCTATCGTGTCCTTTATGTGCCTCATCACATGCTTTGCAACTATCAGGTGAACACATCTAGTTTCCACTAGATACTGACTCAAGGTGTTCACAACAAAGCATATATCTAATCTAGTATATGTTAGATACATCAATGACCCAATAATTTGACTGTACAGAGTTATATCCACTAACTCTGATGAGTTATCCCCTAACAGCTTCAAGTTGGAATCCATAAGAGTGGCCATTCCAACACCTCAAGTCATATTTCTCATCATACTTTCCCTGGTTGAGAAATATTCCTTCTGAGCCTTGCCATACTTCCAGACCTAGGAAGTAAAGCGTCAATTTGAGATCTTTCATTTTCATTTCTGCATTGAATGATCTTCTGCATATCTATCTGTGCCATCTCTCGTTAGATGGGTCTACTAATATGAGCCTTAATATCATTCGAACTCTGTGGTGAGTTCCTTCTTGCATCCATGTCATTTGTGTATAGAAATCATATTCAACCTTGTAGCAAAGGTTGAGATCCACATCACCCATGGTGATCATTAAGCTTATCAATTTATTATCGATCCTAGGTACCTATACAGAACCTGATTCACACTTCTTCTTTAATTACACCATACTTGGAGCAAACATCTTGTCGTGATTCTCTTCCCCTTTCTAAGAGAATCTTCTAGCCATGAGCCTTCTATATTTTGTTTGATTTGTAAATCTTCTTGTTTGAACATCCACCACTTGTACGGTGTCCATCATTCTTCATGACCTTTCCTACAAATCAAAATTAAGTACATGATTAGTAATACTTCATAATCATCAAATCATATTGACATGAAAACCTATTATGCATACAGATATCATTTACATAGTGATGCAACTATTTTGACCAATACTTTGGCACAACACTTTCCCATATCCTGTATGCATACAGTGGCTATCTAGATGCCTTCCATCTCTACCAGAACATACTATCGAGAGTGTGCACAACTCTCAGCATGTCAGCAAAGAGGTTTCATTCTAGACAAGCAACAATGGAATGTTTGTCCAACTTACCAATCATATGCATATTAGTAGTATACTGTTCAATGTTCTATGAATATTTACACTCAGCATGATATATTATAGGAATACAAATATGCATACAACCTATTACAGGCAATATCATTACTATTTCAAATAACAACTCAAATACTTATCTTTTATGTTTGTGTGGCTGCCTCCCGCTTGATCTTCTGTATGTCTTTTGAACTTCTATTCATTCTGTACCATTGTGCATGCTCAAGAGTCATCCTCATGATCTCATACACAAACATACACTCATTAGTATATTCTAAATGCTATCAAAACATTATAGTACTAAATAATCTTGAAAATGTATAGTCATGATTATAGTTAATAAACATTAGTATTCAAGATTTCAGGGAAGTCTTCTTTTACTCATGCATATCATCAATCAAGATATAATATGCATAATCCCTTGATTACTAACTTTATGAATAAGCATAACCAATCATTCCAAGTATACTTATATAAGGGATCCTAACACAAGGTAAGATTCATGGGAAACATACCTGGATTAGTATACCTACTTGGTTATGTACAACATACCTAAACAATCTCTTCAATGATTTAGAGATCCTGAGCTAGAACCTGCATGTCTCATAGGTTAAGCATAATATAACAAAGTCATACATACCTCGTAAGTAGAACAAAGATTATGGATGAGTCTTTGTCTTCATGTTTTCATGGTCATGGAGCCTGATTTGTCTTTTGTGATGTACCTGTATCTTGTTAGTAGACAACATCAACCTCACACAACATCATAATGCATTAGTACAATCATAAGTGTCAACACCCTAACCAATGAATATCTTCTATCATGCATTCATAATTTTGTTAAGGTGATACAACAAATCTAAAATCAAGATTGTACTAACCGTAATAACATGAAGACAAACATACCATAAACTTAATCATGAACAAATCTCAAAACATACCTCGATGAGTCATACCTGTCGAGATCGCTTGTAATCTCCTTATGTAAAGCCTTAGCCTCATCTCCCTCTGAAACAGTAACTCCTTCACTTATGCAGGTGACCAATCCATCTTCTTCTAGGATTAACCCTATCCACTTGATTTGCAAGAACTGGACCTGGAGCTGGATATGGGTTTGTCAGAGAAACCCCAAAAATTCAAACTTTGAATTTCAAACTTCCGAAAGGATAGAAATATGCGCCTTGATGAGCTGATCAAACTGATATATTCAGAATTTGAAAACTGCAAAGTTTCACTCCTCAATTTTGCCTTTGAAACTTCCGGATTCACTGGACGTGACCCTGAACTGGGGTTTGGTGAATCCCACTCTTCTTCCCAATCAAAATGTTTGATCCAAAGCTCTAAGCTTCTATTTTTCTGAGGAGCTTCCAGCCATGGTCACAGATTTCAAAAATTCCCATTTTTACAGAAGCCCTAATTTTCCACTTTTCTGATCAAAGTCCCGAACTAGGGTTTGATCAAGCCCGGCCTTCTACCCAACCAAAAAATCTGATCTTGGTCTCTAAATTTCTATTTTGATGAGTAGCATTCAGCCGTGGTCTCCGTTTACAAAAATTCCAACTTTCTTCAAAGCCCTAAATTCCGGAAGCCATGAATGAAGGTACTCAAAAATAATTATCTTTTGACAGAAATATGTACCTGATTGTTTCTGGTGTAACTCCAAACTTTTCAATCCACAGGGTCTGAAAAAGTTTTCTGAGATAGCCTGACCTGTTATCTTTCCATCCTGACAGGTCTGACCTCAATTGGATTCTCTGAGAGAGAGTTATGTCAAATGTCGCAACGTGACCTGTTTTGGGATAAAACAGAAGAGCGAACTTGTACGGCCTGCCACGTGTCACTGGTTCACCTTCGGCCTCTGAAAAAGTTTCCTGAGATAGATCTACCTGTTATCTTTCCATCCTGACATGTCTGACCTCAATTGGACTCTCTGAGAGAGAGTTATGCCAAGTGTCGCAACGTGACCTGTTTATGGGATAAAACAGGAGAGCGAACTTGTACGGTGTGCCACGTGTCACTGGTTTAATTTCGGCCTCTGAAAACGTTTCCTGAGATAGTAAAGTCTGTGTACTACCTGTCACTTTTTACGAAATTTCATTTGGAGCTTCCTAGCCCAAGTTATGACTTTTTTTCCTAGGTCACCTGAATTTGACTGAGATCTGGAAGAGGCAGAAACCCTAACTTGTACTGATCATAAATCACAAAGTACAACGAATTAGAGGTTGTCCTTTGGACACAAGGTACCTGGAGATTTAATCTTCGTCCTGTAATAATTTCAGATCCGAAAACATCGCCAAAACGGATTTATAGCGAATGTGCTACGATGACTGGTTTTTGCTATGTAAAACCCTAACCTTCAAATTGTCGTAAGTAAAGCAAGTGTCTTTAGTGCCATACCTTGTCTTCCTTCAGGTTAGCTCTGATACCATGTTAAAATTCAATATGCTAAGACAGAAAATAGCAGCATTACATTCCATTTCACAATAATAGCATATACAGGATCACTGAAGAAACAACAAGCACAGCATAAACACAAGAGGCAGAGATTTATCCTGGGAAACCCTCATGGGGTAGAAAACCCAGCAAAGCTTCCTCAATATAGATGACCAGCAATATACAAAGATGAAACCCTGAGACATGATCTCCTCCTCCACAATAGCAGACCTCTCCTCCACAAGTGCGCTATCCTCAAGTGTGTGAGTGTATCAAATGAGGAACACACCTCCTCTATTTATACACTACTCTGATATGTATTTTACACAAGTACATGTAGGCTCGTATTTAACCATTAGGTTAAATACCCCATTATAACTGACTGGGCCGACCCCCACATGGTGGGTCTAATAACCCTAGTTACCACACCCAACTCGGAGGAATAAACATCTCCGGAATAAATAATATACAAATATAATATTCTTTGAAGTTACAATATTTCAACAATATAGTCTCCCCTTCATTCACAAAGTGATTTATATACAACGAGAGATCTCATAACTGGCCAGGGTACAACTAACTTGGCACAGCTATTCAAGATGTAAGGCTTGAATTGTTTGATTGCTTTATCAATGGAAAATGTTTGCATGTCAATCACTAAGTAATTTATCGCATCCCTCTATAGACTTGTTTTCATGAATTAAATGGGATATTGTTGGAGGGGCCTAAGTCGGCATGTCGACTAGGCCCTCCACCCGACCACTCTGCAGTATATGTCGATAGGTCGCGTCGACTAGTATAGGTCAGGTCGGTCGGTTAAACCGACAGACGGTTATGTAACCATATTGACAGATATATATAGGCTGTTGAGCCAATGTAAAGACTAGATTGGTTCTATGATTGTACTCTGCTCTTGTTGGTTGATATAAAGGCTTGTGCTCTCTCTATCTGTCTCATCTCTTGTATCTGTATCATTGTGTATGCTTGCTTATAATATGTAATGTATCTATGGTAACCACATGAACCTTGAGACTACAACATATGGTTCCGTTGTCGGTTGATGCATTGACAAAATAACAGCATGACCTATGATTTCAAAACAGGAGATTAGAGATTGGTGGGAGAAGAAAATCGTGAATTACCTGCAAAACTATGCATGATGGAACAAGCTGACGATTAGCCAAGCAAGAGATCGATTCTTCTCCGAGACCCATGAGAGATTTGTAGAGTCCGTGCCGACCACCTTGAAGAAGCTTCTGGATGAAAAGACCAGTTTATGAAGTAGAGAGGAAGTTGTTGTCGAAGTTGATCAACGGAGGACGCACGAATTTGTCGGAGTGGTGCAAAAATATTGCAAACGACTTCTGTGAAGAGCAGGCGATTTAAGACCGTGTCTTTGTAGACGAAGTTAGAAGAAAGTTCTTCACCGAATTAGCTGATCAATTTCTGTGTTCTCTGCCGACCTTATTGTCAAATTTTTTATTGACACAGGCATTGCGCATATTGTCGAGACACGACTGTTGTTGCTCCCGCCCCTTCCGAACTCTAATTGGAAGGAGAAAGAACGTAAGTGGGAAAGATTTGTAAAGGAGCGCGAATGGGAATTTTTCTTGAACAAATGATGGTCTCTACTTCCCCAGTGATCTAGAAAACTTCAAGCCGACATTGGGGGGGTGACGAAGCATGTTCTGATGTACCTAGTTTGATGAAAATTGACATATGACAAGACGACATGGCCAGCAATGGAAGAAAATATGACAAAGAAATCATTTTGAGTCATAAAAGCACCCCAGATATTCAGAAAATCGAAAGGGAAAAGAGGAGACAGCGGAGTGAAGAGCTGCAGGAGCAGGAAATTGCGCTCTGGAGGACGTGAGGATCAAATGCCGCGATAGATGCAGAAGGAAATATGCTAGAGTCAAGCCGAGCCCGCGAGGGCATCGAAGAAGACCTGTCGCTGATGGATGAAGACTTGTGGATAGAGCGTAGTAGAGCTCTCCACGTTTAGATACTTGAAACGGTGACACCTCCTTCTCCATTTCATGTAACACAAAGTGTTCGGGTGCAAGAAATTGTCGAGGAAAATCTTGGTCTCCATGCTAGTCAGTCGAGAATATGGAGTCGTTGAAGCATAGAAGGCGATGATATTAATAGACTATTGATTCATCGGCCGGAGGAAGGAAATTGGGTGTCTTTTCAACCTGAATTTTTAAATAGAAGCTTTCATCTAGTGTACTCATAGCATGAGGAAGCGCCCCCCTTCCAATACCAAATTTGAGTGACTCGTCAAGTATGTCGGAAAGCCCGAGATTCAGTGAAATCCCGTTCGAGCATAACTTTAATTGGATTTCGACAGAAGTGGTAGAAGAAGGTAGACTTGGAGAAACAGAAGAAGTTCTAGTTACTAGTTCTGAAGACAGAGAACCCAGTCCAGAGAGATAGCTAATTCAAGTTAATAAAGCACCAAGTTCGGATTGTGGAAATAACCCACCCACACCACCATCAAATTCTCAAAATAATACACCAGCAGACATGGCACACTCAATAGCACACCTTCCATTCTATGAAGGTGATGAACACCGGATAAGGCACTGGTTTGTGTGCGAAGCAATATGGACAGCCAATCAAATCAACAGCAAAGAAATACAAGTTGCTTAGTTTGTTGGTTCACTAAGAAAAAGAGCACTGACATGGTATATGGGGTATATAGAAAAATCACCAAATGCAAACAAGGCACAAATCAAACAAAGCTTTTTGGCCTTTTTCATGATCGAAGATGCGACATACCTGGCGGCCGAATGACTAAAGACGATAGACCAGAAGCTGACAGAAACTGTCAAGGAGTATGACAAGAGGTTTAAAGACCTCCTGAGCAAATTAAACTATGTGATCGAAGAAAAACTACTAATCAAATGGTTTATTTCCGGTCTCATAAATAAAATCAGAATACATGTCCGTCGACAAAGTGTTAATACTTATGCAGAGGCATTAAAATTTGCACTTGAGATTGAAATGGATGACGAATACCCTTTAGTCTCCATGGATAGACACGTCGACGAACGCCTTGAAAGTGTGGAGCAAGCTCTCAGAAATATGACTTTGAAAGGGCCAGAATTATGGTGTACAACATGTCGAACGTCAGGACATACCAAAGACTCTTGTTGAATTGAGGATCGGCGACAAGAAGTTAAACTCATTCAATCTCGATGCTTTTGTGATATGTGCAAAGAGTATGACTCGCATACCACAAACGATTATCCATACAATCTGAAAAACAAGAAGGCGAAATGGTGTCAAATTTGTGAAGTCAATACACATGGAATTGAAGAATGTCATCTGAACTTGAAAAATCATAAAATACCATGCAGTGTATCAAACAAACTCTATCAAGCAGCATCATGACAGAAATACAGCAAGCAACAGATTTGACAGAAATGATGGAAGAAATAACCGGTACAATCAAAATAGGAACGGCAGATACCCAAGGTATAACGACCGTCGGTATGATCGGCGATATGACGACTACAATAGGCGCGGAGGATACCAGAGTCGTGGTCGTGGTCGTGGCGGTGGAGGTTGCGGTGTTCATCCTAATCGACCTGGTTTGTGTTTCACATGTCTCAGCGAGGATCATCGACATGCAAAATGCCCCTATAAAGAAAGAACTGATCTTAAATTTTGTACAAAGTGTGGGGTAGGCGATCACTATTTAGAGGATTTCCCTACCATGATTGAGAAAATAAATAATAAAAAGAATGTTCATGTCTTATCTTGTATTTCAAAAAATGATGTGCTTCGTACAAAAAACTTCCAAAATTGTAACTAGGCAAGGCAATCACATTGGTCAAAATAAGCCACAAATAAGTAGAATTGTAGATAAAGAGGATTACCCAAATCCTACAAAACAAAAATCTGTATACAAAAATGTATCTGACATATTTCATGACTTAACAGCACACGAAGATAGTGAAGAAAACCGACAGGAAGTTCTCAATGAATTGTTCAGATTAATTTCAGATGATGAAGCTGTAGGAAAAATGATTGACCTGTTGCATAAATTGAAATATAAACACGTCGAGCAAAGACAAGCTAAAAACATCTTCCGACTGAATCAAAAAGAGAAAAATGATGCTGACGCATTGGTCGACCTCGACATAAACGGATATCATGTACGACAAGTTGTACTATATTTTGGATCCCAAGTGAATATCATGACTCGTGATACCTGGGACCAACTTGGTCGACCGCAATTGCAGAATCGGGCATTTATCTAAAGCTCGCATATCAAGGATTAATTGAGTTGATTGGAGTATGGAAAGGAGTCGAAACTTCCATCAAAGGAATCACGACAAAAGTAGATTTTGAGATCATCACTCCCAAGGATGATGCCAGTTCTTTCCCCGCCTTGGTCGGTCGACCTTGGGGACGAAAGATGAAGGCTTCAATTTCCTTAGATAAAAGTCGCATCAAGTTGAAAGGAAATGGGCAGAAGGTTATCGTACCAATATTCCCATCTCAGGGAGAACCATGGTCAGAACCTACAGAAATAGATAACGATATTCGACAGCTTTATCGAATAGACAATAATGAAGATCGCATTGAACCAAATTCCCAAGGAGAACTTCACCTTGGAGATCCTGTCTCGCTCGAATATAATTTCGATGCAGAACTCTATGACTGGCAGATAGAGAACTATGATTTGCATGTGAAGGAATGTTGGACGGTCGAAGCCATCTCAAAGAAGCAAATAAAGAAGTGTCTCTCAATATCATATATGTCGAAGATATTTGAGTGAAAAATGCGAACATACCTGACGCTTATTCCAGACCGAAGTGCGCAAAATGGTAATTTGAAATTAAGGTACAAGGAACGTGATTCACCCGATGTACATGTCGAACAAGTATCAAAACATGTTGGAGAGTAAGGCCGACTACAAAGTCTGGTCGAGACATTTACTGGTCAAGCTGCGAGATGGTGGGACACCCATCAGTCAAAACTCCAAAGCTGGAATACTGCATCAACATTTTTTATAGAAAGGTTTGGACGAAGAAAATTGACAACATAGGCCGACATCCCTCTGTTTACACAGGGGCAAAATCCTGAAGTCCACATTGACTGTTGCGAAAGAGAATGGAGAAAAATGGGCTATAAAGATGAAAGAGCATGGCCTCACCTCTTCCCCAGAACACTTGATGATCTACCTAATAAATGGTACAAGATGGAAGAAGCAAGAGGAGAAGCTTTCATTTGGAAAGACTTAAAGGAAAATTTCATTAAGAATTTCCAGTTTTCTCCACAGGAGGATAAGTTGGTCAAAGCAAGTAAAACTATCAAAGAATTTCTGCAGCCAACAGAAAATTCAATACTTACAGGGGAAACAGCAGATTACTTGCTGACCTACTACCTGTTATAACAGAAAGTCAACAGGAAGCCAGCATTCGACAAGACTAAGCCTAGAAACAGATAAATCAATCGGGAAGAGTTTTCAATGGAGATAGGATCACCCCAACATGTCGAAGCCCGTAAGAACAATCTTTAGCACAGAGATTGTCGAAAAAGACGAAACCGAAAGGTTATCGGAAAAAGACTTTCCACCAGCATTCACACAAATCAAAGAAGGAGAAAGACCCATAAGTGAAAGTCGTGCACCAGAATGGATGGACGCAAAGATTAAAACAAAGGAAGTAGATATTTCAAAAGACAACCGACCGAAAATGGCAAAAATTGGCGATTATTGGAATGAGGAATAGACAACCCAAATCACTAGTATCCTCAAATAATTTCAGGATGTATTTGCTCGAGATTATAAAGACTTGAAAGGACTTGTACAGGAGATGGGCGAGATGAAAATTGATATTAAACCAGATGCCAGACCTGTAAAGAAAATACCCTACAAACTTGCTCACAAATATAAGGATATTGTCAAAAAGGAGATCGATAGTATGCTTGCAGCAGGAATCATATATCCTATCGACCAGTCGAAGTGGGCAAACCCGATGGTTGTTCAGCCAAAGAAACAAGATCCGACACAACTAAGAATCTGTGTCGACTTTCGTGAGCTGAACAAGGTAACACTCACAGACCCCTTTCCAACCCCTTTTGCAGATGAAATTATTAATGAATTTGCAAGGCATGAGTGCTACTCTTTCACGGATGGATTCTTGGGGTACAATCAAGTACCTATTGCAAAGGAAGATCAGAAAAAGACAACATTCGTGTGCAAATTCGGGTCATTCGTGTACAAAGTCATGCCCTTCGGTCTGAAGAACGCACCTGCGGTCTTCTCCAGAATTGTCGCCAAAGCATTTCAAGAATATATCTACAAAACCATGGCTGTATACTTTGATGATTGGACAATCTATACAATGCTAAAGGATCACTGCAAATGGCTTCGACTGATGTTGGAACGGTGTCGGTAGATACAGTTGTCGTTGAACATTAAAAAGTGCATTTTCGTGACACCTATCGGCATATTACTGGGCCATGTAGTTTGGAAGGAAGGAATTAAGGTCGACTATGCGAAGATCAAAATTATTCTCGACCTAAAACCCCCAGTCAATCCGAAACAAGTACGGATCTTGTTGGGTCATACCGAATATTACAGGAAGTTCATCAGACATTACTCTGATATGACTTACCCTCTCGAAGAACTATTAAAAGATGATCAATATTACAGGTGGACGGAGGAGTGCGACATCTCATTTAACACGTTGAAAAGAAAAATGGCCGAAGCACCCATCCTCCGATTTCCGGATTGGTCGAAAAAATTTCATGTGCATATTGATGTATATGGAATAGCAGTCGACGCCATTTTAACACAACCTCGAGAAGACGGAATGGATTACCCTAATGCGTTCAGCAGTCGAAAGTTGAATAAAGCTGAAAGAAATTACTCCACGACTGAAAGAGAAGCATTAGGTATGGTATTTGAACTGCAAAAATACCGTCATTATTTATTGGCTAACCCCTTTGTATTTTATACAGATCATCAAGCTTTAAAATACTTAGTCAATAAACCATTGCATCATGGGAGGTTGTGTCGATGGCTTTTACTGTTTCAAGAATTTGAGTTCGAAGTAATTATTCGACCCGGAAAGGACAATGTTGGGCCAGACCACCTGTCGAGAGTCGACATAGGAGAGGAGCCAACAGGAATCAAAGATGATTTGCCGGACGCACACTTGTTTCGTATTGAAGCAGTCCCTTCAGAACTTGCGAAAATCGCACAATTTCTTGAGGATGGGCAAGCTCCTGAAGGAATTACTGAGAAAAAGAGGAAGATCCTGGCTATGAAAGCATCTCCGTACACTCTGATCAATGAATTCCTCTAAAAACTTGGCTTGGACGACATATTACGTTGGTGTGCACTTGAGCATGAACGACAAAACATACTTGCAGAAGCTCATTCTGGACCGGCCGGAGGATATTATCATGCGGACATAACAGCTAGAAAAATTCTGCAAGACGGACTTTGGTGGCTGACAGTCCATAAAGACTGTCAAGAATTTGTATCTAAGTGTGATAGATGTCAGCGCATGGGTTGACCACTACCAAGAACAGAAATGCCATTGGTTCCAATTAACCCTAGCCGAACATTTGAAATTTGGGCTATCGATTTTATTGGACCATTTCCAGTAGTGGGGAGGAGGACAAGTGCTCGATATCTTATCACTGTCGTGGGATATGTCACCAAGTGGACAGAAGCCGAACCGGTCGAAACATGTTCAAGAGAAGTTGTAGATAATTTTATTTATGAAAACATCATAACACGTTTTGGATGCCCCATAACATTGATAAGTGACCAAGGTACGCATTTTGTATGCAAAACCATTGAAGCACTGACTAAGGAATTTACATTTGATCATAGAATAAGCACAGCGTACCACTCTCAGTCGAATGGCGTCATAGAATCGTTCAATAAAACACTCACAAGAGGACTGACAAAAATATGCAACACAGAGAAAGACGACTAGGATGACAAAGTACCTATTTTTCTATGGGCATATAGAACAACATACAAAAGAACGATAGGTCAGACACCTTTCTCACTTGTCTATGGACAAGAAGCAGTCGTCCCATTGCTTTTTTGACAACAAGCACCGACCATTGTAGCAGTCTTGCACATTGATGTCGAAGATGCTCGACAAGAACGGCTATTACAATTGTCGAAGCTGGATGAAAGTCGACAAATGGTGATAGAACATCAACCAGTCCAAAAACAGCAACAGAAAGCGTGGCATGATAGAAATATCAAACAGAAGAATCTGTCAGTTGGATATTTGGCACTCCTCTATAATAGCCGAGTAAAAGGGAAGTCGAAGAAGTTGCATATAGAATGGATGGGACCCTATATTGTCGAAGCATTAAATCCTAACGGATCAGTCCAACTGAAAATGCTACAAGGAAATGTTTTCAAGAAAGTGGTAAACAACGCTCGACTTAAACGGTACAAGTCGTGAATATTCAAAAAAAAAAATGGTTAAGAAGTAACCGAATGAGAATACTATAAGCAATCAAGAAAACAACAAAGCATGACAAAAGAATAATGACGAGAGAGTGGCAGAATAAGGATGGAAAGAGCAAAGAAAAAATCTCGGTGCATAATCGTCGATATTACAGACATCGACAAGAACACCGACGAGTTGCAGAGGAAAATCAAGCACGACAAAAACAATGGAGCTCGGACCGACCAAACTCATCTAGAGAAGGTCGTCGACATAACACATCAAACGAGGTATCGCGACATCATGATGATAAAGAAATAAAGTCTAAAGATAGCCGCGACGCCAGAAGTAATGCACCTGACAGGGCACCGATATCCTGTCAGTCCAAATTAATAACTCCGTCAAATCAACCATCAATACAGGGCTCTACGTCCCGTTCACCCATGACGAGCAACTCCACCATAAATCCAGAGCTCGAGGATTCTTGGGCACTCTTTTGCCAAGAACTTGAACTCCAAGATACAGAGCTCCCTGACCCCACTGAAGCTACTTTCGCATTCTTGAACCCTGAATCCACCATGGCCCCCAGGAAAACTTTAACAACTACCAGGGCCGTTGCGATGACGGTTAGAGAGCTAGAAAAAGCACAAACACCATTGGAAACAAGACTCCAGATGATTTGTAATGCAAAAGCGTTAGAACCCACCTGGAAGAGGGCATGGAAGGACATTGAAGAGTGGGGGAAGGAATCCGACGGTCGTTGGAGGGAGGAAGCTCAGCGGCTACAGACAACCACTATTTTACAGTATATGAAGGCACCGTTGTTGGACAGCTTTGGAGGACATAAAAGAAATCATCTCCCAATTCATTGTTAGCAGGTATCACAATGGCAATCTCTATTTTGATATTCCAGTCGACATCAATGGAGAATTGATCCACAAGATAACTGGGCTATCACATAAGGGAGATGCTGTACCAACAAGTTCAGGAGCGGACTTGGTCGATGAATTTGTCGAGACTCCTGCTGGAAAGAACTCATGAGGCATAGTCATGATTCAAATTGTATATGGAAACTATAAAACTGCTACCAATATTGTGTCGCATGCACTTTCACAGATAGGATGGGGATCTGATTTGAAGACCGACATGCTGGAAGCTGTCAAGAATATGGATATGCATGGTAAAGTATACAAGTGGGCTGACTTCTTGGCCGACATTATCAAGTATACATGCCATAAGTGCCAAGATGAAGGGAACATCATTTGTTACCCCTCTGTACTTGTCCGGATTGCTATGACCCATCTTCGGCCAAAAGGAAACAAATATTTTTCCCAAGAACGAACTATCCTCATGGAGAATTTTCGTTGTTTCGCTCTAGGAACAAGTCGACATGGTCCATCAACAGTTAAAATCTGGCTGGAAGCATGGTTTATAGACCTCAAAACAACAGCGACAAGATGGAGGATACCACAGAACGTTCGACGAAGTATACCCCCGATAGCACACATCCAACTTTCTTTGGATGATACAACAACTTGGTACAGGGAAGGTGTAGCAGGTCCGGCTAAACGCCTTGACTATTACCCATCAGTAAGTGAAATTTTCACGGAGTTGAGTTGACAATCCAATGAAGTACTAGCAATTCCAGCCCATGCCCAAAAAGTTGACTTCACATATGTTGAACCATTGACAAATGCGGAACAAGAAGAAGCATATGAAAGCCGGTTATACATGAATACCTTCACGTATCAGCCGGAACCAGTACCTAACCCTAAGGTAATAGCACTTACAATGACTCCATACAAAGAATCAACAAAGGACAGGGAGCAGTCGAACAACAGCACAGAGTCCGACAACCCAGAACATCTTTTGACAAATGACAACATACAGAAGGTAGCAGCTGAACTAATTATGGCCCGACAGAACAAGGAAATACCAACCCAGGGGAAAGGAAAAAGAAAGGTAAACTTTCAAGAACCTACGGAAGAAGACGAGATCGAATTATACGACACTACCACTCAGATTCTTGAAGATGCCTCCAAGAACAAATTACATGTCGAAGACCAGTTCAGAAAATTTTTGGAAACAGATAAGTACCTACCTTCTCGAATTATTATTAAGAAACCCAAAATTCTGGTCGAACCCCATGTCGACCTGACCGATATTACCCCTCTATCTTCCCTAACCGCAATAGAGGAAGAAAGTACATCTTCAGCATTACCTTCTCCTACTAACCCAGCAAATGCTATTTTAAGTCAGTTCAACGCAAATCTCCCAGCACTATGTCCCAACTGGCGCGAGATGGTCATTCGGAAACCAATATTTTCAACCCCATCCACCGTTCTGGTTAACCTAGCTCCCCCCGACACTATTCAAATCGATAATTTACCCTTATCATCGACAGTACCAGAAGTTGTCGACCATAAAAAGACCCATCATATCAGAAACCCCGACCCATTAGGTCTAGTTTATTCTTCACAACAAACAACTGTTTACACCCCTCTTCCAGTCACATCATTACCACAGCAAATGAGTCCACCTCGACCTGCAATCGATCAAAGTGAAAAGTCTCCCCAAATCGTCATTCCCCATGTCAAGACTGCAATTGAGTCAAGTCTAGTAGGTATGGGTCTGTTCGACGGTACCACTTCATTGAGTCCACTTACGACATCAGTCGACCCGCCGTCATTCCCGACAAGTCAGTCGAGTCTCCCTGTCGATGGATCCAAGTCTAGTCCGGTGACGCAGTAGCAAAACAAAGAAGCAGTCACGACGGAAGCAGTTGAAGCCGCCTCCGTTCAAGCCAAGGAACCAGCCGCAACTCAATATTTTGCAGCCGACGTGACAGAACCACCATACCACACCAATGTTTCATACATTAGTACAAGCAATATAGATACATCCAGCATACCAGCAAATATTCTACCAAGTGTCGGAACTGTTGAACATGAAATTCCAGTTACTACCGAAGCAGTACCAAGTATACAAGTCCAAGCAGACCAAGCTTTTGCTAGCATGCAAGTAGCCATCGACATTCATCCAGCAACATCCGAAAAAGATAAAGGGCCAGAACAGCAAGTCATAAGTAAAGAAAAAAGAAAAAGAGCAGAGTAGCCGGAAGAAACACAAAGAAAGAAAACACAAAGAAAGAGAACTTCAGCAGCAACTACAAATGCGGCAAACGCAGCAAGGTCAAATAGAAAATACTCTCTCGGTATACTTAGATCAATTTGGAGCTACTACGAGCTATCAACCACAGTTGGCATCCCAAGAAGAGCTTGATTTACTTGAAGATGTTGTTTTCAGAGCACAAAGATGTCGTCGACAGGAAACAGAAGACTAGTTAGTTTAGCTCCAGGAAGAAAGGACTACGTTTCTTGCTAAGTGTGAAAACTTAGCCCAGCAAGTTATCCCACTTCCATCCAGTTTCGACACAACACCACCCCTTGACAGAGCATACCAGCTATTCGAATCTTTCGTGTTGACGTTACAATCTGAGCTACTCAAAAGACAACAGGACCAGGCTGTCGAAGTAGCTTCTCTCATGGCAAATCAGTTTACAGCCTTCACAGAAGCTGTCAAGTTACTCAAACAGTATGATATTCAAGCAACAAAACTCGCCGAAGTTCTGACCAACTGGTATGTACATTATGGCGAAGTCTACAAAGAACTGTAAAAGACAAGGGTATTGCTAAGCACACTTCACCGACAGTGTTTGACTGTAGAGGAGGCACTTATTGAAAGACTAGATAATCAGATCGTCATGGAAAATAAAAAAAATTGGACAAATTAGAAAAACAGGAAACACAGTGGATATCTTAGGCACGCTGTGGCCTCAATAAACTTGAAGAAATTCAGCCCCTACTTCGACACTTACTTATTTCTGCCCATGAAACAATCACTACATTTGGACCTGACATGATCCATTTACAGGCTCTATCCACCCACGACAAGATGGAAAACTTGTCGAAGCTCACGACATTGACTGTCGACATTCAGAATTTGCTACGCGCTTGGGAAGAATTCCAGCACCATCTTTTTGTTTCCTCCAAAGTCATTCTTGAAGTCTGCTTACAGATATCTGATGTTACCAGCTCCAGCTTACCATCATCATAACCATCTTACTCATTATTTTTGTAATTTTCTTTTTGATCTCTCCATTTCTTCGGGACGGAGAAAGATTTTGAGGTGGGGGAGATGTTGGAGGGGCCTAGGTCGGCCTGTCGACTAGGACCTCCACCCGACCACTCTGCAGTAGATGTCGATAGGTCGCATCAACTAGTATAGGTCGGGTCGATCTGTTAGACCGACAAACGGTTATGTAACTGTATTGACAGATATATATATAGGTTGTTGAGCCAATGTAAAGACTAGATTGGTTCTATTATTGTACTCTGCTCTTGCTGGTTAAGGCTTGTGTTCTCTCTATCTGTCTCATCTCTTGTATCTGTATCATTGTGTATGCTTGTTTATAATATGTAATGTATCTATGGTAACCACATGAACCTTGGGAATACAACAGATATTCATTCCCTTTCTCATGTTTTCGGATGAGCACTACTGCAAGGGAATTCGTAGATGCAAACATGTAGAATGAAAATTATTTTCTAAAGTATGGTTGTCCAATGTCGGGGTAGCAACTATTATAGCATTGACTTTTTCGAAAGACTCCTTCTCAACCAGAGTCCATTTAAAATCAACATCCTTCTTAATATTTTTCTGCAAGCATTTTAAGATTTAAGTGAAGACAGATACAAACCTACAAAGAATATTTATTTTGATGTAGAAACACTACATGTATTTCTTTCTATTAGGCATGGGAATTTGCATTATAGCTTTGGTTCATTTAGGATCCACTGAGATCTCATCATTTGACATGATATGCCCCAAAAATTTCCATTTTGAGACAATGGAGATGCTCTTCTTTGGATTGAAAGAAATTCCATATTTTTGGCATCTTTCAAAAATCTATTTGACGTGTTGCACGTGGTTTGTCCACCTTTTATAATAGACTATAACATAATTGAGGTAGACCACGAGACTCTAAACAATCAATCCTATTGAATATATGTCAATCACCCACTATAATGTATAACCTTCATTCATGAGACCGAATGACATCATCTGGTAGGGATATGTTCCCTAATTTGTGTGAAAAATGGTTTTCAAATAGCTAGACTAACTAAAAAAAATCTAATAATGAGAAATTTGTGTCACCAAAGATGAGCTATAAAATATGCTCCATCAAATAAATATTATAGGTATCCTTGTCAGGCATTTTGCTTAGATTTTGAAAGTCTACATAATTTTCTTTTCCTTAACTTTTTCTTGATAGGAACTGATACCACCCAATTTTCAGAGGATGTTCACTAGACAGAAGACATCAGCCAGTCAAGGATATTTCCATTCCCCATCCAGATCAAGTAGTCTTCTTCCTAGTTGTACTTTTTACTTCCTTTACCATGGTCAAAGGAAGTTGTTTGTAAAATTTTGACATCCATTACATGTATAAAAGGGATAGCTCAAGTGACTCGTCTATATTATGGCTACTTTGGAGTGTTTTTTCCACCTAGATGAACTTAGATCTTAGTGATCATATTTTATCCCGGTTTTTTCACTCACACCTCTAAATCCAAATTATGTTATAATATAGGTGCCTTAGGCTAGTGTCTAAGTCCTTAGGGTTCGATGTCAAAATTGGATTCAGTCACCATGTCCTAAGCAACATGCATGACCTTTTAGGTCCATTGAGGGGGTAAAATTGCTAAAAACTATGTAAAAGGGGGTTAAAGGGGTCAATTATTAAAAGGGAAATATTCCTAGCACCTTTCCCCTCTCATGCAGGTGTTTTCCCTCATCCAAGGGAAAAAGGTGGTGCCTTTTCTCTTCCTATGCACCTAACTCATGCATGTGTTTGCATGCTCCTTGAATGGCATGCATGCTCCTCTCAAATGCGACAGATTTCTCTTGCATGGCATTGGAGTTAACTCATGCATGTGGCACATTATCTCCTACATGGCCTCTCTCTCAAGTGTGGCGCATTCTCCCATGCATGGAGTTAGGTTTTGGATCTACATGTGGTTCCCTCTATTCAACTAACATTAGGATCTACATTTGAGGTGGCTCCTTCTCCTTCCATGCAGAGAGAGGATCTCAATGCTATAATTTCCTATTTAAAGAGGCCTCTTCTCTCTCATTTGTATTGGTTATTAGTTGGAGAAAGAGCTCTGTTATTGTGTATATCTCATTGGTGAATAGTGATTTAGTAAATCAATGCTTTGGAGGTCAAGGAATTGTGCACATTGTGTGAATGTTTATGTTTTTCATGTTATTTAATTTCTTGGTAACCTATATTGTTTATTAATAGCTAGTTTCTACTTGCTTCTCTATTAGGCCTTGGAAGGGGCCAAAATGATAGATCTATTGTTTACAATATATTTATTTGCAGGTTGTAAGATAGGTCTTTATGATAAGCAAATTTCCAATTGCATCTATGCTAGCATTAAGCCTCTCTTGCAGGTTTCACCGTGAGAGGCATTTGGAGGGATCCTTTATCCCTTTCTAGTTATTCATTTTCATTTGCAGGTTCTCATCCGATAAGCAATTCATGATTAGCCCTGAGAAACCCCCTTCTCTTGTTGGAATTTTTCTTGTGTACTAGTCCCTCAGTATGGTTCTGAAAGCACTCCATTTTTCTAATCTTTAGCCAGAACTCTTTTGCAAACTCTTCTATAACCTCCCTTTAATTCTACTCAAAATCAATCTCAATTTTCAATGCATGTCTATCTAGATCTTCTATTTTCAAATATATATCTATCCTAGATCTATTTTATTCATGCATGCTAGATCTAATCAAATATTTAAAGTATCACGATTCAAGTAGATCTAGGAAAATCATTTCATGTTAGTGCATGTTATCGAAAGATAGATGCATGTCCATGCATGTAACTATTAATGCACATGTATGGATAGATCTTCAACCAAAGTACAATTATATGTATTGCATGTCAACGTATATAGTTGCATGGTCTAAATTAGTTTAAAAGGATTCTAATTGGTGTACTTATCATACTTTAGCTCACTTTCCACTATTTGTACAATGAGAAATTCTCATGACACAAACACTTACATCCATCTATATTTGTAGTTCTAACCCCCTTTTTCATTGGTTTTTATTCTACCACTTCTTTGGTAGGTTAAGCACCCATCCAGGAGAGCTCAAAGAGCTCCATTCTAGAGCACATTCGTCATTTTTTCATAACTTTTACTTTCATATTTAGGACAGTGATCACACGGTCCAAAAGGCAGCACGGATTGGTCACTAATCAAATTCCCTAAGTGTCTGTCAAACAAGGCATTTACCTCATCTCTCTCTCTTGCTTTCATTTTATATTTATTGTAAGCTTGATTGTTGGCCATAAGGACCAATAGTAGGAATTATGAGGGATGCATATCCTCTTGTAACTAATCTATTGGGGTGGCGGTGTCACATCCCCCTACTTCCCGTGTCACATTTTTGCATTTTTCAATTTTTGCATCTTACGTCACATTTCCTTTGGTGCACTAAAATTAACCTTAGATATTTTAGTCTTTTTATTTCACTCCTACTAAACTAACATTCTAAAACACTCCATATTAACAGAAATTAAAATTAATCTTCCCTAGAGACGTATTCCAACGTCTATAAAGATCCACAGGATTGTCACTTTGTGGGAAAATTCTACAGTTGAGGGACCATACTAGGTAGTGATCTTTATTGGGCCTAATCGGGGTAAATCCTCATTTAGTGTATTGCATTTGACATCCCCTACAAATCTGATCTAGTCCCCTTTTCGTGCAGTACCACACTTGACATCATTGAACCCAAACTTGATTCCACATACCTTATGTATATCGGAAACTCCCCTTTCCCTTTAATCCACAAGTAACAAACAATTTATCCCTAGGGCCTACATTAAGTAAGTTCACAATTCGATGATCCTCCATTTAACAAGAAACTCAATCCTTGCTCTAGCGCATTCACAATTTGACTTTGCTTCCACTTTCTAGTAATTAGATAACTTTCCCTTCTTGTTGGTAAATTAATCTCATAGTTTAGCTTACAAGTTATTTCAAGTTATGCAATCGTATCCTTTTTTCCCAATGGATAAAAGATTGATTTGTAGTATATACATGCTAAATCTTTGGTTTACTTGATTTAGTGATTTCTCTTTTGATTTACTTGTCAGATATATTACTAGATTAATTGCCTAGTTTCTTTTGTTGACTCCTAAATCACTTTTTCCAAAGCGACCATCCTTAGATTTCTTACGGTATACCTCTCTTATATTTTGTTTAGCAGTTGGCCTAAACAGAAGGAGATGAGTTTTATGATGACAATTGCACTCAACTCGTTGACTTGACCCCAAGGCCACTCTCAGTCAGTTGATATTTTTCTCATGGTCACGTGTGGATCTACACAGCAACATTTTGGTGCCGTTGTTGGGGATAAAATATTTTATCACCTTGAAATTAATGACCTTGTTTCTTCTTGATTTTTATTTTGTTTATGAATGTAATAGACTATATCTTTTTTATTTCATATGCCGACTCCACTAATTTTTTCATTTTTCTAACAAATAATTTACAAAAAAAAAAGAAACTTTGTGAGAGATCATTATTGCATATTTTTCTTCTCACATGGTGACTCCATAAAGGGATGAAACCATGTTCCTCATGAATTTTGAAGATCTGTTTTGTTTAGAGATGAGCACATGCGACACCTTGAAAACTCATTGTCGAAGCTCATTTTTTATGACTCCATTGTAATGGTTTAGTATGGAGGTATTTTCTGACAGATCCCAGTGTTATAGATCATGAGCCTTGGGTACAAAAGGAATAAGATGATTTAATGAGGGTATTTGTATGTATTATGGAGGATGATTCTCTAGATTGGTTTGTGGGATTTGATTTCACATAAACCATATAATGGAATATTTATTCAAGAAATTTCTCCATGATTGGTCTTCTAAAGACATACAAGGTTGAGGATGTTATTAAAGATTTTTTTACCTGCATTCCTAAAATAAACAGGGCACATTTTGATTCGAAAGAAGAAATCAAGACTGAAAATATCATTGAGGATACTACGGAATGCCTACCTAATGAAACATGTCAAATTTTGGAAATAATCCCTTGTAGAAGCTCAAGAATAAATTCATGATGAGGTATATGAGGTGCATGTTGACACTCCTCTTTGTTCTCCTCATGGTGATGAGGGTTTGGTAAGCTTGTCCCATTTTCATATTTTTCAAACCGAACCTTCAAAGGATGATAATTATGAGCATGAAGAGGATAGGGGCAGCCAAGGGTATGTTACTACTAATAAGGACTCCCATAATTTTGATAAGGATTTGGATGATGATCATTAGACATATTTGAAAAACCCCATTTTTGATATATTCAGAGAAGGAAGTGTGTATTTTGAAGCCTTTGGAAAAACTGGTTTGGAAGAGGCACATTCATACTGTTCCTATCATCATTTCCAACCATAAACAAGTACTAATGATATAGACTTGGGACAACAATTCACTTTCAATGGTAAGACATATTTGATGTAACCCGTGGAGGGTCATTTTCAGATGTTATCTTGGTATGCAAAAGTTTCTAATGATTTGGAGCAACCTGGTGATGATATTATTATAGAGATTTTTCAACCGAGAAGCCTTACCCTTTTGGATGATTATGCGGGGTTTTGTTGGTTTCCTCTTGATATAGATGTTTTCACAATCCCTATCCAATGTTGGATAGAAGAATCTTGTGGGGAGATTTGCCATACTTGGAAGGAGTTTGATTATAATGTGTTTGTGATCTCCTATTATTCCCTTCCATCATGAAGATTCCAATAGGTTTGCATATGATGACTAATGTGTCCTTATTTTGGATGGCAACCAAACACAAGGGAAGAAGCTTTGACATTGATAAAATGTTGAGGTGGCTACATTGGCTTTATGATTTCACCTAAATTTTTGCTTCATCTCATGCAATAGAATAGTGTAGGATAAATAATATCCTTGGCATGAGCATTTTTTTCAGTCATTTCATTTATGTACTTAGAAATTGTAAGTTCAGTTGTTAGTTAGCTTCATTTCCTATATATGCAAGTAGTGTTTTATTTTGATGGCTTTTAAATGAACATGTGCTACTAAAGTTTGTCTGTCAAGTTGAAATTTTTTTACAGGTCACAGGTTAGAGATTCTAGAGTTCTCGTCCACTTTTCAAATATCAAGCACATGTACCCATGTAGGAGCCAATTGTTACCACCCAGTTTTCACATGATGTTCACTAGACAGAAGACATCATCCAACACTACCTTTCATTTCTTGTCTAAATCAGGCAATCTTTTTCCTAGTTGTACTTTGCACTTCCCTTGTCATGGTAAAAGAAAGTCATTTGTAAAATTTTGACATGCATTACATGTGTAAAATGGCTAGCCCGAGTGACTCATATATACTATGGCTACTTTGGAGTGCTTTTTTCACCAGGCTAGATAAACTTAGATCCTAGTGATCATATTTTATCCTAGTTTTTTCACTCATACTACCAAAGCCAAATTATGTTATTATACAAGTGCCTTAGGTTGGTGTCTAAGTCCTTAAGGTCCAATGTCAAAATTGGATTTAGTCATCATGTCCCTAGAAACATGCATGACCTTTTAGGTCCCTTGAGGGGGTAAAAATGTCAAAAAACTATGTAAAAGGGGGTTAAAGGGGTCAATTATTAAAAGGGGGGTATTCCTAACACCTTTCCCCTCTCATGAAGGTGTTTTCCCTCATCCAAGGGAGAAAGTTGGCACACCCTCTCTCCTCACATGTACCTAACTCATGCATGTGTTTGCATGTGTTTGAATGCTCCTCTCAAGTGTGGTGCATTTTCTCTTGCATCATTGGATTTAACTCTTGCATGCAACACATTATCTTTTGCATGTGCTCTCTCTCAAGTGTGGCGCATTCACCCATGCATGAAGTTAGGATTTGTCTCTACATGTGGCATCCTCTGTTCAATTAACATTGGGATCTCTATTTGACGTGGATCATTCTCCTTCCATACAGGGGGGGATCCCAATGATAAATTTTCCTATTTAAAGAGGCCTCTCCTCTCTCTCCTCTCTCATTTTTGTTGGTTATTAATTGGGGAAGAGTTATGTTATTGTGTATCTCTCATTGGTGAATAGTGATTAATCAAGCAAGACTTTGGAGGTCAAGAAGGCCTTGGAAGGGGCATTGTTACCTAGCAATCTATATATTAGATTTATTTCCAAGTTGTAGGAGAGATATTTATGATAAGCACATTTTCAGTTGCATCTATTCTTGCATTAACCCTCTCCTGCAACCTAAGAGAAGCATTTCGAGGGATCCTTTATCCTTTTCTAGTTATTCATTTGCATTTGCAGGGTCTCATCTGATAAGCATATTGTGGTTAGTTGTGACCAACCCCCTTCACTTGTTGGAATTTTTCTCATCGACTAGTCCCTCAGTATGGTTCTAAAATAGCTTCATTGTTCTCAACTTTAACAAGAACTCTTCTGCAAACTCTTCTATAACCTTCCTTTTATTCTACTCAAAATCAAATCTCAATTTTGAATGCATGTCTAGCTAGATCTTCTATTTTCAATGATATATCTATCTGAGATCTATTTTATTCATGCATGTTAGATCTAATCAAATCTTTAAAGTATATTATTCAGGTAGATCTAGGAAAATCATTTCATGTTAGTGCATGTTATCAAAATATAGATGCATGTCCATGCATGTAACTACTAATGCACAAGTATCCATAGAACTTCAACCAAAGTACAATTATATGTCTTGCATGTCAGTGTATATGGTTGCATGTTGTAAATTAGTGTAAAAATATTCTAATTGGTGTCTTCATCATACTTTATGTCGCTACCCTCTCTTTGGACAGCGATAAATCTCATGATACAAACACTTACATCCATCTAGGTTTGTAGTTCTAACCCCCTTTTTCATTGTTTTCAGTATAACACTTGATGGTAGGTTAAGCCCCCATCCGAGAGAGATCAAAGGGATCCATTCCGGAGCATGCTTCTTTTTGTTTCATAAATTTTAATTTGAGGTTTAGTACAGAGAGCACACATTCTAAAAGGAATCCCGTATTGTTCAGGAGGCATCCCGTATTGTTCATCCCCCTTAAGTTCGTGCTAGAACTTTATCCTTTCAAAACAATTGCATGAATGCCCAATCTCAACTTTGAGTAACTCTCTAGTTAAACACACAATACTATTTTTTATGAAATTTGTCCTTTGACCTCACTTAATCCTCAAATGTCAACATGTACCACAAAGTTTCTACAAATAAGGATGTTTGAAGGTTTTCCCTATTTGTTTATTGTTGTTCTCCTAGTGTCACTTTGTTGCCAGCAAGTTCCCATAGCCTTCTCAAAAATACCCGTATCTCCCACATGATCTAAATTCCTTTACCAAGTCTTTACCTTTTGATTTCACTTTAACCGAGAGGTGGATGGGAGGAGAGTAGTAACCCTTTAAAAGCATGTGGGATGATTCATGTTATTCGAGAATTAGTTAAGCTTATGCATGAATGATAGTAAACATCTCCCTTATATGTATAACTGTGAGTATTGTGTGGTATTCTTAGTAAAACATAAGTCACCATTATTGTTAGTGGGTAGGACCCCGAAGATAGATAGTAGGCCACTCAATACTTGAGACTTGAGTTGTCCATGGCTGACTACTCATCCAATTTGTGTTCCATCGATGAGATGATGGTTTAGATACGCATGTAAAGGTCTTGACCAAATCATTTGTGAACCAGTTCCTAGTCTATTGGGATCATGTGAGAGTTCCATAGCTCTAAACAACTACATTTGGGGATTTTAAGAGGGGCATCATACTTTAAATGAAAACTCGATTATTCAAAGACAGAAATACAAAATGGAAAGTATTCATGAGTATTCTAAAGTAATCAAGTTGAAATAATGAGAAGGATGAGAAAATGAAAATGCAAAATAGTGAATTAAAACTATAAGTAACCTACTTGAAAGTAGAAGAAAAAAGAGATGAACATCAAATGAAAAGTGGGAAAATAGGGAATAAAGGAAACTTATTTATATACAAGCTAACTACTTAGGAATAAACTAACTAAAGTATATTTTTAAAATCTAGCCATTAACAGGAAGGAGGTATGCTTTCCCTTCCAGATTTTGTAATACATACTTTCCTGAGCCGAGCTTTTCAATTAATTGGAAAGGACCAAGCCATAACAATTGAACTTTAGTAGGCTTTCACTTATCTTCATGTGGCTTGCCTCATCTCAAAATAATTTCTCCAACCTAGAAGTATTTATTCCTTGTAGATTGCCTATCAAACCATATTTTGACTATTTGTTGTTGAACATCAAACATTTTATTTTCCTTCTCTCTTTCTTCCTCCAACTTCAACAAGGTATCAACCCAACTTTGCATGGTTCAAAAAAATTTCCCATGCGAGGCTTGGGATTGTTGGAGGGATGGAAATAATATATTTGGGGGGAGGATGGATTTTTCCTATAAACTAGGAAGTAAGGGGATTCTCATAGGGAGGATTTTGGAGGCACTCTATTGGCCTACAAATAATTGGATTAGGCATTGTGCTAATTCCTTTGGAGGTCAACTACATTTTGATTTATGATTCAGATTAGGTTTTCGTTGGTGGAATGGGATACACCATTGCCACATGGGTAATAGTTAGATGAGTACTAAAGAATGATGCCCTTATGTTGGGCCTGGCCCAAGTGGGGCAATTTTGAGCAAGAAGGATTTTGGAACTGCAAGCTGAGCGTAGTTCAGTTAAAAGTATTTTTAATATAAGTTTTGGGATGCTGTGAAGTTGCGCGAAGCACAGCGTCGGAAGAGCTGCGAAGTACAGTACTACGAGGAGACAGTGCTGCGAAGTGTCCAGTCTATGGAGATCCAGCAAGGCAGAATGTTGGACGGAAGATGGCACGTGTTCCAGTTAGACCGTCGGCGGTATATTTTTGGTAAAGATTCTCCAGGAGTGCTAAGCGGTGGGAAGGAGCAAATCGGGAAGAAAGCAACTGGTCACACACGCGAAAGATGCCACTACTTGAACCAATCGCACAAGGCCATTAGAGGAAGAAAGGCTTGGTGAAAGCAACCTGTTGGCATGCGCGCAACAGGAAGGCCAATAGCGACGTGAAGCAGGCGTGGAAGACCGCCAAGATGGAATATTCGCTACCAAGTGCTAGAAGTCTGGTTTTGGGGGAAACCGTGACAGTTTTGTAAACCTAAGGGTTTTTGCCTACAGATTGTAAAGACATGACCTATGGGCATGATCTATAAATAAGGGCATTTTTGTATGGGAAAGGGTTACTCCTCATTTTGTTAAGATTTGAATATTGTTGCATCTTTTAAGCTTAGTGCTATTGTAAAGGCTCTGCATCTGAGTGCGCAAAGACCTACCAGAGAAAGAAGAGAGTCTGCAGCTGAGTGCACAGACTAAGAACTGTTGTACCGTTCCCAAAAGATCAATATAACAGCAGTTCTTGTGGACATAGCCTCCATCCGGGGGGTGAACCACGTTAAATTCTGTGTAGTGTGATTGTTTTTGTGTTTTACAACTGTTCATTTGCTTAGTATGGATGCTTAATGCCGTAGTTATATGTTATGTGGTTGATTTTATATGTATTCACCGCTGGAACGAAGTGAATAATATGATAAATAACACATGTGTGGATGAATGTTAAGTATTCAGCACTTCTAAGTATTTGAATGCATGAATCTGTTGGATAATCACATAGTTAAGCACTGGATCCGAATATAGCGTTGGAGCACACAGTATTGTATGTTCCATTCATTTACATACACCATAATAATAATAACCTAAGTGTTGTTGAATGGATAAGATCGTTAAGTAAGGTTGATTAGAGTTGATCAAGTCCTGAAGTGGACGCGCGGTCTAGTTGACGCGCTGACCCATTGTGAGTACTGCGAGGTAAGCTGTTAATAGCTTATCGTCATAGCGCAGGAAGTATCCAATACCGCGCAGTCTTTGGATGTGTTGGTTGCGCAAGCGCCTCCTCTTGCCGAAGTATCCAACGCAAAGTAGAGACTTCGCGCAGTCTTTTGTCCGCAACAAGAGTCCTTTACCGCACTTCCTATCAGTCTCTTTGACACTCGCATCACCAGTTTGTGGAAACCTGATTCTGCAACCACCACCTCAGCTTTGCCTCGGGTGAGACCTCAGGCTGCTCGCAGCCTGTTGCCGAAAGGACCGGTGAATAGGGGTTTTGTTGGTATCTTGAACCGCGAAGTACCTGGGTCTACATTGGAAACCTCTAGATCAGTGATCTACGCCAACAAATGGTTATGTTGCTCGGATAAGGCTCAGTGATGCGATAGTGTGCTTAGAAAGTAATGTGTGACAAAGAATATCAATTCTCGTTGGGTTCAGACAATTGGCATCCCGAAAATAAGGAGATCTGGGATTGGTGTGATAAGACCGAAAGAGCATTTACAAAGAAAGAAAATAGACACTCGCGTCTATCTGACGTAGAGTGGTTGAACATATATTTATGGAAAGATATTCACGAGATATTCTGGGCTTCGTTTGGAAACAAGCTGCACAAGTGGATCTCGCGACTGGCAGAGAGGAAAAACTGTTTTCAAGGGGGAGTACCTACAAAGTGGACTCCAGAGCTCACTACGCAGCTCAAAGCAATAGACATCCCACTGTCGCGAGCAGTCGACTTCTAGGTTGATAACATACTTGAAGGATTTGTAACAGAATTTGTTGTAGACACGTTGAAATCTTACAGCCAAGTTGAAGCATACTTTTTCGAAGGATTCAGAGGTAAGTACCTCAACAATCTTAGTCTATACATTAAAATGCTTTTAGCCGAGAAACGTGTTTTAAGAATGCAGTAATATTTTTGAATTTGTCATGGTAGAAAGTATATATAGTGATTCTGATGAAGAAACCCATAATCTAAGAAGTGGAAAGAGATATAAGTTTAATAAAGAAAAGAATCCCAGAGGACCTGGACTCCACGTGAATACCGAAATCCCATGTGATCTTACCAATCAGACCGCACCATCATCAGCTACCATCCACCCTATTACACCTCAGAACCCGTCGGTTGAAAATACCACACCTCACCTATCTCATAATCCACCCGCTGCGAGCGTCGCGCAGCCCATTCCGCAGAACATCAATACTAGTAACACCGCAGGAGCGGGTGCCAGGCCATTCCGTCTCAGAATATTCCACAGAGTAATATCCCTATCACTATTTCAGGTCCCACCTTTACTTTTACCGCTCAGAACCATAGCACTACTCAGGGCGCTCCACAACCAGGAAGGAGAATGACAGATAACGACATAAAACTGTCGATATTCAAAGGAACGGGTCTAGAAGACCCTGATCAACATTGGTTTCTATGTGAAGCCCTATGGAGTGTAAAGCAAGTTCAATATGATGTTGTCAAGAGAACGCAGCTCATCACTACTTTCAGAGACAGAGCCTTACATTGGTTTATGAAGTATTCTCAAGCATAGCCGAGAACCCTAGCAGAAATCAAGGTCGCACTCGTAGCAGACTTTAAGAAGCTGAAATATGAGTCGCAATGCATAACAGAGTTAAAATAGATTAAGCAGAAACCTACCGAAACGGTCTGGGAATTTGACCAAAAATTTAAGACATTAACCAAGTGAGCTTTGTTATAGCTCCGCAACAGCATCAGGAATGGTTTATTACTGCATTGTTTCCCCACATTAGACAACCATTGATGCAATAGAAGGTTGCATCACAGGAAGAGGCCTTGGAGATCACAATGAAGCTAGAGGCTTCGCCGATCAGTGAGACTAGCTCGGGCATGTCTCAGATCTAGAACCAATTAACCACCTTGACAATAGAATTGCAAGGTATGAAGAATGGAAAAGAACAAAGATATGAACAGAGACACGAAGTTTGGTGCATCGGATGCAAAGGAGAGGGTCACACCAGAGAACATTTCCCTCTATTTCACGATTATCTCAACAGTGGTGCACCGAACCCAATCAATATGAATCAGAATCAGGTGTCGTGGTCTGAAATTTGTAGAACTAGAGGACACCGACCAAAGGACTGTTATCTAATACAGAAGACACCTGAAAACTTATATTGCAATTTCTATAAGTCAGTTGGACGTGATGAATCCAACTGTCGTGCATATGAGCTTATGAATGAAAGGAAGCGAGATATGGAAGAAATGTGAGGTGATGGAATGTACCACGTCTAAGAGGAAAATCATCCAAAACAAGAGAACACCCACTATGATCAGGATGGATATAGAGGTCGTGGTGGTGGATACCGCAGGAGAGGAATAAATGTCGGCCCGGGGCAGGGGAGAGGCCGAGGCCAGGTGATCTGTTATAATTGTGGCCATCCAGGCCATGTATCTAGAGATTGTACAAACCCATGCACTACGTGTAGTTATTGTAAATCATTTGATCATGTTATTGAAGACTTCCCCGTGCTTGAGGTAGAAATGCAGAAACGAAGAAGGACAAAACCATCGAATCCCAACATTCAGTTGATCGCAGCAGAGATAAGAACTACGGATCCGAGCATAAACGTGGTAACACACAGTGGTGATGATACAGGAAGAGACAGAGGAGTAGAAGCTTCGACTTCTGGAAAGGCGGATGCTAAGAAGACTCCCGGTGAACCAGTATGGATTAGAAAAGCTGATGGGAGAACACTTGGCTTGGACTTAAAGAAAAATAAGAAAATATTCGAAGAAGGGCGGGACATGTTCAAAACACCGCCACCTACTTCACAAAGAATACCGTTACGCAGTGAAATACCACAGATAGAAGATATGCCAGCACCATATGATCAGACGAGTGTTGCAACAGATACAGGAACCTTTGTTGCGCAGTTCCTACGGAGCTACATGAAGTTATTAAAGAGCGCAGATGCTCTCGTGGAATTTGAAAAATTACTAGATCAGTATGAGCCACGAAGTGAAAAGGAGGCTTCCCATGGCGCCGTCCATAATATTAGGAGTCCCAAAAGAATAGGAAGGGAAATGAGGTTCACTGCACAGATTGGGGACTATGAGATGGATGAGATCATTCTTGATCTTGGATCCGAGGTAAATGTCTTGACCAAGCAGACATGGCATCAGATGGGCAAACCAAAGTTACAGTGGTCACCTATACAGTTAAGAATGGCCAATCAAGGGATAGTTATACCTTTGGGGAGGTTACCCAACACCGTTGTTAACATTGATGGAGTGCGAAGCTATGCAGATTTCAAAGTAATTGAAATCGTGGATGAGAGCCATCCTTATCCAGCACTATTGGGGATCGACTGGGCAATGACTAACTCTACTATTATAAATTTGAAGACCATGAAAATGATATTTGAAGGCAATGATATAAGGGTCATCGCACCATTGGACCCCATGCAGGGTGAACGATATGTGGAACCAATTCAGGAGGAATCCAGAGCCCAAGACTTGGACCGCATTTACAAGATGACAACGAATGTTGTTGACTATACTAATCCAACTGCGGATGGAACGCTCAGCTGGCGCTGTGACAGTTCTTGCATCTCAGACTCTGATGCAGGACTACAAAATTGGCAAAGCAAGTTGCATGAAGTATCTTCCAGGAAATGCGCGACGATCACGAAGTCACTCCACTGGATTGGTAAAAAGGTAACTCCAATCCCTACCTATGATGGTTTATCTAATGTTTATTACTTTATCAAAGAGTATATTGGAGCAGTTGCAGATGAATACCGCGTATTAGCATTCGACATGGCATCGCGCGAGACACCTGCCAGATGGTGGGTTTTGCATAAGCAGACAATAACAACATGGGATCAGTGCAGAATTAAGATGCAAATCAGGTTTGCTGAGAAGGTTACACTACCCTTTGAAAAATATAATGGACAAACGGATCCAAGGGATCATATTGAAGCCTGTGTAATAGACAAAATGGGTGCATCTGTTTGTGCACACACTGGAGGAACCGATTCCAAAGAAGTGGTACCTAGACCTGGAGTTGCGCAGGGGCACAGCGGACTGGTCTATCCTAACTTGCGAGCTTCCAGTAGGATTTTAGTTTCGAAGACGAACATCCGAGCATCAATGATGCGTTGCATATCATTAAGGAAATAATATTCAGACCAGACTGCACACAGGGAAACATGACATTGGATGAATTCTTTGGAGCAGACAATGTACCTGCATGCCTACAACCAGAATGGGAGAAGCAGCTAGAGCATGCTCTTGATTGTTACAACCTCACTGAAGAACCTGAGGATAAAGCAGACAACGATGAGGAGGACCCGCGCAACATAAAGATACCTAAATCAGAGGGAGCGCGCGAGGTGGAAGGACCTCCACTGGAAATTCCAAATATAAGTGGACCTGTGAAAACAAGAAAAGTGAACATTAGCACCAGCGAAGAGACAAAGTTCACAGCTATCGGAGACTATTGGGATGAAGACACGGTCGAGGAGGTCGCGAGCATACTACAGGAATATCGAGAATTATTCCCGACCAAATTCACAGAAATGAAAGGTATTATGGGAGATTTAGGAGCGGTGAAAATTCCTCTTAAGCCTGGCGCGAAGCCTGCAAAGCAGAGACCGTATAGACTAAACCCGCGCTACAAAGAACGAGTTAAGGCAGAACTCGATAAGATGATCGATGTCGGGATCATTGAGCCTGTTGAAGAATCTGAGTGGATAAGCCCGATGGTTATCCAGGATAAGAAAACAAAGGGTGAGATCAGGATCTGTGTGGATCTGAGAAAACTGAACGATGCTTCAATGCATGACCCATTTCCTACCCCTTTCACAGATGAAGTGCTTGATAATGTTGGAGGGAATGAGGCATATTCTTTTACTGATGGATTCTCTGGATACCATCAGATCAAGATTGATCTCGCAGATAGGCACAAGACTACTTTTGATACAGAATGGGGGTCATTCCAGTACACCATGATGCCTTTTGGTCTAAAAAACACACCTACCATATTTTCTAGAGTGGTAGTCATAGCATTTAAATATTTCATACATAAGTTCTTAGAGGTTTATTTTGATGATTGGACTATTTTCTGTTTACTGAAGAACCATGCCGCGAACCTCAGGATGATGCTGGAAAAATGCAAACAGCATCAAATTTCATTAAATCTGAAGAAATGTGTTTTATGTGTTCCCTATGGAACTTTGTTGGGACACATTGTGTGCAAACAGGGCTCGATGGTTGATCCTGCGAAGATCGCAATCATTGTAAACTGGCCCACACCAAATTCAGTCAAGCAGTTGCGCACTACATTGGGGCATACTGGTTATTACAGGAAATTCATAAAGGGGTATGCGCAGATAACCGCAGCTATGGAGAAATTGCTAAAAAAAGATGCGTCGTTCATCTGGAAAGAAGAGTGTGAACAAGGCTTTGACACATTGAAAGAGAAGATGATCACTGCACCGATCCTAGTTTTTCCAGGCTGAGAGAAGCTATTTCACGTCCATGTTGATGCGTCATGTATCGCATTAGGGATTGTGTTAGCTCAACCAGGAGAGGGAGGTATTGATCATCCCATTTCATTTTCTAGCAGAAAGTTATCCTCCACTAAGAAGAATTATACCACTACTGAGAGAGAAGGACTCGCGATGGTATATGCGCTGCAGAAGTTCAGGCATTATTTTCTTGGTGTGCACTTCTCTATGTTCGCTGACC